>OW679199.1:56511283-56639095 GCA_940337035.1 Agriotes lineatus | reverse complement strand
TGTTATTTTTCAATGCTGGCTATTATATGACAATTATTAAATAATAGTTCTACGACTCGTCAAATTAGTGGAACTAGAAATACTTAGAGTAAATAGTTAACTGGCTAATAGTCATTTTGCTTGAAGCAGGATTAAACGATATAATTGCGGCTTTAATTGTGACTAAGTAGACGGTTATACGTAGTACAAATACCTGAAACTAGACTTAGTTCTTCCCAACAACACACTAGAAAGCAGTCTACATGTAGTCAATTATTATGCAATATAAAATAACAAATGTGCCTTTTAGATTTACAATCAGGCGGTTAAGAACTCTTAAGTTGTCTGAGAAGCATTATCTGTGGCCTCAGAAATAAAGTAAGTTATATTAGTATACACATATGTAGTATAAAGATGTTCAATTGTCAATATTTACTTATAAATACCTTAAATATTGCAGATAAAAAAGTGATACTGACTTACTTTGTTATTTTTAGAAGCAAACTTGGTGCATAAGCGGTTACTGAATAGCTCTTAACGTTGTACAATTTTTTTTAATAAAAAATTTATGACATTTTTTAACTAGAATTTATTGATATTTTTAAAACTTTGTAGAGACTTATATTATTGAAGTTATGTTTTAAGTGGAAGTGATACTTGACTCTGATGTAAAAAAGCTTCTGAAAAATATATATTTTTTGTAATAACATCAATAATGTAAAATAGTTTCTTTAAATCGTGTGCAACAGACGAGATAAAATACAAATTTCCACTTTGTAAGGAGCACTAATGTACAAACACTTTTGTCGATATTACGGATGGATTTAAGAAACACTTTGCACATAATGTATATTCTATAATTATATTTCAGAATAACTGAATAGTTAGTACATTAATTGTATTGCTATAAATAATGTACCTATAAAAGGGGGCTAATTTCTCCTCCATAACACAAAACTTCTCTCTTTGAGAGATCCTTTTCTTATCAGATATACACCATGTACAATAATATCAAGGAATCTCTTAAGGGTTATTCACTTAACAAATTTAAATATGCATTACGTTGTAACCTATTATACCAACTCTTCTACGGTTTTTTATATTATTTAAAATAAAGTAAATTCTAGCTGTCTTTGTTCAATGTCGATTCTCATACTACATTTAATTCTAGTTCATGCTATGCGAATATTAAGTTTAGTTTATGTAAATAATTAAAATTACTTTAGAAATTAGGTTGCTATTTATCTAGTTTTCTCTTACCCATCAAGGTGAAATGGTAGAGCAAAGACGGTTTACAAAAACCCGATTTGAATTTATCCTTGAGATTAAACAATCAAACAATTACATACTTGTATTAAGTTTAATTGTACATTTATCAATTACTTTGTTAACTGCGACTTATTACATATTTATTAATTACGTTTTGATTTGTTAATTATTATTTGGATTCTTGTATGTCTGCTTGTATATTGTTGAAAATTGTTAATATTGTTGGTATTGTTAATATTGTTTAATAAATCATTATTATTATAAATATGAAAGAACATTTTGTTATGTTTTAGGCCAATACACATTAAGAGCAACCGTTACTTCGTCAAACATTGAATAATGACATAATTTGTTAACAACAGGAAACACATATATTTTTCACTTTCTTATTCGAATAACAGATTGTAATAAATAAGTTGATGGAAAACATAAAAAAAACAATACAAGGTTTTATAAGTGTAAACAAAACTACTGCCTAAAGCTTTACTAAGATAGTAATGGTGTGTCTTCAAGATCGGTGCACCTTGGCTAATGTGTCATCAAAACAATATTCGAAACGTAAGAAATAGAAAAACAAAATTAGTACTTAAATAAATCATTTAGGTAAACTATTTCTACAAAACACGTTTTGGAAAGTACATAGCTTTACTTGTGGCTGAACAATTACATTTGCCAAATATTTCAATATAAGTGCATGCACAAGTTCCTTTTGGAACAAGTTTCAATTCATGCGTCACTAACAAGCAACTTTGACATTGTATAGAATTGCGATTTGAACTTTCATTTCCAATTATGAAAAGTAATTAAAAACGAAGTACGTTATTTTGCCAATTAATTTAACATAAAAGAGCGTTATAATCAGCATTTGAATTCCATTGAAATTTGTTTTACATAAACTTAAATTACGAATTTCCGTACAATCCTCTTTATTTTGACAAATATTACAATATTATGCAAGAGCACGTGTAACAATTACGATATCCTAAACTGGAATATTCTTTCTGGAAATGATTAAAATCATTATAATTGTCGTCACTTAAATATTGTAATTCCCAGTCACAGATTAGACTCAACATCTAGAAGCCACATTGTCAATACGGTTGGGTTCCTTAACAAATTGCCAAATAAAGTACAAAATGTCACACTTAAATAAATTTAAGACCTCTGTAAGTATATACTTAAGTATGTGTTCACTATACACTATAGATGAATTTTTACTTCCCTCGTCTGAAAGACAAAGAAAGTGTTGTAATCACGAAACAATCAGCTTCCGAGATTTCTTCAGATCTTCACGTTTCAGGGTTTTCTCAATTGCGTGTGTCTGTCTGTCTGTCTGTTTATGTTGGCGGTATAACTCAAAAACTATTTATCGGAGAAAGATGATATTTTGTATAAACATTATATATATACCTGGCATGAAACCGGTACAATTGCAGATAAATATATACAGAGTGAGCACCTTAAAAAATAAAATTTTGCTTATTTTTGCGTTAATTTTGAAATAGAAGGAAGTAATAGTTTTCACACAAGTCAGGCTTTACACTTACCGAAAATAGGACTTAACGGATACAGTATAATGTCACAAAAATGTCGAAACGTTTCAATAATAAGAGCGTTCTGTTCAAGAGAGGCGCGCGCCGCACTTGTTTCAATGTCTCGATGGCGCAGACGCAAAGTCGCTGTGGTTACAATCTGCTTCGCAGATGTGGCGAAATTCAAATTACACCACTCAGTTAGGTAATAAAGCCATTATTTAACTAAGTGGTGTAATGAACTTTATTACTTAACGGAAATAGCGTCAAATGAGTGACGTAATGAGTTATTTGTCCCACTGGAGTAAATAAATAAACTATTACTTTATTCTTATTACTTATATTTGCCTTGATTATTAAGTAGCCTAATGTGTTCTATTAAAGTTGAGCGGAAGCGCTCAATAATGGCGTTTGATTTGGGCTGTTATGAACTAATAAAAGAAAACTAATAAAACTATGAGTTTCTAGCGATTCTTTTACAACGGGATTTTTAAATTCCAATCCATTATCGGAAATGATTTGTTCTGGTATGCAATGGTAAGTATATTTTATACGATTGTTATCTACAAACCTGTAAAAAACTTTACACGGAACTTCCCTAGCAAGTAGAGATTTTGAAAATAAAAAATTTAAAAATATAAAAAACGTTTATTTTTAAAGTGTTGGTCCTATACATGCCGGATCCAAAATATGCCCTTTTTCGTCAAGGGTAAAAACCTGAGCTATGTGCAAAATATTTATTTTCCATCCATTCATCCATCCATGGCATTACAGCCCTCTGTGGGCCTTAGCCGCCTCTTGTTTTAGCCTCTAGTAGTCTTTGGTTTCATCCTTGTCTATCCCTTGCTGCTGTTGTCCAGTTCGCTAGTCGCAATAGCTCTCTTGCGTCCTTTCTTACATTGTCTGCCCATCTTGCTCTTGGTCTGCCCCGTTTTCTATTACCTTCCAGAGTTCCCTTGAATATTTTTGCTGGAATTCTTTCATCGCTCATGCGCTCCACATGCCCGGCCCACTTCAATCGCATTATTTGGATATACTTTACCATATCTATATCGACATCCTTATATAGTTCCTTTAATTCGTGATTATTTATCATTACTACTTTGTCAGACCCATTTGAGGGAGGAGTGGCTGCGATACCTGTATTGGCCGCTATGCGTTTTATGATTGGTGAACGACCTGCTTGAGGTACGTCTTTCCGACGGGCGAGTTGACGGTTCTACCCATACATGTATTCTGGGAAACATCGGGCTACCTATTTCTTTTATTTAACTAATAGTTAAAGCAAAAATAGACAGAATTTTAGTTTTTTAAGCTGCTAGCTCTGTATATATTTAACCGAAAGTACTTTATAATCCGCATGCAAAATATCGTCTTCCTCCAACAAATAGTTTTTAGTTATACCGCCAACAGACAGACAAACGAAATTGAAAAACCCTGTTTTTTGTCATCTAGGGATCCTGAATCGTAACGATCTCAAGAAATCTCTGAAGGTGATTTTTTTTGTGATTACAATAATTCCTTCGTCTTTTAGACGTAGTAAATAAACGATTATCAAGAACTTGTTACTTCCTTCGTCTAAAATGGAATGAGGTGTTGTAATCGCGAAAAAATCACCTTCCAAGATTTCTTCAGATCCCCACGGTTCAGTGTCCGTAGATGGCGTAAAACAGGTTTTCTCGATTTCGTCTGTCTGTTGCCGGTATAACTCAAAACCTATCTGTTGGAGACAGACGAAATTTTGCTTGCAGATTATGTGTCTGCCTGGCATGAAACCGAGAAGATTTCGAACAAATATACCGGGTGACAATGAGACCAGGGTCATGCTTCTATCTTGCTTACTTATGAACGCATTTGGATGAAATTCGATACAAGGGTACTAGACATAATTTCTGATTGACATACAAGTATAATCAAAATGGTCTACTTCAGGTTACACCGGAAATAACACTAACTTTGATTTTTTAAATAGATCACCCTATATATTTTATGTTTTTAGCAATCTACTACTCAAATTACATACACAGTACTAAAAAAATTTACTTAGGTATTACACAGAAATATTAAAAAAATTAATTAATTAATTATTCTTTATTTTTAAATAGAGATGAAGTAGTGCATGATACATATCGTTAGATTGGTAATTAAATTTTCTGTTTAATGGCAAGATGGCCCTTGGTAGGTGCCATTTAAAAATGTGACCTTTTCTTATATAACGTGTTTAGCAAATTTTGTTCTCTTAGTAGGGGTTTGTTATTGACTTTATTAATAAAATAGCTATTATTATTAGTTGCTAGAGTCAATTAGAACATATTGTTTCAAGTCACAGTCTTCTATCGTAAAAAATAAAAGTTAAAAAAATATGACGAGAATAGTTTATGTAATTTGACTTGTAGATTCCGAAAAACATAAAATATACCGGGTGATTTACTTAAAAAATCAAAGTTGGTGTCATTTCCGGTGAAACCGAAAATCAACCATTTTAACTATATCTATCGCTCAATCAGAAATTATTTCTAGTATCTTCATATAAAATTTTATCTAAATCGATTCATAACTAAAGAAGTTATAAGCATGGCCCTGGTCTCATTGTCACCCGGTATACATACAGGGCAAGCACCTTAAAACTGTTTATTTTTTATTTAACTGAGAACTAAGGAAAAGTAACAATTTGCACATAGCTCAAGGCTTTATCCTTGGCAAAAATGGAACCCAACTGGGTAAATGCTGTAAAACATAAAACGGGGTCAACGAAAAATGCGTTCTCTTTAAGCATTTTATTCTTCTCCGCAAAGACGCGAAGAGTGCTTCGTAGCGCATATAGGGAAAAGGCGATGTGCTTGAATTCTAATTGAAGTGGTCTCCTGTCATATTTTGTAAACTGACAGATTTCACAATCGTTTGTAAAAGTATAGATTCTTTCTGATTGAGCCAATAATACGTTTCGGTTATTCGCTTTACTGTTTTTTCAACTTCACTATGATTACTTTTTCCCTCTTGATAAACTTGAGTAGTTTGTATAATATCGTCATCGTTAATGACGTCTATTCATTTCTTAGTATATTTAATCATGTTACAAGTATTGTTCTTAAGCACAGCTAAATTTGACATATATTGAATCTTCAAAATAAACATAGCATTTTCATTAATAAGCCTTATTATTTCTTGTTCATAATTACTTTTTGAAAATTGTACCAATATTCATTGCTTGGTTTCATGCAATTCAGTTTTAGAAATTTCTGCTGGTGCAAAGTTTACTTCTGACATAATTGTTTAATTTTGTTTTAATTTACGTGGCAGTCAACAATAGGGATCCGTGCTATTACGTACAGGAAGAATTATAATCGCGAAAAAATCACGTTCCAATATTTCCCCAGAATATAGAATGAGCACCTTTAAAAATTAAAACTTTATCCATTTTTGCTTTAACTGAGGAACAGATAAAAGTGTTAATCTGCCCATAGCTTAGGCTTTATTTTTCACAAAAATAGAACCTAACAGATACAGGGCAATTGTTGTAAAAGAAAACAACAAAAATGAGCCACAATAAGCTGTTGAATGTAATGCATCCGCTCTGCGGCGATGTGAAGCACAGCTCTTTGGCAGGATGCGATCGACGGGTGCGCGGCCTACTTGCTTCCCGTTGAAATGCCTTCCGTAGCCGCTGAAATCGCAAGAGTTCGAATCCCGCGTGCAACACTGTCTGCCGTCTGCCTCAAACGAAGTAGAAGTCAGAGAACCATCCATAATTAAGACACCGCCTATATTTCTTCACGGTCCAGTCAACCACAAACAAGTCAACCCCTTTCGGTAGTTATAAAGAACGTCCCTGCTTCACTAACCGAAAAAGACATACACGAAGAACTTGCAATTCACGACCTCCCCATAACACGAATTACAAAGCTTTTAAACAAAGATAAAATGCCCATGCCCGTTTGTGCTATATTTCTCACATCAAATGCAAAAGCAAATACAATTTTTAAAGTCAATAAAATATACCACACTGTTGCTACTATAGAGCCACGACAAATCAATCGTGAAATACCCCACTGTGTATGGTGTCTATTAGAACCACGATGTCTAAGACGCCAAAGAAAATCACTTGTACATTAACTGTGATAAACCTCAGACCGACACCTCAGTGTGCACAAATTGCAGAGAAAACCACCCGCCAACTTTAGGGCCTGCAAATACTTCTTTGAATCAAGAAATCATGAAGGCAAACGACTCCAGAACGTAACTCCTACAACAACAAGAACAGACCACAAGCCCGCACCCGTTAACAATAAGAAAAACTTTCCTTCTCTAGCAAACAATGAAAATAACATTTCCCAACCAACTCATCTTGGCCACCGAAAAACAATCCTGCACCACCCGAAACCTCATCCTATCGTCCCTCTTACACCTCATTCAACCCTTCATCGAACAAATCAAGCAATTCATATTATCAAATATCCTTCCTTCTCTATTTAAGGGATCACAGATCACAGAGCTAAAACAATAATTCAATTAAAAGCCCTCAACTGGAATGCCAATGGCATTAAAACAAAAAAGTCCTTAATTTTCTTCTTGTGACATTATATTGTTTTCATAAGAGACAATAAATAGTTTTAGAAAAAAACAGTGAACGAGTATAATATTGTGTTTTATGTGGCCATCATCTTCTAATGCTTTTCTCCGGTGTTAACTTGCATACTTTCACAGTTTTACCAGAAAAAACTATTTTTACTTCCCTCGTCTGAAAGACGAAGGAAGTATTGTAATTGCGAAAAAATCACAGAGATTTTTTCAGATCTTCACGTTTCAAGGTCCCTAGATGACGAAAAAGGGGTTTTCTCAATTCCGTCAGTCTGTCTGTCTGTCTGTCTGTCTGTCTGTCTGTCTGTCTGTCTGTCTGTCTGTCTGTCCGTCTGTCTGTCTGTCTGTCTGTCTGTCTGTCTGTCTGTTGGCAGTATAGCTCAAAAACTATTTGTCGAAGGAAGACGATATTTTGCATACATATTATATATCTACCTCACATTAAACGGGTACAATTTCATACAAATATATACAGAGTGCGCACATTAAAATAATAAAATGTTATTTATTTTTGTGTTAATTTTGAAATATAAGGAAGTAATAACTTTCACATTTGCCGAAAATAAAACTCAACCGATAAAGGATAATGTCACAAAAAAGTAAAAACGTTTCAACCAAGCAATCTGCAGAGCTGCAGATGCCGCGGGTTCAAACCCCAGCGGGATACATTTTTTTTAATTTAAAAATGTATTTAATTCATTAGAAACGTGAAGATATTTGTACTCCTAACTTAATTTGATTTTTAAAATTATTTAGTGTCACAATATTGACGAGGGAAGTTCTTTTACAGATTTTTTTTAGTTCCTGTACAAAGCAGTAGTAAATATTTAATTTTTACTTAGTGCTTAATATTCTAAATAAACAATTTAAGAAATAAATTTGAAATATTATATATTTACTTAAAAACCATTACATTTGCAAGAAAAAATAACAAAGCCAATTGAACGTCTTCATGCATGTGCCCTTAAAATAATAATTTGCCTTGAATAATTCGTAATAATACAGTTTTTCTGCAAAGGTTCGCAGAAATAGCTATTCCTGCTAGAATAAAACACGATAACAGCATTAACCCCAATATATTATGTAGTGGAAGCATGTCAGAGGCGTATGTGCTGGTAATTCAATTTCGTTGATTCTCCATGAACGTGCAGCATTTGACATCGTATTGACAGTTTTTATCAATTAGGTCGGTAATCTAATATCAGCCTCGGCAAAATGTTACTCCGCTCCCTCCGGACATGCAGCGCCCTTATCATTAACACCCTGCACTTCCCTAAACCAGACAGTGTTATCTAAACTTCTCACCCTTGTTTTGGGGGCAAAACGTTGTTTAGTCTTCGGATTAGCAGTGCGGGATAAAGCGAATTTTTGCACTTGAGATTTGATTAGGCAGTCTTTCAGTTTAACAAGCAAGACGCAATCAGGATGTCTTGGAGTAACGTTGTGGAGAAATACACGTACATATTTCGAGGACTTCAGTGAATTACAGATAAAAGACCTCCTTAGTACTTGAGCAATAACATAGTAAGGTTTTTCTATATCTCTTTATTTTGTTCAAATTGTCAAGATATTGAAATGACATTCATTTTTTTTTGTCAATATGTTAATAAAGAGTCTGCAGGACAAAATAGGGATGTGCAGAGTCGATTAAAGAGTATATTTTAACTTTAATAGTATATATGAGGGGTGTTTACAAAATTACAGAAAGTTTGTACAACTACTGCCGGAAAAATTACAGGAGCATACATATGTTACAGGCAACTTGTATAATTCAATTATTTTACATTATTACTAGGCAATTTACATAACGCCTAGCAAAGTTAGGCAGTTTATGAAACTCATCTCTTAAAGCCATTTTTCATATATTGCTTAAACATTATATTATGTTGATCAGCCTTTATTTAGTGCTTATTATTATTATTTTTGCAATTAATAATTAAATAAAAATCTGAGCACCCACATAGCTTCTTTTGTACTTTTTGCCTCTCTCTGTAGCTAATTAAAAACATTATTATTTAATTATGTTTTACTATAGTAAAGGTATGTTGCTCTTACTATATCTTATTCATTTGCAACGTATTAAAACTTATACGCCGGCTAGCAATTTGATACTCGTCGTATCTGCAGGGTTAGGTTGTTACACTGTTGATAAATTTAACCATTGTTGGCAAATTCTCAATTCTAACGAATGACAGACAACTTCAAAATATTTAATCCCAAACAAAACTGTTCGAAACACAGAATTCAACGTAATGTGAAAATAAATTAACCAACAATCAATCAGTTACCCTCAGGTAAATTGTAACAATGCTTTTATAAGAATGAAGTAGGTACCTATTTTGGTTAACCTGGAATTTTTTTCAAGTGCAAAACGACGCCGACTTGCATTTGTTTTTTTCTCCAAGGAACTCTGATCCTGGTTCCCGTCTCTGCGAAAGAACTCCAAACTTGTATTTGCTTCCTGAAAAGGTTTCAGTTGCTGCTGGCTGCCTCTGGATCACGAACCAAGACTCCTCTAGCTCCTGCACCTTGTGTCCACTTCTCGCAGCTCCCCTTCGAAGACGATCAGACTAAGCTGTAGGTCCAATTTACTCTGGAACTGCACTCCGGAATACTGCCAATTGAACAGTAGCTGGTTTCCGCATACAGGCAAATAAATAAAACGCAAACTGGGCTCAAGAGATCTACTTTTATCAACAAAATTTATTAAAATCGACTCTCTAGGTCACCATAGCAACATGATTTACAATTGTTTATATGTAAGTTTACATTCTCTGATTTATAATTGTTTTTGTAAATGTCATTCAGGAAACTCTAACCTCGCAATTGGTCACACTTTTTCACTTTTAGTTAATAAACGCTGATTAACACACCATTAGCACGTGTAATCTTCATTAATTCTCAGGTTGCTTCTTATATGCTCCTTGCATATCTGTGCCTTCTTGCACTGCTTCTTAATCTCTTTAGCTACGTCATCGATTGTTGGCATTTCAACATTAATGGAAACGCTGCCTTAAACATCTGTAATGCTTCCGATCACCTTTGTACTAAAGCGATTATCGTGTCCTGACGTTACACAATTAATCTATCAGTCTTCATAAACTTAACTATATTTGCCATATTGGGCACTCATTTGAATACAACCTGATCGCAACCCTGCCGATATTGTTTCATACAATTACTAACCTGTGTTAATCAAATACAATTATTGATAAGCATGTTTTATGTAATTTACAATATTTACTAGTGACTCTTACTGTTACAATAAATACAATACAAATTCTGGACTATTTGAATATTTTATTAACATTACAATATATATTTCCTAATGAGCTGTACGCATTCTACGCAATAGATGTTTTAAAGTAAAAATTAGCACTCATTAGCCAATGGGTTTAATGCGGGTGTACACCAACTCATCATACCCTAGCACATGTTGTAGGTATTTTTAACAGGCGAACTCATCACCGCCATCAGGCACTCGTGTAAGAATGCAAATAACACACGATCGAAGGCTGAATTAACCTACACAAGCTAGAATGACACTCAGCCTAGAGATGAAAATCAGCGATGCTGGTTTATTCAACATCCAACTTCAAACATAATACACATATTGCCTGCAACCATGCCTTCATTTTATAAAATGCTTATGTATTTTATACAATTTCGCCGGTATGATGTTTAATATCGACAAATATTAAAAAAAACGAACTGGTTGTTAAGATAAATTCAAATTATAACACCTTTTGCGAAATCTAGCTAACGTACAAGACAACTAACGACATCTACTTCTCTGTCGTAAGACTGCATAGGTCTGCAAATACAAACTCTATCTTATCATTGGTATTTTACCGCTTCACGCAAGCATCACATAGTGTTTCGCCTACTAAACAGTAGAGGTCGTCCCGTGTCACGTTTTGGTAGAGTACCTATATTATCTACTTATTATATAGGTACTCTACGTTTTGGGAGTCCGCGCCCAGTTATTTACGTCATTCTTAATGATTTTCCTGGGGACGCTATTCTAAAGCCTACGTGACTTCTTTAGCGTATGTTTTCTTATGAAATTTGGTGAAATATTGTGTAATGGGTGAGACACATACATGAAAAAAAAATTCTGATAGTGACGCTTATCTTGCATCATCTTTCATTTTACCGGGCCCCTCAGGCAATTACTCGATACATAGCAAAGTGAACACAAGTTGCCGTTGGTTAGGCTAGTGCTCTTGGTTGTGCAATATCGTTGTCGTTGTTATATAGCAGAAAAACGCCTTGGGGCGAATTATACCGCGAAGGTTTTAATGTGCCCCGTTAAAAGAGGATAGTAGCTAAATAGTTATTGTAGTGCATATCTTTCTCTTTGCTCTTCTTTGAGAATTTATAACCCCAGCCCTACAAGGCGGAAATCACCCCCAACTTCGTTGAAGCCCAAAGTTTCATTGTACGCCGCCGTAACCAGTTCCTGACAATAGCCAGCCAATTGAGGTGATTTTTCTGTGTGACGAACCGACTCGTGCCTCGTTGATCCAGTAATGGCGCCGCCGCTAATATTTTACGGTGTTGCGCCCAAATAAATAAACAGATACGCTTTTTGATAGGACATGACATGACTATGTAACCTAATATTTGGGAGTCGTCAGCTGTTAACTTTTCACAGCATAAAACCCCCCACTTATATATATAGTACGTCTGGAAAGTATCCGGAATTTTATAGTTTTAAGAAATGTCATGAAACTTGCTTTTAGAAAGTCCTGGGTCACCAAAATTTTGTGTGGGTATTGTTACGGTAGTAGGTCATAGATAAAACAAAAAACAGGTACTTTAATAAGTCTATGTTATTTTTAAAGAACTAAAAATACATTACTTTTTTCGGATACTATCTAGACGTATTATATATTAAATAACCTTTGTGTTTGCCGTTTAGTTGATGTTCATTATACACACGCATATTTAGCTATATAATTAAATGAATTCAAATGTTACCTTTCATTTATGTTGTTTGCATGCGACGTCCCATTGTATGTTTTTTTTGTTCTGTATGTGTAAGGAGTACTGGCAGCCTGCAAGAACTTAATCAAAAGGTAGGTTCGTGGATGTTCGAGCCTTTACGTCGCACGCAGCTGTCACCAAACCAAACTACTGTTTCCCATTTCAGGTTACCAAAAAGCAGTTTTTAAAATATTTCTGAAAAAGTCTGTGGCGCCCTTTGTTTTTTCAACAATTAATATCTAGTGCTGCAGCATATCGTCCTAATTTACGTTTTACGGAATCGAATCCTCCCTCCCGGTGAGTATAGATGGCCAGCTTCCTGTTACAGAGACTGTTGAGCGTAATTAGAGTGACAGTAGCCTTTTTGAATTTGCTGATTAAACCAGCCCCTACGCAAGCGCCCTTTTGCAATATTGATTTAGCCCAGAACAGATTTATCGCCCAGATGTGAGGCAAACGTTTTTTTTTTTTTGGATTTTTACGAGGTAGTATGGATTAGGATCACGTTATTTTTCTAGTATTTCGCAGTAATTTGCGATATTTTACAGATTTTAATATACATCCACGTTGAGATTGTGTTTTTTCTTATCTTTTCTTGCCGTTTCTTGTCTTTTTCTTTATATTCTTGTTTTTCTTTGCGTTCTTCCGTGTTTTTGATTTTTCTTCCTTTTGTTTGATTTTTCTTGGTTTTTTGGTTTTTCGTTTCTTTTCTTATCTTTTCTTGTGATTACTATTCCCGAAAAGGAGAAAACAGTCATTTGTCTTCACAGACACCTACTGAAGTTATTTTGTGTTTTTTAGTCGATTTTTTTCTTTGTTAAAATGGTTTTGAAGTTTCATATTAAAGTAGAGTTTTGATTAATGATAGTCGTGATGCTGACATTGACGTGCTAGCTTTTTCATTTTGTAAGAACATTTTCGAATATGATCACGTCTGTTCTTTTTTCTTGTGATTTGTTATTTTAACGATTCTCAATTAAGAAAAAGTATAGCTCGTTTATACTGTTGTTAGGTATAGTCGTAGATTATGCAGAATTTGTCATGGTTTAGTAGAATTTAGTGTTGATTGTCGATTATTGAAGCTACCGAACTATTTTTTTTCGAATAATTAGTTGGAATTTTGATTCTTTACCGTTGATTTTGAAGTTAGTTAGATAAAGCTTTTCCGATTACCTATTTAGACATTCTTTTTGTTGTTTATTTACCGAAATAAGCCGACGTTTCCATGGTATTTAACAAATTACTGAGATAGTTTCTGGGTTTTACCACCAAGAAAAACAGAAGTCAATTACTCTATTTGTCGCTAAAATTAGAATTAATCATAGAAACGCAGCTAAATCGCTGTAATTGCAGCAGGTGTCTATTTATTTATATCTCATTTGAGATATGGTGGCATACAATACGTTCTTAAAATCACTTTAAGTGTAAGTAATTTGTAAAAACCACTAAATAGTTAATTCGGTGGAATACCATAATTATTTAAATATTCATGAGACTAATGCTAGGCAATGATTTTAAACCCTTAGAAATTTTAATTAACAGCACTCTACTCAAACAATAAATGTTTTCTTACAAAACAAAAAAAAAACCAAAACCTGAAATAAATTGTACCAAAATATTCGAATAATAATACCATATTTAAGTTGACTGTCATATTTCTACGTTTTTTTTTTTAATAAATAGATTTACAAATATACTTTTAAACATATAAAATCCAGTCACAATAACTGAAAAAGCCATGAACTTTCTGAAACATTATTTTAAAGTGTAACCATTCGAATAAGCTCGATTCTTCTCAAATTTTCTTAAGGTTGTTACAAGGATTACTTGTAAATGACATGTCCAACTGATAACTAAAGGCTAGAGATATTCAGTTAAATTTTCTATTGTTCAGGGCATTGTTTACAAATAATATGCTAGTTTAAGGTTTACCAATTTATGAATAATTAGAAGGGAATAGAGCTTATTCGAATGGTCACACTTTATCAGCTTTGTTGTTTACCTTTGGTTATTAATACGGTCATAAAGGGAATTCCTACAGAATTTTCTCTTCTAAGTTTATATTATATACTCACTAGTGTTCGCTGACTTTTTTATAGCTTTAGCAATGCAGTGTTAAATGCACGTCTCCTGTATTTGTACTCATTTGTTTCCGTCTACTTTACTAGTAGAGTACGTCTAGCCGATATACAATTCCAGGTTGTTAGCGCTGCTAGTTAAGCGAAGCGTCAAACTATTGGCATCCTCTTCTGCATTACTGGTTTTCTCGCACTAAAATGAACACGTATATATTTAAAAGTGTTTATGGTGCTATCTCTGTTTGACCGATTTCTTTCTCTAGTCAACATGTAAACTACGGCGAGGCATTTTTGTTATCACTCAATGCGCTTGACACCGAATGCTTGGCGAAACTAATTATTTGCAATACTCAAAATTTTCAGTAATTACCAGTCATTAATCGACTCGTATTATAGGCCTAAATTTAACTTTCACGAAAGAAATATTATAATGAGGTGGGGAATGCAGTGGTGGAAATGAAAAGCGAAGCAGTGCATAATTTAGTCTAATAACTAAGTCACTTCGAAATTAAATTGCAATAGAATTTTAAGCGCTAGAGTTGTATATTCGCTAGACGTACTCTAATCTACCCAATCTGTGGAAAGAGCATCATGTAATAAGCCTGTCTATTCCTCAGTATAAGCTAATGTAATGTAGCTACCAGATGTTTCCTTGTTACACGTAGCCTGTCTTGTTAATTATTGCTAGCAGCAGGCCATGATATGGCCAAAGTCATCAAAACTTAGTGACACCTTTTGGCGACCATAAACCTTCGTTACCACAGTAGTTACTGGTTTTGAGAATTTAAATGTAAACAGTGCACGTTAGAAGATGAACACAAACCTGAACGACCTCTAGTAGTTGGTTGAGCTGAAAACGTTAGTGCTAGGTACTGAAAATCTGCTTAATCGAAATCTGAATATAACTCATACAGATATTCCACTAGAACTAGGTATTGGCTCATCCGCAATAGATAACATTTTACACCAACAGCTGGGTGTGAAGAAGCTGGCAAATCAGTGAATTCTACATTTTTTAACAAAGAAACAGAAAAGATTTTTTTTTAAATATTCAATGATGTGAGTAATGATTATTAGTTTTATAATTATAATCCAGAGGCTAAACAACAATCATGTGTTTGGGTTTTTAAAAATTAGTTTATGCCAACCAAGTTATGCGCTGTAAAAGTGTAAATAAAAATTATTCTGCTTTCTGCACATGCAGTTGCAGTAACTCGTCTTGACGATTCTAAAACTGTAACTTCTGAATGGTATACAAAAGTTTGCCTTCAGCAAGTCTATGAAAAATTGTGTTCTAATCGCCAAAAATCTGGTTTGCGTAGTATTTTGCCCAGTTTCTAGTCCGCCGCTTGAATAACTCAGCTACTACCGTGCTCGAATTGTACGAGTTTCTCATGCGTTATAAGGACACCATACTATTCTGTCCCATTTGTGATGTTTACCCTGTATCTCTTGGGCCTCGGTTTCGCCATTGATAAAGCTTCAGCTATGTGCAAATTATTACTTTTATTTATTTCTCAGTTAAAGCAACCAAACAATTTTAAAAATCAAAGTAAAATAGGGTTAAAAATATCTTCACACTAGTAATAAAACTGAAACAATAAAAGTAAACACTTGGTAATGCGAATTAAATCAATTTCAAATAAAAAGTATCGGTGATGGGATTCGAACTGTAGCGCCTGTGAACGAGCCAGCGAATGAATTTCTATGATCTGCCCGCAGCTCGAAGTAAAGCATGAGTTTACTACCTTGCCCACCAAGGCCGCTTACGTTCGGTGAGGTGATTTATTGTTAACGCATGTTTTATTCTTAGAACATGTATTGTGTATTTGTTGGTTCCCAGTTTCGTCAAGGATAAAGCCTGATGTATGTGCAAATTGCTACTTTTATCTATTTCTCAGTTAAAGCAAAAATAAACAAAAATTTTAGTTTTGAATGTGCTTAACGTGTATATTATCATCAGATTTTTTTTCGGATTTATGCCAGGTAGATATATACTCTGCTTGCAAAATATCGTCCTCCTTCAACAAATAGTTTTTGAGTTGTACCACCAACAGGTAGGCATAGAGACAGACGGAATTGGAAAAATCTGTTTTTCGTCATCTAGGGACCACGAAACGTCGAAAGGTCTGAAGCAATCTCGAAAGATGAGTTTTTCGTGATGTCAAGGAAATAAAAATGCGTAACCAATTTTGAAAAAAAAAACAGAAACATTCGAAATAAAACATCATACCAAAGTCTATTGTGATAATAATATATAGCAATATTTATAAATAGTTCAAGTTCTTAATAATTCGCAGTAACCTTATTTTTAAAACCATAGCTTCAAAATGCTCTCTTTTTTGGAATTGTGGGACCAGAGCCGGACAAATTGTTGATAAATAATAATGTAATTTGAGCAAATAAGATAAGTTATTTGGGCTGCAATTAATGTAGGTTGCACAAGGTTTTCAATTTTTATAGAAGAAAATCGTAACAATGGCGGTGAAAATCTGACAGAACGTACTATTGCGGAAGAAATATTTCGCACGGTTTGTTTGCCTTGTGTATGTATGCTTTTATCAGATGGACTAAAGTCACTGAATTGTCAGCTGTAATTGTCAGTTGTACAACTGACATTCTGCCATCAAAACTTAAAATGCCGAATCACGTTCTAAGAGAGGCCAAAAAAGGCTTTGTTATCGCAAAATTAGAACAGGGATGGCCCATTTCTTAACATAACCTGAAAAGCTAGTAATATGACAATAACCCCAAAATGTGAAAAGTGACAAGTAGTCCGATGCACACTAAGCCACTGTGGATAAAACCAAGTAACTAGATTTAGTATCGTGCGAAATATTTTCTCCTCAATAGTACGCCTTGAACCAATTTTTTGGCTTCGCTTAATTGTTTCGTCAGTTATCCAATTATTTCAGGCCTAACCTGTATATTTTTATTTGAATTATAAATCCTTTGCATTTCGAATTTTTAAATTTTCCAAAGCAGCTTATTTTGTACCTGGATCGAGTTCCTTTCGTTCGCGCGATGCACTTTTGACCCGTGCTATCTGTTATCGCAGGCCGTTGTAATGCGAGCTTTCCTTTGGAAACGAATTTTTCGTCCGAGGCACTTATTCTTCTCGCCTCGGGCGGCGCATTTCGCGCGGCTGAGGTTTCATTGTTTAAGTCAAATTACGTGCGCTCAACCAATTTTTATGAACATTGTGTTTCCAAGGGCTGACTATGATCAGGTACGATAGCGTTTTTCTGCTTGATTTTCTTGTATTAATTGTATTTTTCTTAGCTCTTAATTAACAGTTTCATCCAAAAGTTTATCTCGGAAACAAAGTTGTTAGCCTAATCTCATTTTCGACACGTGTTGGCGTTCTGCCTAGTTGCTGCCGTTTGAGGGTGCCTTCGCTACAATTACCGGTGCATCCACGGCGATTTCGACCAATGTGTGTAGCAGTTCACGACCAGCATATGTTTAACCGCAGGGTGTAGCAACCCCCGGCAGGCGTTTGACTGTCAGCAGTTTTTGGGCGCTGGAGGAGCGAGGTTAGTTAGTGCTACTCCGGGATTAACATTATATCAACTTATCTTCAATACCTAAAATTTACATCCGTACATTTTAAACCCGTCAGTATTTAAAATTTAAATTCATACTTTCCGCAATTATTAACATGTAATATTCAAATTCTTACATTCGCTTGTTCTAATATTTGAAGTTTTTGCGTATATTTAATCATGATTAATATTTAAAGCTGCAATTTTGATGTGTATTGACCCTTTGTTAAAGGAGCATTCACGCCTTTTTTATTTCAATAGCCTAAAAGAAAGGTTTTATCAAATGACTGAGGTATGCATATTCCAGGATTGATTTTGAAGTTACAGTTAATAGAACAACCCGAAAGGGATTTTTGATCTTTGTGCGTGTCGTAGCCTTCATTTGACGTACACAATTTTGTTATGACATTATTTGCCTTTTAATTATTCTAATTATTTATTGCTCACTCTACAGGACTACTTATTGATTATTAGTAGCTTCAGCGTACTTATGCGAACGCTTTGTCCGTCCGTCCGTCCGTCCGTCCGTCCTTCTGTCTGGATCGCCTGTAACTATCGAACGGCTACAGATATCGAAATTGTGAAAGGGGGCAAAGTTGTTGCTAAAGTCCCGAGCACCTTCATGCGCTATTTGGTTTTGGCGAAAGGTGGCGATTTTCCACTTTGCAAACAAAATTTCCAAGCATTTTAGCACGGTGGCGGCTCGTTCACTTGGCGCCATCTACAGAACTTCGGTGGTCACGTTTTGAACTACACATTCTGGGTGCGCTATAATTCCACTTGGCGCCATCTACAGAACTTCGGTGGTCACGTTCTGAAGCTACTCCTTAGATCTGTAATTGAGCAGTTTATTAATTAAACACTAGTCACTTGTAGTTTATTTTTTTATTTTATTCGAAATCATTTAATTTCTGGCGCCCATTTCCCTTTTTTGAAGGCTTTACAGCTGATTTGAACCTACGATCCAAGGCCGCCGAAATTGAGTTAGCACGGCCATCGCGGTAAGTAAAGAGTTTTCAGAGCTGCCTTGGTGTATAAACTGTAGGGGGGTTGATCTGCGATTTTTCTTACTACCATTGATTATTTTAATTAATTAATTGCAGGTCAGCTTCTTTATCGTTTTAGCCTTTGTACTAAATACGAATAAAATATAAATATTTTTTGATATTTTAGAATTTATTTTTACGGTAAGTTAAAAACTGTTTACCTATCTATAGATTTGAAGATTTATAAGTACTATTGGAATTATAACTGCGTTTCACAAAAAACTCTTCAGTGAACTGAAACTTTAAAAAGTTACCTTATCTACTCCAGTGGGATAAGTAACTCATTACGTCACTCATTTGGCACTATTTTCATTAGGTGATGAAGCTCATTACTTCACTCAGTTATATAATGGCTTCATTACCTAACTGAGTGGTGTAATGGCTTTATTATCTATTTGAAATAGTATCTAAAAATAACATAATAACATTTTCCTACTAGAATATTTTTGAAAATGACAGTGCATTAAGAGAAATGTCACTCTTAATGCACTTTTCTCAATTTTAGGCAGTTGTAGATAAAATTTTGTACGAATACAATAAATGAGTGATCATGCATAATTAATATACTTGTGTGCTTACGTAACTCGTGCTACGCACTCATTTGTAACTTACACACAGGTATATTAATGATGCTCTTATTCTACTTGTATAATAAATAACTATTAGGTCATCTATAGCAAGGATTAGTTTCAACTTTAAATTAATTTATAAAAATCATTACTGATTTTGTATTAAAATAACAATAAATGTCATAGTTTAAGCTCTGTTTCCTTCTATCTTCTGATGTAGTATACCAGACCTCTGAAATTAAAATTAAAAGGCAAAGAAGATATCAAAAAATATACAATTTGAGATTTTTTCAGCTTACTTTGTTATGTGGAAAATTCTACTTCTGTTATTGAAATTAGGATCTATGCAAGAAGACCTCAGATTCTTTAGTGTCCCCGTGTAATACCTACCCGATATTTTTGTAAAAACTAAGACCTTAACTGGGAGGGTGGGGTTTGGGTGCAAAAAGGCGCCAAAATTTTTAAGTCCGGCTCTGTCCTCAGCTCAGGAAACAACCGCTTGAATTTTAAGTTTAATTTGGGAATAAGGAGCATCAAAATAACCTCTGAGCACCAACTCTTTGTGATAATTTTAATTATTGACCAACAATAGTAATTTACGTTACAAGTATAGAAAGTGGAGCTTTTCAGTACGAGTGAGATGTTTCCGGAAGAGGCCGTTAGGCCGAGTCCAGAATTTCGAGACGAGTATGGAAAAGCCACTTTCATACGAGTTTCGTACAATATTTTTTCGTACACTAGCATACAAAACGGAATACTAAATTTATCCTCGTATATAGCAAATAAGTAGAGTAATGTTATTATGTACGTAACGTTTTATATGTGTTGTAACCTAGGAAACGTACGGCAAAGTGCTACTTTGCCGTACGAATACCGCAAAATACTACTTTGCCGTACGAATACCGCAAAGGGCAACTTTCTGATTAATAAATTGTACGGCAAAGTAGCTCTTTCAATGCTAGTGTACGAAAATAGTAATTTATGTTACAAGTATAGAAAGTGGAGCTTTTCAGTACGAGACTCCTCCGAAAGAGGCCGTTAGGCCGAGTCCGGAATTTCGAGACGAGTATGGAAAAACCACTTTCATACGAGTTTCCTATAATATTTTTTCGTACACTAGCATACAAAACGGAATAATAAATGTATACTCTCATCATTATTAATTAGAAAGGTATACTTCGCGGTATTTGTACGGCAAAGTAGCACTTTGCCGTACGAATACCGCAAAGTGTAACTTTCTTAATAAATTGTACAGCAAAGCAGCTCTTTCAATGCTAGTGTACGAAAAAATAATACACACACCAAAAATAATAAATGAGCACCAGCATATCAGGAATATCTTTCCCGGACACCAAAAATATTTCTAAACACTAAAACATGTTACGTTTATCACCAGAAATATTATATAAGTGTCAAACCTATAAAAGAGGAAAAGAGCGCCAAAAATAATTATTGCAAACTCTGTCTTGGGTATCGATTATGAATAATTTAAAGCTACAATTTTGAACTCAAATATTATTTTGGTGGTAAAAGAAAAATATTGGGCGATCAAATCCACATTTTTTGGTGCTCGACTGAATACTACCTATTTAATTTTAGACATACATACACGGTAAATTTCTTATGTTGATGCATCTAGTGCCATCTACTGTACTATAATACAGCAACTTATACATGAGTGTGGAATTACAGAACTCGCTATGAATTTTCGGATCTTGCCGCTAGAGTGCACCACAATGATCAAAGCGAGCTAACTTGATGTTTCCTACTACCAACATCCAAATTCCTAGTTTTGACATAAACGCCAACTTTAGTAAGGTTAGTCAGGTGTTTATGTTGACAGTTTTAATGAAACTGCTGGTGGTCGTTTTTAAATAGTTTACCAAATTTTACAGTTGTAGCTGCATTCTCCAAGCAAAGGTAAGTTCGATATTTCATAATAAATTCGTCGCGTAACCTGTTATTGCCCCAGTACTCAAAATGTTGGGTTATGTAGGACACTTGACAAGTCTTCAAAAAGGAGCGCAGAATTAATTCTAATTTTTATGTCTAGGTACTTTTGGTTTAATTATATGTGATTGTAATGCATAAATAAGTGCTAGTGGCACTGACATGGTAATTATTCAGATTTTAAAGCGTTTGCTTCAACTAGTAAAGTATATTAATATTTCCCAAAAAGTAACTGCCAGAATAGTAAAATATTTTTGGCATCCATAAATGCTTGTGTGCTTTGTTTTAATGTAGTTTTATAAACCCGTAGGAATCGTAGATAAAAATTCAGAGGAAATAATTTCTATTCAAACTAGAAGTTTTGTAGTAGGTGGTATTTTATTGTCTTGGTAAAATTTGATTGTTATAAGCAATAGCTTCCCTGGGAAAATATAAAATTAATATAGAGAAAAAAAATACATTACAGATCAATATTGTGCCTTGCCAATAATAGGAAGGCAATCACAGTTAATAAATTGTAAAGCATACAGTGATTGCAATATGTTAAAATTCTGATGCATTAATTTAATTAGGTTTCTATTCGGGTATCTACTCTTAAATTTACTCAAGGAATACAATATTATTTCTCTGCATAAGGTATCTACCAAAGTAATAATTATTTGCCACTATCTGTGAGACTTCAAGGGTCCAGATTATTACTTAAATACCTACTAAATATTATTTTGTAATTGAAAACGTTCAGAAAACCAAATTTTAAATACCAATCGAAGGACTACAAGCTTAAATACTTATTTTGGTATTACATAAAAACCTGTAAGTACAGGGTTTTCCAAAAAGAATATACCTCATATGGGAAGCTTTTTTATTATGTCTAAAAACTGCTACTCTTTAGAAAAGTTTGTGCATCATTTAAAACCAGATTTTTTGAATTGTTTGACCGTTACACGTGAAATGAAATAATTTAAAATTGTGACCTTTGTTTCTAAAAAATGTTTAAAATGTTACAAAAAATAATTGTATATTAAGTTCAGATATGAAGTCTCAATAAAAAATATTAATTTTTATTTTTATTTGTTCTGTTAGCTGAAAATGTTCTTACTTTTTTTATAGAGTCAATAATATAAAATCGAATGACATATGAAAACATTAAAATGCAGGGAAAAACTGTACTACTGACGTATACAATTTTGTTTAATTCAATGGCTTGCCGATTTTTATTTCAATACAAGCATTAAAATAGTATATTATGATACTATTTTAATTAGAGGGCCTATTGTAGCACTCGTTCCATTGGAGCACTCCACGCTTCGCTCGTCGTGCCCCAAATTCACTCGTGCTACAATTCCTCTTATTAAACGAGTATAATATAGTATTTCATATACTTTGCATACAAAAATAATCAAAAACTGTGAATTTTAACATTTCATAATTGAAACTATCTGTCAGTTATCTGAAACAAGATAGGCTGTTTCAATGTTTTTCATATGAAAATAACAATGCAAAAACAGTGTTATAATGGACTCTATTGTAGCACTGTTTTCGGTGTTATAATAATCATATTGTGACATCAAAGTAGATAAACACGTAAATGCAACCAATAATGTGCTCTCCACAGATACATGCATTTATTTAAAAACTAGCTTTTGAGCTCACCAGATAGGTGAACTTCTGTAATTAAAATAATTTGATATTTTTAAAATCCGAATTGTAAATAAAAAAGGTCACAGAAGAAAGAAAATGTGTCAACGTGTTTAATAAAGTGCACCGCAAAAATGATGTACAAAACAGGTAAAAATGTCGCAGTTGGTGGGATTCGAACCTGCGAAATCCAATGGCTAATCAGACGGTCTAACCGCTTGCTCGTTGCATAGCCGCATGCCCAGAGGACTAGTCAAACGGTTTTGAGATTTAAGCAACGTTAGCGTACTTGTCCAGACAGAAAATTGACAATTCAACTCTGTGTAGAGTATAATTTAATTGTATTTTGTTATTTACGGTTCTTTCTAAACCTGCCGCTCTCAGAATCATGGCAGGGAATAAAATCAATAAGATTGCTTTTGTAAAATTCAATTATACCATTATTAATGTTTATGATTATACAGCCTCCCTAATAAGTATAGTAATTCCATTTAAGGGTAATTAGAGGACTAAAAAACGGAACAACTTAGCTAAGCTATATTTAAACAAATCATAACAATCCTACAAAAAAATTAAACTTTCAATTGCTTAAACTGATAGATAGTTACTGGAATAAATTTCTGTAAACATAATTTCGCAAAGGTGGTCGTGATAAGACCGAATTTTGATAAAATTCAGAAGCAAAAAAGATTTGTTTGTGTATTTCAATCACATTTTGTGCATTACGTGCTAGTCTCAAGCCTGGAAGGAAAAGTGAAGAGCAAGCGGTTAATGTGCTCTTATTTAATTTACCTAATAAAGGTTTTGGTGGTAGCCAGTTCTCAAAAGTTTGAACCCGGTCCTAGTGTGATTTTTTTCCCATAGGCGATGAATTTTTAGTGTACTGTACTTCTGACGTCATTACTATACACTTCTTTAATTTAATGACCATACTTATGAATCACCATATATAAGTACATCATCTGTACTTTGTATCAATAAATTTCTGATTTCAAAAATACAATTAATAAGTTGAAATCTACTCCAGAAAATATTCACAGCCCCCCCCCCCCTCATTTTTACTTCCTTCGTCTTTCGTCGAAGGA
This sequence comes from Agriotes lineatus, assembly GCA_940337035.1. Lineage (NCBI taxonomy): Eukaryota > Metazoa > Arthropoda > Insecta > Coleoptera > Elateridae > Agriotes > Agriotes lineatus. The sequence continues at coordinate 56,614,837 of OW679199.1, read as the reverse complement.
AGTATTGTAATCACGAAAATATCACCTTCCCAGATTTCTTCAGATCTTCACGTTTCAGGGTCCCTAGATGGCGAAAAACAGGTTTTCTCAATTCCGTTGTCTGTATGTCTGTCTGTCTAAAAAAAAATTGTCGGAGGAAGACGATATTTTGCATACACATTATATATATACCTGGAAAGAAACCGGTAAAATTTCAGACAAATATGTACAGGGTGAGCAACTTAAAAAAATAAAATTTTGTTTAATTTTTATTCAACTGAGTAATAGATAGAAGTAATAATTTGTACATAGTGCAGGCTTTATTCTTATCAAAAATGGAAGCCAATAGATACAGAGTAAATTTTTTACAAAACAAAAACGAGGCACAAATTAGCGAGTTACTTAATATAGCTGCGAAGCAGGAATACGAGAAGTTGATGCTTCGTGGCGCATGTAGAAATTGCACGGTTCCTTAAAATCCCAGAAAACGTTGGAGCTGCACACGCGGTTCGCCTGCCGTTCGAATTCGACCACCGGTAACTTTTGTTTTATTTGAAAATTTATTTAATTTATTAAAAACGTAAAGATATTTTTACTCCTAACTTATTCTGATTTTTAGACCGGGAGCCGCATAATGCGCAAATATTTTCGCGAGGCTGTCAGGCTGAAAATAGAAAAATTTTATGCATACATCGCATATGTAAGCTTAATTTTGAATATTTCTGGATGATTCTTAACCTAGTGGAAAGCTTATACTTTCTACATTCAGTTGATATCAAATTACTCTCAAAATTACTTTTAACAACTGCTACAGAAATTGTTTAAATAAAGCATACGAAGAATTTGCGCATCGACGTATTTTGGAAACGATTACAGATAAGTGTATACATCCAGCGTATGAAATGTGTCAGAAAGCATCAAGGAATTGTTAGTGAAAGAATTATCTGCATTATCTTTATTGATGTCACAAATATAATTAATTTTCCATTGTCTGATTTAGGTAGTTGAAACGCACCTCGCGCACGAAACTTAAAACATGCCCTGCGTGAAGGTTAAGCCTGCTGAAACGGAACGATATCAACAGGTCTCCGTAGCGTTGTTAGAAATTGGTGAATGCGCTTTGTTCGCAGTCGCAAGCGCCGCGGTTCAAATCCCTCCAGTACCGGATTTTTTTTATTTGAAAATTTATTTAATCTATTAGAAACGTGAAGATATTTTTACTCCTAACTTAATTTCATTTTTAAAGTTATTTAGTGTCACAATGTCGACGAGGGAAGTTCTGGGTAAAGCCTTTTACAGATGTTTTAGTCTTGTGATGGCCACCGCTGTACAAAATTGGTGGAAAATCCTGACTATCTCACTAACACCAGGCTTCTTACCACATACATAAGGGTTGTTTGAGGCTAGTGCGAACATAGGCACAGGCAAAACAATTGCCCTATTACGTTATACCTCACCTTAATTTTTTAATGCAAACTACTTCTGTATTGTAGCAAAACTAAGTAATTTACGTAGTTGATTCAAAAGGTTGCCGGACTCCGCTTACATTCGTCCCATGATTTTTTATGTTAATTATGCACATAGTCCCGGGTGGTGTAGCTTGAACAAGCGTCCACGTACGATCAGTGGAGTTAAGCAACGCTCTTTCTGGTCAGAACTTAGATGGAAGTTCCACGGTTGCTTCTCTCGGCGCCTCGTGGTACGGCTGCCATGGAAATAGTTGGTCCCGGATGTCATAATAACACCATGACAGTCGTTAGTGGGGTTGGAAGTCCCCATAAATGTACAGCGACGCCTATAATTGGCCTAACGGCTATTGGCCGAATACGGAATAAATAAAATAAATAAATAAATAAATTTTTTCACGCGTTGGTTTACAAAAAACCAAAATTTTGTGCATTCAAACGAGTGAAAACTCATTTGTCATGCCTGTCCATATCTTCGGCTACTTGACAGTACAATACATCAATCGTAGTGAAAACTTCATAATAAATGTTAAGTGAAAAAAATAATCAGTTTAGTTTAAATTTTTTAGAAATAAACGTAATTTACCCTTGTCGCAATTTCAAGTTAATTCCATTTCTCTTCAAGCCGTAAAAGAACTGAACGATGTTATATTCGTAAAACAGGTTTTAAATGATGCACAAACTTTTGTGAACAGTAAATTGCTCTTAGAAATCAATAATAAAAAAGTGTCTGGTATGTTGAATATGTTTTGAAATACATACTGTATTGCTCAAAAATATTGTTTGCAATTCTGTAATGAACAAAAAACCCATTTTTTAGAGATTCTAACTTTTATTGACATACAAATTTACAGCAGCGTGAAAAAGTGCTTTTATCGAACACCGTCTAGTTATAAGGCTATTACTAGATCGATTTTATACTTTTAAAGTGGCCCATAACCCACTAATGAGAGAAAAACCATGTCCCTCACTACTGTATTGTTGGTAGCACTGTCAAGCTATCTCAAATTTGAGATTTGCGGGTTAAATTTTGCGTCAGTGTGAGTGAAATAACAAACGAAACCAAACTTCAGTACTGCCAAACGTATAACACGAATCACAGGCCACTCATAAATGTATCTCTCGGTACTTTCCAATTTGTCACTATGGCTTTTTACCGTTACAATACAAAATTTATGTTTTTAGATATTTATTGAGTTGTTGGATAAAAATGTGTATGGCGCGCGTGTGTTATTACAAATAATGCACTCGACACTCGGCCTGACTTCCTCGAGGGCTCAACTTTTCTCTCGTGGTTTATTTGTAATATAACACACTTATACCATATAACTATTATCTACTTTGATACCTTTGCGATTATTAAAACACTGAAAACAGTGCTGCCTAGTAAGCACTTTATTTGCACAGATTTTTCACATGATAAACGTTGAAATAGCCTTCTTCGTTTCAGACAACTGACATAGTGTCACAGTTATGATGGGTTTCAATTGTTTTCATGCAAGTGGATAAAATTGTATAAAAACCTCGTTTTATAAAGCCTGTTATCTCACTTGGACCCGTGCGATTTAATCACGCTTTATACAATTTAACTTTTTATATACTATTTTTCACGTCTCTAGTGGCAACGTTAAAAAAGCATCTCATAATAACAACTAAAAAGTTGACGTTTTAGTACAGGATTGCCAAAAAGTATTTATGTAGGATCGATTAATAATAGGCGATTTTTAGACCTCATTTTCAGCCATTTGCGCCTTAGCACCGCAGGCATAACCAGCGTCTTTTATCCTATATAACCATTTCAACAATTTTGTTAGAAATACATTATTTGAGACTTCCTAATTTTTAGAGTATTAATTCAATGTAGAAATAAATATCACTATTTTCAGAATGTGTTATAATTGCGCCGCTGATGCCATCATTAAGAAGGGAATAAATTGCACATGTTTCAAATGTTTAAATGAGCACTTGTGACATGGTATTTGTGTTAAAACAATACTGAAGAGATCTTAAATATATTTGAAATAGTTAGCAGGCCTCAGTTATTATGTCCTTTTTTAAATCACATTATGTCGCCAAAGCGTTTTTTAGATAACAATAAAAAACTTATTTTAAAAAACACCCTGTATCTCAAAAACGAAGCGTTTTCGGACCCATCTTTATTAGAACTTTTTTGTTTGTATTGGTGAGGAACTTTTTTGTTTGTATTGGTGAGATCTATAAGTGGGTAAAATATTCAAACGTATTCTTTAAACACCCTGTATATCAGAATTAGGATATTTATTATTTTCAGTTTTTTTTAACAAGAAAGGTAAAAAGTTGAAGTAACTGTGCGTTATTTTTATTTTTAGATAAGTAATTAAAAATGCACTAACCCTCAACGGCTCGGTGCGCCCGGCACCCCGACACTGTGTAAATGATATAAGGGGTTACATATTATGTATGTATAACAAAAGAAGAATGACTTGTAACCTATAATAGATCAACAATAATCAATATTATCTTTATTTTCTGAAAAATCTCGATGCTTCTGTAGGACACAACTATTCCAGATTTGTAAATATCAACGAATTTTCTTCAGTAATATAATAGATCGATTGAAAGAATGATAAAACCCTTTTAAACTGTTATACTTACGAAAACGTTCGCAAAATTACAGATTACTCACTCAGGAGCAAAGTTTGAGTCAACGGTATCGCCAAAAATCAAAATAAACAAACAAATCTGTAAAAGGCTTTACCCAGAACTTCCCTCGTCAACATTGTGGCACTAAATAATTTTAAAAATCAAATTAAGTTAGGAGTACAAATATCTTCACGTTTCCAATAAATTAAATACATTTTCAAATTTAAAAAAATTATCCCGCTGCGGTTTGAATCCGCCGCATCCTGCAGCTCTGCAGAATGCTCGATCCTAACCGCATCTTTGCAGAGGATATAAGTACGGCGAAATTCCATCTGCGCTACCGCGTCTCTTCGGGAAAAGTCCGGCGCGCGTGTCTCTTGAAGAACAAGGTGTAATGGTTGAAACATTTTTACGCTTTTGTGACATTATCCTTTATCGGTTGAGTCTTATTTTCGGCAAATGTAAAGCCTGACCTATGTGAAAGTTATTACTTCTTTTATTTCAAATTAACACAAAAATAAACAAAATTTTATTTTTTAAGGTGCTCACCCTGTATATATTTCTATGAAATTGTACCGGTTTCATGCGAGGTAGATATATAATATGTATGCAAAATATCGTCTTCCTCCGGCAAATAGTTTTTGAGCTATACTGCCAACAGATAGACGGACGGACAGACAGACAGACAGCCTGACGGAATTGAGAAAACTTCTTTTTCGTCATCCAGGGACCTTGAAACGTGAAGATCTGAAAAATCCCGGAAGGTGATTGTTTCGTGATTACAATACAATACAATAACAAAATTCGTAAACAAATTATAGAAATTATGATATATTTCAGATATCTACCAACTGATATACAGGCTGTTCCAATTTAAATGTGCACAATCGCAATGCATTGAATGCCTTCCCAGTCACAAAATGATTAACGTTAATAAAATCCAAAGTATGCATTTGCTCTCAGTTTTATTATCTACGACAAATCTGTACATATTTTTTATTGAAATACATTGTACAAGAATGAGAGACTCACTGTTTTACCTACTCTGTTTTTTTGTTAACACCATACTATATACTCTTAATTGCAGTTACATTGTATGTACATAATACAATAAATCATAAACTTTTGAAGTGTGCACATGTACCGTTGTCGATGTTGCTGTAGTAATTAGCTTATAATAAAACCAGTAAACTCTTATTAATTAAATACTGAACAAGCGTATAATTATCATTATTACTATGTAATCACAGCGTTTTTCAGATTTTTTTTATGGCTCACTGTCAAATACGATCAATTTATCACTAATATAATCATTAGTGTTCTGTCACTGTTGAATGGCACGCTACCTTTGAAGTTGTTAATACAAGTAGTAAACTTTCAAATAATGTCATTATTTCCCAATGGAGATATAACTTAAAACAGACCATACTGCATGCTAGAATGCCTAGTTGAGTGCCAGTTATGGTAGTAGGGACCAGTATGTCGACCAACTGTCGTGTATGACACTTATTTTAATTCTTGTTACAGTAATATTTCTGAATGTGTATTACAATTCCTCAATAACTGAAAGTTCTGACTACTAACGTAATGGATCCTATTTTGTTTTGCACTTTCAAAGAGAGTAAGTCATTCTTAGTACTGGTATAGCCTCTAAAATTCATAAAATGAAAATGATATGAGATGAGATGAGGAGATAGATAATTCAAGCTAATCTATTTCTTAGTATGATAGAACACACGAATGGTCCTTAAAAAATTACGTAACTACAAAAATATTAACAAATTTAATGATTTATACGTAAACGGCGAATGACCAACAATCGTAGAAAACGTAGAAACGTAGAAAACGAGTTTTTCATATGACATCATCTAACCTTGCCGTGTCAGCAAATTGATATGATGTGCGAACTTGACGGCGATTACATCTGATGAGAAGGGCTGGTGATATATGTAGCATTATTGCTTTTGCAGAATGTTTTTTCTACGTTGGGAACATCAGTAATCGAAGAGCAATGGGGAAGCGAAATCGTCTAAAGTCAGGGTGACTGACAATCCTCTGTTGCGAGATTAATAAGAACACTTAAGTACAAATAATTGCATTTATTTTCTGCGTTTACCAGAACAACTTAAGTCTTAAGTTACTTATTAACTACTAAATATAGAAAACTCGGTAGACGTTCTCAAAATTTCTAATAAACCTATCAGAGCAACTCTTAATTTCGGACTTCTAAGTCACGCACATGAACGTGACAATGCATAGTTGCTCCATACTGTTATATATTCTTGAAAATTGTAGGTTTCACACGCCAAAATTTGCAAGCGGTCGACAGCTCGCATATGATCTCTAATAAAGTTTACAACTCTACTAAAGGAATTTGCTCCAACCGGCTCGCACTTTTAGCCTAATTTTTTACGGCCAAGTGGCAATTGGTGTGCTTTTGATCACGTACTAATAATCCAGCTTCGCCCAATTTTTCTGCCTACGAGGTAAACCCTGAATAAATTTATCCTTGTGCTTCCGCGAGATTCAAATACTTCCATCTTCCCAGAGAAAACCACGTTCTAAAACTACCGGCTTTCGGCCGCCTGTTGTAACTTTTATATGACAAATTTGCCTACGAAATTCTACCTTAAAAATATTTACGTTACAAATCGCTTATGGCTAACTAAAGTACAGTATATCGTAAACCGGGTATAATTTATTTTCACACAAGAATGCAAACACTATATACCATATTTTAGTTCTTTGCTGTCGCCATTAGAATTTTCTACAGTTCTCTGAAAAAAATGAAAAATGTTTATGTAAATGTGGATATTGCTCTACAATAATTTTCTACAACATATCCACCATAAGAACGCTAGCGTGGCCGAGCGATTGGGAAGCTCTAGTGTGTTGCCACGGTACGGGGTTCAATCCCCACATCTGGCAACTGGCGTGCGGCCCATCCAGTCGCTTTAAAAATTGGGTACCGAAACTACGGTTGTGGAAGTCATTGAAAGCGTGATGTTGACCACATCACCCAGTACGCCGTTCACGGTTCCGGATGACTCGTAAAAGATATTTCGGCGGTCTTGACCGGCCGCTTCTCAAGCCATATTCCTACGTGTGGAATAAAGCGCCCTGAACTTTACTTATTCATCTTAAGAAACTGAAAGAGCAATAGAGAAAAAAGAGAACCAACAATGACATTTAATCGACTTAAGGGCAGCAGTGAATGCAGTATAAAGATACTAATGTGGACACTTTTAGAGCTAGTAGGAAGGAGTAAGGTGAGCGGATGGCTCAGCGAGCAAATACTCGAGTCTCAGGTGGCGGGCTCGGGTTAGATTCCCGGCGACTATAGAGGGATATTAAAAATCGTACGTTCCCCACACACTTATGGTAGTCGTTAACCCCCTAACAAGAGAACTCTTTCTCGATTTCGACGGGCAACGCTAGCCATCCACCCGGATTAAGAGCAAAGAGGGCTCAACTTTGTGGATTTAAGCAGGCCATTGGCCTCTAATAAGGAGAACTAAGAGTACTAAAGGAAGTGATTGAATTACTGAGAAGTACATGCAAGAATTACAGGTAGGGATGCAAATAAATGAAGCGAGATCCGAAGAATATGTAATAAAAAAAATTATCAAAAAAGGAGGTAGCTTAAGCTGTTTTTGTAGTAATATCTCGGACAGATTGGTTAAAAATACAAAATAAAAACACAACATCTAGTGTATGGTGATGATAGTTATAATAGCGGATACACAATCAAAAATGGAAGTAAATATGAGCAAAACTGTTCCACGACTCGACCGACAAACTTATACCATATATTCCAGGGGTCATTACGATCAAAAAATGTTATATGACCTATAGATGAATTCCTCTTTGTTTCGGAGATGTGAAAGAAATTAAAAAGTCGTGGAACACCCGACTCGACCGACAAACTTATACCATATACTCCGGGGGTCATTACGAGTTAGCCTTGACGAATTTGTTTGACAAAAAACAGTTTAATGACGTGTTTACTGTCGTAGTTAATGCTGAATGCTGAATTTAAGCCATTATGCCGCATTTTACTAATGCAGAATATGCCGATATGGTTTTCGTATATGGTTTTTGCAATGGAAGTGGACTGCTGCGGCTGCGGAGTACCTCAGGCGATACCCAGATCGCATTGTTCCTCACCACCCAACGTCGTCGTGTAGAAAGAGATAGAGATGGGCACGCTGAAGTAGTTTTAAATGCAGTTGAACGAAGTCCTTCTACCAGTATTCGTAGAATATCTCATACAATTGGAATTCCTTAAACCAACGTATGGAGAATTCTGCACCATGATGGGCTTTAACTCTATCATTTACAAAAAGTCCAGCATTTACTTCCTGACGATTTAGAAATTCGAGTACGGTATTGCCAGTGGTTAGAAAATAGTTTGGAGGCTATTCCACAAATACTTTTTACGGATGAGGCTCAATTTACAAGGAATGGTATTAACAACACACGTAATTCTCACATCTGGGCAGATCAAAACCCACACGAAACAATCGTGGTTAACCATCGGTTGCGGCTTGTTAAATAATCATCTTATTGGGCCTCATTTTATTGAAGGACCTCTTAGTGCAGAAACTTACCTTCACTTTTTGGAAGAAGAATTGCCGAATTACATAGAAGATATTCCTCTGGAAACTCGTCGTGGCATGTGGTTCCAGCAAGATGGGGCACTACCACATTTTGGGAGACAAGTGACGGTGTTTCTTAATGAAAATTTTCCGGAACGATGGATAGGACGAGGTGGTCCTGTACATTGGCCAGCTCGGTCACCTGACTTGTCGCCTTTAGACTTTTTTCTGTGGGGTTGCCTCAATTCTCGTGTGTATAGTAATAGTAAACCAGATACACACGAAGAGTTGACTGACCGTATAGTGGAAGCTACTAATTCTCTAAAGAATGAATTGGCAGTAATTAACTGGCAGCATTCTATGACTCGAAGGATAGCTATATGTTTAGAAAATCGCGGTTCTCATTTTGAACAGTAATTTTATGTTAATTAGCTATCCATTGATGAATAACTTTTCCTTTATCATTTTTTTTATTTCTTTCATATCTCCGAAACAAAGAGGAATTCATCTATAGGTCATATAACATTTTTTGATCGTAATGACCCCTGGAATATATGGTATAAGTTTGTCGGTCGTGTAATAATAATTTTATATAAAATTACGATTTTTTGCTTTGAAACTTCGTTTTCCATCACAAAAACCAATAGGGTGCAACCAAGTGCTCAGTTTACGACTAGTATTTTAATTTACATAGCACTCTCGCACTCTGCGCGTATACGATTTAACCGACAGCGCAGGTACGTAGAAACCCACCTGTACTGACGTCACGCCGGAGAGCTGAAGCCTTGTTTTTAGGTGACACTATTTAGACTCCCTTAAATGCCGTTGAAATGAATATATTGAGCTCGCAGGAAAATATGTATGCTGAAAAATAAAATTGAGTTCACCTCTAATTATGTTTCTTTAACTTCATTCGGTCGACATTTCATATACGCCTCGTACTTTCCCACGATTTTAATGGATTATGATGTCGCTGAGCAGTTGCATGGGCCGTTGCTACACTCATCTTGATGCTTAAACGCAATTTTCTTATCGTGTGTGGTTGTTGGTTATTGAACAGTCCAAAAGTGAGATAGTTACACAATATCTCAATTTTATACGGAAAATAATAATTTACTTGACTCGAACTTAAAAACTGAATTGACAAGTTGTTTTAAACATCAGACTTATTGTAAAATAATAAACTGAAATAAAATTTGAAAATACTCCCTGTTATATTATTCTATATAGCTTATATTTCGAAATGGTGCTTTGTATATAACAAGATTCAAATTCAAAATTAGTGGCAACAAACGTCTGTTTAATAGTTTTTCACTGAACATATTCACTTACAATTAGCACAGTAGCTAGAACTATTTATGCATAAACATAGGTACGGAGATACAAACAATGCTAATGCTAACAGCCCTTTCGAAGCTGATTTCTCTTTATTAATAGTCCTGACATACACCCCTAAAAGCGACGTATTTGAAGCAAGTTAGTATGGAATGCTAGTTTTAATAATAGAAATAGAAAATTACTCATCTAGAATTTTTTAAATATCAGTCAAAGACAACAAAACGAACGTCAGCGCATCATAAGACCTTAAACCTTGTTAGGCATTGTTTTGAAATGTAGACGCTGAAAAAGCACCGAAGTTTTCAAAAGCCTAACAATGGCTCTTCAGATCGTTATCAAAGCCTTGTAGTTCATTCGCGATTGGAATCACACACCGCATTAGACATGCGGAGTCATCGTCCATTGAATTGTAAATTATTGTAACAATATGAGCCGCACAAGTTGCATGAATATTAAGGCTTGTTAATAACCCATTCTTATGTACGGTTGTAATACAATCAAGACCGTGAACGTCAGTACCACTGCGCTTTATTTAACTTTGTATTTTCGATAACCATCTCTTTGGATTTGAAAGTAATCGATTGTATTGGCAAACCTTCAGCACATGAAAGGCACTATGTGGTAATGGTTGTTCTCTTGATAGAAAAATGCCAAAATTAGTGTCTGGCCAAAGTCTTTAAATTTATAATTTTCCATTTACTACAACCTTAATTTGTTGCAAATTTGAAATTGAATGACGAAAATTACATCTCAAGGTCTTATATCGAAATCACGTAGCAGTATCAACATACCAACGATGCTGTAGCAATTAGTACTCGTTTAACGAATGTAATGGATGCCGAAATCGATAAATTCGAGGCGATATTGAATCGTGCGAACTAGTAATAGCAATTACCCTTACATGCCCTGAAATTGATTTCTGTAATATTTGCCTTTCGCGGTGTGTAAATCCGCACTTGTAAAATTCTTGGCCATTAAAGAGAATTTGTTGCTATTACAGATTTTAATAGGATTATACCAATTTTAGAGCGTAGTAAAATGCGCAGCCTTAACTGCTAAAACAAATAAACATATCAGGAAACTGGGAAATCGGATGACCTGAAATTTACTATTCTAACAAAACCATTAAAAGCTAAACTTAGTAAAAACATAGTAAAAGTTTAACTGTGGTACTCCACAAAGCAAAGGTTGTATTCTCTCTACCTGGTAGTCGTTTATTGTAGTGACTTTGCAACATCCAGCAATCAGAGTTTCTCATACGTGCAAGTAACGTGGTTCTAAGATGCTGTACAAATGCACTGCTTTCTATATTTCTACATCTGTTACAAGAGTGTACTAATTCCGCATTTTAGGTCGTTGATGACATGACTTTACACATAGTTCTCTGCCCTAGTAGTCAACGAAATAAAAATAAGAAAAAAACTTGGTATTTGGTACAGACGTCTACTGTTTATTGTGTGAAAAGTCCTTAACAATTGAGAATGAAGAATCACCACCCTCTTGAAAAAGGTGTACACTTTTAGTATCTAGTAAATGGTATATTCGTTTTTAACCAAAATTCCATAACTTTTGAGTAGGTAATTGATTGCCAAACATCGTACAGCAAATCGCTACGCGCGTATTAATACGTTTGCTTAACACTGGGAAAATTGACATATGATGATGACCTCGAATTCGTCACTGTCCCTTCTTCGTCTTCGCCACCGCCGTTTTCTTCGTCAATTGTTCTTACCCCATTTAGTTAATTCCGTGGTAATTATTGCAAACTCTTGTACAAATAGGCCTCGCTTTTCTATATTCGCACATATCTACAATCCACATCCATAAATTGTCACATGGTCATGGCGTTTGTAGCGAAATCAAGCCAAGTTCTTCAGTGTTCTTTACAAATCGAAATTTAGATGATTTTTCTATACCCAGTAATAACAGACGTTGTAGAGGTTTTACCGGGTTATACATTTAATGCCTCCCATACTATTAAATATAAGTGTGGAGAAAATACTGCAATAAATTGTTTAATAATGATGAGTCCAGGGTGTAAATTGTCGAATATTCCAGAACCCCGCAATGTTGAGAGGGGAAATGGAGAAATAAATTAAAACCTAATAAATCTCCTGCTTCTAGCGGAAATACAGCGGAAGTCCTACAAGCTATGGGTGAAATTGGAGTTGACACTATACACAAACTAGTCAGACGGGTTTGGAAGTATGGAAGATGGCCAGACGACTGGATAAAATCGACATTTATGCCAATCCACAAAAAAGGTTCCAAAGAGAAATGTGAAAACTACCGTCTAATTGCCTTAGTGTCCCATACAATCAAGATAATTCTACACATTATAAATGAGAGAATACAATTCATTAATCACTTGACCCTTTTTAAACCAATTGGAAGCATAAAAACCCTTGGATACATGTGTACCACAGCGGTATTACAAAACAATAATTCGTATCACCTTATTGTGGTCTGTTGCTACGCAACAGTGTGAAAATGTTGGTTACCCTGCTGTCAATTTTAAGTCTATGTCAAATTCGAGGTTAGCAGGTTAGGTTTTCCGCCAGTTTTGACACAAAACCTAACCTGCTAACCTCGATTTGACATAGACTTAAAATTGACAGCAGGGTAACCATCATTAACAGTTTTTCAATTCATTGTATTCTCTCACTAAATACAACTCGCATTATGATTAGTAATCGGTGATATTTCTCATTGAAACCGAAGGAGCAAATTCATCTCGTCCTTCGGACACGTTGAATTTGCACTTCGGTTTCAATTCGAAAATATCACCGATGATAATCATACCACTTGTGGTATTATGTTTGAGAATAAGAGCTTATTTGTCATGGAAAATCTTACCAGAACAGGGTGGCTTTGTTAAGGGTAAGGGGACACGGAAACAAATACTATACGTCAAGCAAATTATTTGGTTTATCGATTCCCAGAAGGCGTTTGACAGTATTAAATGGAACGAACTATGGAAAATACTAGAGTGCTTTATTAACCAGGCAAGCTTATCCCACTAGATTTTGTGTCACAGAAATTTTAGCGCCAAGTCGTTGGCTGCGCTGACCGGTAACCGTGCGTTCTGTCGTCTGTCAACCAAACAAGACTAGAAACCGTTGGAGTACTTACTGCTCGGTCCAGACGAACAATGCATGCTGATTTAAATCTTGGTGCATTCCATTACGATGCTAATTATAATTACAGTCTTCATCCAAGTGTGGTTATTTAAATCTATACAGTGTGTAGGTGTTGTTCTGTGCTGTCAACTGTATCTGTCAGTTCTATTGAGTTCTGTCACTGTTGTTTGAACTAAGGTACTATTAAAGTTCTCTAATTTGAACCACGTGCGTGTTAGTTAACAGTGTTTTCGTTTCGATTTTTTCTGTTTTATTCTTATTTGTTTAAAAACCAATCTTTTCCAAGACGGATTAAATTAAATGACATGATCGTTGTTTTTCCGACTTACCGTATGCTATTTGGAAAGTAACTAGAATTTGAATTTGCCGCCACTTTCAGTAACTCAAAATGGCGGATAAGCTTGCTGGTATAAATATAGTACCTTAGAAAATACTAACGGAAATGGGAGTATCTTTTCATATCACTTCATTAATCCAACAACTTTACTATGGAAGTATTGCAGTAGTACCAATTCTCTTCAATATCTTCGGAGAATGTATAATGCGAAGAACTCTCGAGAACTGGCACTAAGGGTTTACCATCGGTGGATACAAAATAAGCAAGATACGCCGACGACACTGCATTATTTGCAAACAGCGCTGAAAAATTAGAAGAACTCTTGAAAGTTGAGAGACTGGAACAGGAAAGTCGTAATTATGGTCTAGTAGTTAATGCAAAACTAAGGTCATGGTCATCGACCGCGCAGATAACAATAGACCGGACATGCTGCAAATAGGGCGATGCGAAGTGGTAAATCAGTATGAATATCTAGGGGCCCTTATCATCAACAAAGGGGGCAGCTCGGTGGAAATGAGAAGAAGGAGCGAAATATCAAGAAAAGCTACACGAGACATGGAGAAAATCTGGAAAGACGGTGGTATAAATCTTGATTCTTGATTGAACTTGCTTCCTTAATTCACTTGTGCTTGCATACATAATTCTGATCTTATTTTCTTTATTATAAAGGGTGTCCAAATTTGAGGTTGGATTTTAATTTGTTAATAAAACGCGTAAATAATTTGAAAATATAAGATATTTTAATGAGAACTTAAAGCATGTACGCAACGATTAAACATGGAAGATAGTATCAGGTAAATGCCCTCCTCGACTCGTCTGACATTAAACCATTCCTTTTTTTTCAAATCTTCAACGACATTTAAACATACAACAAGGTCTATCTTACCAATTACGAGTGTAATTTCGGCCTTTAGGTCTTTAGACCTTGACGGCCAATTGATGTCACCATATCGAGAGATAAGGCTACCTCTGAACTTTGAGTGCAGTAAAGTTATTATTTCAAGCGCTGTGTGAGATGTGCCACTATCTTGTTGAAACCATATGTCACGCAAGTCCATAGCTCAAAAACTTTTCTTGTAGTTTCTACGTAACTTTCCCCATATCTGTAATGGGTTTTTATAATAAATATGCGTTGCTGCACCGTGAACCTCTCTATAACTTAAATAACTTAAATGGCAATGTGTCAAAATGACAAAATAACTTAAATGGCAATGTGTCAAAATGACAACTATAAAATATTAGCGCTGTATGTTTGACAGAAAGCAAATGCTGCGAAATTCAAAATCTAACCTCAAATTTGGACACCCGATATTACTCGATTTTTCTATTTTCTCCGTTCGCATAAACACCCTCCGCTATATTTTGGAGATTTTTAGCTGGTTTTTCCATGGTATTTAATTACCTTTCTTCTTGTGTCCGTGTGAAAAACTGGTTTTCTTGCTCATTCTGTTTCATTTTCAATTGTTTCTTGGACAGTTTCATATATTATTTACTTCCAAGTGTTCCAATGTACTTTTATTTCTGTGTTTTCAATATGTTCTTTGTTCTTGAGATGTTTTATCGGACTTTTTCCACTGTCTGTATTCTTTTTATATCGCTATATTGTAATTTTATTGATACGCCTCGTTTTTTAACTGATCGATATTCCATTTTATTTTTATCATATTTTTTATGAAAAACTAAATATTCTAGATTTATCTCCAGTGTCTGAAACACAGTCCGCTCCATTGACTTTTCAGGTTTATAAGGACCTGCATATCTTTTATCAATAAGAATGTGATCTATTTTTATACCTGTCCGAGGGCTAATATTCAGGTACCTGTATGTTTATCGTAAAGGGATATTAAATTAATTTTGCAGGGCTACTATACTGAGACGTTCGAAGCTCTCTAAACTTTGTAAAGTGTGCAACGTCACATGGCTAATCAATCAAAAAACCCGCTACTATAATGATCGTTTAAATTTAATAGTCAAATCTGTCTCAGCACCGCTTTTGCCCATCACTTTTAACAAAGTGAACAAGTGAAATCTCGATAAATGCATACAATTTGACAACGTACGAGGTGAAGCCTTGATGCAAGTTTGCACCAGAATAAAGCTTGCAATTTCACTTATAGCTAAATCAAACTTACATGCCTACTGGGGCCCGTGATTCCTAGCCGTAACGAACGTCTGTCCAGAGCTCGTCTTACGCCTTGCAGGGCCGAAATCCCTCTAATACAACAAGGTCCCTGGACGCGGGGCACAGAATAACAGGAAAAATATGACCACTCAAGTCTCCGCCCAAAAATGGCTAACGAAAAATACGAATTAAGGAGTTAATTCGCAATCTCGCCAGCGTAGCCGAGCGGTTAGGGCGTCAGGTTGCGGGGCCAGGATACGGGGTTCAATCCCGACATCTGGCAACGGGAGGGCGGCCCACCCACTCGCTTTAAAAATTGGGTACCGAAACTACAGTTGTGGAAGTACGGAAAGTAAGGCAGTCGTCGAAGGCGTGATGTTAACCACATTACCCAGTACGCCAGTACTAGTTAATTCGCAATAGTACAAGGATGCTAATCAGAAATTGCCCGCTAAGCTTAAAAATTAGCGGCAGATTCTTGTATTTGTCTCACCGGGGTATGCCGTGGTCGTCGATTTGAATTTGACTTCTTCAGAGTTTTCTAAAGAGAGAGATAGAGAGAAAAGACTTTAGAATCTTAAGGTCTTTGGAAAACTTCTGAAAAAGCTGACACCATGGCAGCGAAACTTTTCATTAGCGGTATGCTTGTTCATCACTACTTGTAAATTTCTTCTCACTCAGCGTTCAAATTAGAGACCAGAAAATAATCGCTAGGGACACCATACCGGGGCTATAAGGTGGATAATTAGTTTCAGTGAAGTTAAACTCACGGACAGCAGACTTGGCAACAGCGGCAGTGTGCACTGGTGCATTGTCATGCAACAGCAGGATTCTTCTATGGAGTTTCCCACTGCGCAAGCTGCTTAGGAGCGAGGCATAGTATGTGCTGTTTACGGTGGTATTTCCTTTCTTAAAATCCATCACGAGAATTCCCTCAGACTCCTAGAAAACTAGAGTCCTATATTTATCATCGATAGCGAGACTTTTGATTTTCTTGGAGGTGCTTCACCTCTATAACGCCACTTTATTGATCCTCTTTTGCATTCAGGGTCATAGTAGAGGATCAGTGTCTCATCGCACATAACAATTGAATTTATAACTTCTTTCTCTTTTCCACGACAATTTCAAAAACTCTGTAGGACAATACACTCGTTCCTGTTTTGAACTGCAGGAAGAGAGTCGGCATCCATCTTGCACTGACTTTACTCATATGAAAATTATCTGTAATGACACGATATAAGGTAATTGTAGAAAGGCTCAACCTTGTTACAATTTCTCTGATCCTCAAACCTCGGTCACTCAACATCTAATCGTCGATTAGGGTTATTGTTTCCAACGTCAACACCTCGACTAGGCGACCCTCATATAAGAAGGTGAAGCATATCGTACACATAATCTACTCTAAACATTTTTAAAATTTTTGTTTGTCTCACTTTGAACAAAAAATTAATTACACTCGGATACTTTTCCGACATTTTTACAAACTGATAGGATATGTTATTCACTCGTACGCTACTGAACAACTACAACAAGCAGTAACACAAAACTTTTGTCACAGACGTAGGATATGTTATTCACTCGGACGCTACTGAACAACTACAACAAGCAGTAACACAAAACTTTTGTCACAGACGTATGCAGGGTGGGGTGGGGGGATAAATTCCGTTACAGTACCAATCATTTTTATGTTCCCGATATAGACAGGCTAATTCAGTATGGGACCGCCCCCGTATATTTCTATAAAGGTAGTAAATTTCACCAATTACCATACCAATTGAGGCAGTTTGAAATGACTCAAAGAGTCGTCCACGGCTGGATTTTAGTTTTGTTATTAGTTTGAAATTTTAATTTTAAACAGCGGAAAAGTAAAATAGTAAATTAATGTACCAACAGGCAAATTTAGATTTGTAGAATAATGCTTATAGCTCTTAATTATAAAAATTAGTTCAGCCGCATTCGTATATTCCTCCTGTTTCGACCGCACCAAAAACAACTTCATCATGATGCATGTAGGAACAATGACATAATTTAAGGCTTCTCCTGCGCAACATGCAAAAAATTCGCGATGAGCATTCTCGTGTTATAAAACACGTGCAGCTGTGCCTTAATGTTCGTGGCTAGACAACTGCAATTTAGGCAGGTTTTTGTCCGTTAATTTCTATGCTAAATATGGCTTAATAGCAACTCCTGAAACAGCTAGTATGTTAATTTGAAAATACTGCAATGCAATTCTACAGCTGCACATAGGAATGCGAGAGCTTAACTGGTTTTAATTTTTCGGTATTTGGTGGATGTAATTTAAATTTTTAATTTGAGATATTTATTTGGCGCTCGAAATTCCGTTAGTTAATATTAGAAAGCATTGTAAATGAATACAATGACAAAAATATCCCAAGTAAACTAATCCAAATGTGTCTAGAGGAGTTCAGGAATTTATAAATAAATGGCATAGACTAATTTTGAGGGTCAATCAATCCCTAATTGAGGTCAGCGGGGAGAACGAAAGAAGGCAGTCTTAAACGTGGGATCCAAATATCTAGAAGCCATAGACGTACCAGAACTCAGGTCAGCATTGAACCAACTGAATAACTTCAAATCCCTGGCGAAGATCTGATAACTAGAAAGAGCACTTGTAGTACTACTAAACAAATGTCTCGAAGAAGGTAAAATTCCTGACTCTTGGCAAAACGCACAGGTCATTCTCCTCTTGAAAAAAGGCAACTCTGACAGTATAGAAAATTACCGGCTGATCAGTCTTCTTTCCATCTTATACAAGCTGCTCACCAAGATCATAACTAGTCGCCTCAGCCAAAATTTGATTTTTACCAGCCCATCGAACAAGCAGGTTCATAAAAGGATTCATTGCCACAGACCATATTCAGGTCGTGCACACACTCATTGAGAAATGCACTAAATACAATGTACCATTTCATATACCCTTCGTCGACTACGAGAAGGCCTCTAATTGTATCGAGATCTGAGCGATGAACAAGGCACGTATCGACTCAAGATATTCTAACTTGATCAAATACATCTACGAACATGCCACCCGACGCGCCAAACTAGATGAAGACTGGGTCACGCCACAAGTTTGTGTTGGAAGGGCCCAACCAACGTGCGTGTTACTGCGAAAACCAACAACTAGAAATTGTCGAAGACTACTTCTATCTGGGACACAGCATCAATATTGGGAAGAACAACAAACGGCCGAAATTACCAGATGAATTGGTCTCACATGGGCTGTATTTGGCAGACGCAGTTACATTATACGAGATCCGAGTATCCCGATTAACCTTAAGCGAAAGGATCACGACATCTGCATCTTACCAATCGCAACATACGGCTCCGAAACAACCGCCCTAACAGCGAGCAGTTCGAATCGACTCCGAGTTTGTCAGAGAGCAATAGAGCGCGCGATTCTGGGAATTAATCTGAGGGACAGAGTCCGGAACGAAGAAATGAGACGAAGAACTGGAGTTGTTGACGTGATCGAGCGGGGTGTCAAGATTAAAGTGCAATGGGCTGGCCATGTAGCCAGAGACAACAAACCCATATGGACCAAAACCCTCATTCATGGAGGCCTAGAGAGACCAAACGAAGTGTGGGTCTACCACAGACCAGATGACGTGACGATATCCAACGCCACACAGGAAAGAATTAGATGCTGACTGCCCAGCACAGATCAGCGTGGAAACTAATGGAAGAGGCCTATGTTCAGTAGTGGACGTCTACAGGCTGAAAAAGAAGAATTTGAGAAGAAATGTTGAAGATTTAATATTGTTACCACATCAACCAATCGGTTCTTGAAGAAAAAGTAAAACACACTAAATCTTCATAATTGAAGAAAGCTGGTAAAATTTGATTCAAGTTTCTGTGTACAGGGTGATTCACAAGTATAGTCATTAAATTAGATAGGTGTATACCGACCTCAGTAGAAGTACATCGCACTAAAAGTTAATAGCTTACGGGAAAAATCGCATTAGGGTTTGATGCAAACTTTTGAGAACCACTGCTGAATCAGTTGAGAGTACATGAACCCAATGCACCAAATGTGATTGAAATACCCAAGTAGCTGTTTTTTGCCTTTGCATTTGATTTAAATTTGGTCTTATCTCAACCATCTGTGCAAACTTAGGTTCATAGAAATTCATTTCAGTGACCATCAATCAGTGTAACAATTAAAATTTAACGTTTTATCCACAACTCACATGTTATAGAGGCATAATTACACTGATATCAGTTGTATTATGCAGGCCATATCAGTTGTATTATGCAGGTCATAAACCCATAGAGTTTTATAGAAATAAATCCTTAGGGTTTATTTAATTTAAAACACGCCATGTCAAATTCGAGATTTGCAAGTTTAGCGTCAGTGTGTTAAATAACAAATGAAGCCTACCCTACTAAACTTGAAATTGACATAGACTGACAATACACTTCAGTACTGCCAAACGTATAACACGAATCACAGGCGGCTCTAATTATAAATTTATCTGATCTCTCGATACTTATCGTCAGTGAAGTAACAATACCTTCTATCTTCCTTTACCTAAATTTTACAGGAGAGGGTAAAAACGAATTGCCGCTACGGGCGTTTGCGTCGTTTGACACATACAATGCTATAGAGATAGGAGGTATTGAACTTAAAATTTCAAGATAGGAGGTATTGGTTTTTTCTGTTTTGCCGACATTTTCACATTATCTGCACATAGGAGCTATTGAAATTATGCGCAGTAAAGTTAGGAATCGATTGCTGTATAAATCGCAATTTTGAAAATATTGTCAGATAAGAGGTATTGTTACCTCACTGACGCTTTCCAATTTGATCAGTCACTGTAACTTTTTACGGCTGTCAATACAAAATTTATGTTTTTTTAGATATTTATTGAGTTGTTGGATAAAATTTTGTATGGCACGCGTGAGGTGTTACAAATAATTCACTCGAAAAATGACCCTTCTCCGCCTAACGGCCTGGAGGGGTCAACTATTTTCTCATGGATTATTTGTAATATCACTCTTATTCCATACATAACTATTAATTTTTTGTGGGATTTTTATTAAAGCAGGACGCGAATGGCAACGTACAAAAGACCCTGCAACTAAAGCTTGGTCACCTTCCATCTCGGAAAATTAAAAAGGAGCTAGATGCACATAGGGTCACAGACTACCAGTTGTTCCCCCAATTACGTTACAATGGGTTGTAACAAAGGTTGCCGGTTCACTCAGTGGAGAAGGGGGGCGGGGGGTTCTTTACGACCTTAATTAGGGCTACAATCCGGTAAACGAAATAAAGATGGTAAATGCCATACGTTACCACTTTACTAAATCGGGAAAAACACAGGTGGGCTCATCGAACAAGTAGAAGCAATGGCCCGATCTTTCTGGTTCAACCTTGTCAGGGCTTGAGCGACGATCCACGAACAGGTGGGTCGGACTTACCTTAACGTGCATTTGCTCACAGCTGTCTGATTCCCTTTCATCACCAAATAACACATGCAAACATAATAAATCTAAAGAAAAGCACAACTAATTGAAAATTAACTGTATTAACGTAGAAATATGGATATGAACAATGAACATCAAATGAAATACTCAAAAAAGGTTAGTGTTGTTAATTGCGCAACGTTTAATCTAAATATAGGCGGTTAACTTGACAGAAAACGATCTAACTGAATAAAAACCAGTAGCAACTTTAATTTACACAAACTACTTTCAAACAATAAATATTGATGGTAAAATACTCAAATTGACTTAAAAGCACAATAACAACAGTTCAAACGCTTACTTTTAAATTAACGACAACGCTGCGTAACATGGCGACACTTCAAAAATCACGTTTCACTGCACAAAAGCGCTTGTTAAAATGACTACAAAATAACACAGTGAGGGATTCAGCTTGCTACGAGAAACGGCATATGGTGTGGTCTGTCAAGTGTATTAGCACAAACGAGGTTCCTATTTATAATCCGCATCAAAGGCGTTAATTGTAGATGTCCGCTCCACGGTACGGAATTCATCAGCTAATAACTTGCACCACATGTCTCCTAGATAACCGAAAACACCTATTTAGTTTCACAAATTTCGACATTTTCCGCCGAAAACCAAGGCCCCCGCTTAGCGGAACAAACCTTCATACTTCTTGTCTTGTTGAAGTCAGGCGGTAGAATCCTGAAGCCAAAGAAACGCGCGCTTGCGTTACTTAATTTGTCCTCTGTCTAACACATATAGAAACGTACGAATTGCGTCAAGTTGGGCAACTTCCTCACCCAAAGCGGGGAAACCCCGGCAAATAACGGCCGACGCTCCGGCGCGGAAAACAATAAAAATACGAGAAACCGACTTACGTCATCCATGCGGCAAACAAACACATCTGAATTTAAATTGACGATTGCATGTAATGCGATAACACCGGAATTGTTGCAAGGTCTCTTCAAAAATATGAAACGACGTGTGAGGCTGTGCTTGCAAGAAGAAGGAAGGCCTTTTTGAGCACCTCTTGTAAATGTGTATAAACTGTAATATTTTGTAACATTTCCCAACTTTTAATTTGTTTACAGACTGAAGTGAGGTTATGTACGCCTCATAACCTGAAAATTAATTTAGTAGTGTCTCCATTAACGCAAACGTTATGCTAATTTTATTTTATTAATTTTGGTTTAAATTATCTCCGTTATAATTTTAATATCCTGAATACTAAATTTAGTAAGTTTCCCTGCAAGAAGGCATTTTTTAATTTAAACGTCAATTACGTCATTGACAAGAATCAGCAAAAATTAAATATAATTTTCTGGTGTTATAATACACATGACTTCAAAATTCAAAGATATCTTTGATGGAGTTCCTTTTTGCTCGTACTATAGTTCCCCCCCCCCCCACGCACACACACACAGAACGCATGTACTATGTTATACCAAACAACAAATTGAACACATATCTTTATGTTTAAACATTAACATATAACACCTGGGACTGTTCATTCATCGCACAGCTTACCGAAATTATTGTGGGAACCACTACGTTTTAGATCAATTTACAATTCCACCCACACGGTAGAACCTGTTCGTAACACATTACGAGAATTTGATAACTTCCTACAATTATTTCCATAACCTGGAATGCGCAGATTTCAGGAATGCAGCGCACCGACATCAACTGTAAATTTGTCCCTGCCATATCAGACGCTTTTTTACGACTGCGGACCATAAAGTCTAATTTATTTCCTAGGTGACGTAATTAATTTTCGATATTTTCTGCTTTAGGGATTTCCTGTGGGCTTTTTACAACTTCGCCCGTTAAGCTTTTATTGCTGGTAGGTGCTGTAAAAGCTAAGCCGACTTTAATCTCCACGGATAAGCTTCGTGATTTCGATTTTATTGAATTGTGTTTGTATTTGAAGTTGACTTAAGTTTATACAAATAACGAAGGTTCTACTGGAACTTCCAGTTTGATTTTTATGCTATAATAAATTTCGATAGACTGGTTTTTTAGTGTCTCGCATAATTGAATCAGAGAAGGTTATTAATATTTTGTTAAGCGAATTGACATTGCTTTCGTTATGTAATGCCGCTGTCTAGTGCTGTTTAATACTTCGTAGCGATGAAAGCAAAAAAAAATTACGAAGTAATCCATAAATATTGGGAATGATTATTTCATTAGTTTAAAACATTACTATAAACAAGTAGTTAGTTGTCATGACGATTGTGTTCTACAATATTAAACAATTTATGGAGTGCCGGGTGGTGTAGCTTGAACAAGCGTCCACGGTCGATCAGTAGAGTTAAGCAACGCCCTTTCTGGTCAGAACTTGAATGGGAGTTCTACTTCTGCTTCGCTTGGCGCCTTGTGGTACGGCTGCCATTAAAAAAGTTGGTCCCGGATGTCATAATAACATCATGACAGTCGTTAGTAGGGTTGGAAGTCCCCATAAATGTACAGCGACGCCTATAATTGGCCTAACGGCTGTTGGCTGAGTCCGAAATAAATGAATAAATATAAATCTCCAGAAATAAAAAAATATATATATTTCAGATTTTACGTGGTGGGCCAAAATATTCCCAGTCCCATAATGGTTTAATATATAAACGTTCCAAAAAGCTACAAAAATTGGTACAATTTTAGTAAATCATTGACTTATTAAAATAAATTGTATGCTATTGTTGAGCAGCGTAGTAGTAATTATGACCTGGCTCCATTCCCGAAAATTATACTCCTACCTTAGAACTAGAACGAACTGTAATTGCTATCTGCAGTTGAAATAACGACAATTAACGCAGGCTAGACTTCCAAATGGAGCTTGAGGAATGGGATAAAATTTTCCCAACCGTTTCGTCGTGGCTTTTCGATTGTCTATTCAATTATGACGCCTGAAGTACTATACTTGAAAGGTTCCCCAGAGTTCAGAATGAGAGTGGCAGATACGAAATATTTGCCATGCTTGGAAGCAAGACGAAGCTCGTCGACAGCTGATGTGTAGGACGTGCTTATTAACTTGCCGAGAGCTTAACTGCACTGATAGACAGTGCCGTCATATTTGCACTTAGTATTCATGTGGCTTTTTTAAATTCTTTATGCGCTTTATTACGTTGATATGTATTGGCGTGCGGATGCAATCCAAACGTTAGATTCCAGGCTGATTATGAAGTACTGGCTCGATGTTAGACGAGACTGACTAGGTCTGGTTCTTTGTGTAATACCTGTATAATCGTACAGATTTTGCAATTGCTAGTTAGTATTTTTTTCTGTTTATAATAATATTAGTTATTAGTTTTTAGAAAGAACTGAACATGTTGCATAAATACACAAATTATTACAAGCGATTTTACCAAATCAGAAGTTATTATAAGTTATTGCATTTTTAGTTTCTTATTCGCGGGTTATCAATTTTGTGGTTCCCGCTGGAACTATTATGTTGTTTATTACTGTGGAATTAAGTTCAGTAAAATACAACCGTTTGAGGAAAACAATAACCTTCCTTTTATTACTTTAGAACACACGAACAAAATACAACATATACAAATTCCTTAAAATTAATTTAAAATACAAATTCGAATTGTGAGTAGCTTGGTTTTCGATGCTGAATTATTTATTAAATAAATACCTTGGAAACTGACCTCGGCTCCAAAATGGAACACGTCGGTATAAGCAGAAAATGTGATATCAAGTCAAGAGAATGAAATAAACTGAAGTACGTAAAAGTAAAAGTTGTTACGTTAAAATGGCGCTTTCGTTAGATTTGTCGCATCACTCTGCTTTTTTTTGTAACTTCATGGGAAGCGCTCTCCGGATTGTAGCTCTGTGGGTAGATTCAAATTCCGCGCGCTCCTGAGTTAGGAACTTTTGTTCGCTGATAGGGACATGGTTCCGTTCCCCGATAAGTTTTTCGTTTCTTTGGCGAGTTTCCGGGTTACGAGAGGCTCTCTTTGGCCTTACCTGTTGGAAACTTGGGGCCGTTCGTAGCAGCTACCATCTTCGAAGTCGTTCAAGAGGTTAATTTAGTTATGTTTGGAAAGTAAACGCCTTCGGCGGATTCTCCTCTAGACGACGTTATTTTGAGCGATTCTAGGCGCCCCGCTTGTTAGCGGATTCTTTTTGATGGTAGCACCTCGTGCACGCCCATACGGGATAAGTCCTTATTGGCATTCTGGTGCTTCGCTTAGGGGTCAATTTTGTTGTCAGCTTGACGAGCCGAGCCACAATCCACGATCCGGAATTTGGTGGCTGGAAGATTCTTCCTCCGGCGACCTCGTGTAGGGCCACCTTTGGCAATCCAGGGCCCCATCGTCATGCTGGGCTATTAACGCTGGTGCCGAAAGCAGAGCTTCCGTTGAATCTCTAGTGAGCACGCCTAATACTAGGGACATCCATTAAGCCCCCTTTGTGGGCCATGTTGAGCCTATGACTTAAACTGCCCTAGGCCACGGATCTACGTTTCAACTACATGTACCAGCTAGGCGATCATTTGTACACTAGCCGAAAGTAAGGCCCATGCCAATGTGTGTACGCCCAGGTATTTTTAACTTGTAATTATAAATTATTGAGAGGCTTTTCCTCCGATTGTACTGAGCATCTTCCATAAAATTTAAGTATTACTGGCTCTAGGCCCTATTGGGTCACTTGTCAACTCCACCGAGACATATCTTATAGTAAACTGTGATATTCGAGTAATTGTATGTAGTTTTATTTATTGTTGTTGCGTAACGTTCTTTTGCAGCTATAGTTCTTAACCCTTTATAAGAACTCAGTCTGCGAATCGTCTGTTTAAGCAGTTGAGATGCCTGGTTGATTGTTAGTTTTGCTGGATTCGCTGGCGCCCCTCCCGGTTTCCATTTATTTAATTTACTGCACGCCGTCTTCGACTTGAGCTAGACGTGCCCTCCACGTATCTGATTTTGCTTGATTTAGTTGAGAAATATAGCCAGCGAATTGACGCGTTTAAATTATGATAACAAAGTCAAAGTAAAAGTGATCTCTAAAACCAAGCTACTGCGTTTATATATGGTGCACCTGAATAGAAGGGACATTCCCTATTCCTTTGAGTACAATAGGATTGTCCAGCTAAGCTCCCTTTTCTCTATTGTAGCACAAGAGGTTGAAATCTTCCGTCGAAAAGAACTTTCCCTTTTCGAGCGTTTACAACTGTATTGTCGACCGGGCTTGACCTCCGCCTGGTTTATTGTTATTTGGGACAAAAAGGGTTTGTTGGCCGATATTCCTGCGTTTACGGCATAACCCCGGCTGTGTTAGAAATTGCATCGTAAACGTTTAGACAAGTTAGTTTTGATTGTTCAACTCGACGACACAAATCACATTTGACATTACAGATGCTTCGTATTGCACGCGTACAATTGATACTAACACAACGCGAACTCAACTTATTTATTAACAGACGTGGCCATTCATCATCGATACGCTACACATTTATAGCGTGTTTACTCGCCCCTATTCATTTTACAAAATATATTAGAGCTACAACACATGAAATCTGTATTACAAAAAAAAAGTCGGCGAATACCAAAATTTTTAATTAATAATTGTTATAACCAAATATTGAAACCTAAATATTATCAGAATCCAGCCGAAAGCCACATGTCTCCATTTATTCAAATAAATGAAACTCAAAATAGAAAACAACCAATGCACCAACTAACAATTCAGGAGTCGCGGTCAATAGTTCATTTACTTTTTTAAATGGAGTATTATATACAGCGTCCGGCAACGAAGCGTTGGACCATTATAACTTTATATTAAAATTATTAGTATTGCAACAAAAAAAAACGTTTAACTTAACCTAAATCCTGGGCATTCATTTGAAAAAAAATTGATTTGCTACACTTTTGTGAGCCACCCTGTATTATCAGAAATATTTTAGTATTGTGCACCACCTTGGTACCTACAACTTTTATATACGCGATTTTTATGTGTCTGGCATAGTTTTAGAAATATCGTCCATCCCGTCCTCGTTGCCCAACCCTGAATATTTACTGGTAGAGTACTTGTGCCTTTCACGATTTTAATAGCTTCCAAATGTGGACTGTTTTGTTGCAGTACGTGGTAAGAACGTCCAAAATGAGCAAACTTGACTTCCTCTCCCGATACATACCGTACGTTTAAAATACGTGGAAAAGACATATAGTTGAGACGACTTTATTCGGTGAAAATTTAACGTTGAATTGTAGTTCAGTCAGTTGACGTCATTTTTTGAACCTGAATTAGACATTGATTTTTAGTAATCCTTTTTACTGTTTACGTAATTATTTCGTTCATTAAACGTGTTGGTTATGACGTTTATTGATTGTGTTTATATGAGGTCAATATGTCGTTGATTTTAAGTGCTTATTAGATCAGCAGTTAATGTAAAACGTAGATATTACTTTAACAAAAACATGAACATTTTCCATACTGCGTTAAAATAGCGTTATTATAAAACGCTTTTTAGATTAGTAGTCGACGCTTAACTTCGATATAACGTTGTTACAACAACGTTCTAATGACGTTTTTGCATAACGTTTTTATGTTACTTTTAGGTGATTCTAGACCAGCAATTAACTTAACATGTAGACACGATGTTTATAATAACATGAAAACTTAACATTTTCCACATTATGTAAAAATAATGTTAATACAAAACGCTTTTTAGATCAGTAGTCTTAACGTCGATATCACTTATACAACAACGCGATAATTACGTTTTGATGTAGTTGATTTTAAGTGCCTTTTATACCAGCAGTTAATATTAAACGTTATTATAACGTTCACAAACACACATAAATTGTACCCCTCTTTGGCGCGTGTGCTCAGCGCGTCTATCACGCGTAAGGTCATTGCTCAAGTGGTAGTGCAGACCACGAAAAACGCGTTACGCAGTATGCTGACAAGTAGCTATTTCCCTTTGTCTGGTGATATGAATTCACTATTTAGATCGCCATTTGTGTCCCTGATAAAATCTGAAAATCTGTGAGCTAGAACGTTGTGTGTTTATTATTTCAGTTTGACATAAGACTAGCAGTATATGTTGCATTAGCAGAATGTATGGTAAGTGTATGTCCTATGCTTCACTAAGCTTAATGTCTTTCTCATTTACGATTAAATGGCTGTCGACTTGGGTGGAACTATACTGCAGCTACCCGATCTGTTTTGAGATTTCGTTTATCAACTGAAGTTGCCATTTTATTCTATTGGTGTAGCACAATAAACATTATTCAGAATTAAGTAACTTTCTTCTGTCATTGATACTTCATGTAAATAAAATGTAAATTTTATAACAAATAAAACGTTGTTTCAACGTAAAAAACAAGTTAAATTGTGGTTAAAACGTAACGCGCTTATAACGTTTGCAGTTATCTAAAAAATAGCGTTAATAAAACGTCGATTTAACGTATAAGGCAACCACGTTATAATGTTAACATATGGGTGAAAATTGTAAAATAAAATTAAGTTCAAAGAACTTCGGCTTGACAACCAAACGGAAAAAACACGTTAAATAGTTGAAATGTTGAAAACTTACGTGTTTTGGCTCGCATTATAACGTCCACAGATAACGGTCTTGTTTGGTCATGACTTAAATGTTAAAAAACCGTCACTAGCTGACGTAGAATCAACCACATGACGTTGAAAAACTGGTTGCGTTTCACGACACTTCAACGTTAATATAACGCTTGGTCCAAAGTTATGTTTCAACGTTAGTTCAACGTGTCTGTACACACTGGGTCGCTGCCGATATAGTTGTCCCCATGCTGGTCGGAACCTCTAACCTGAAACCTCTCCCAGTACAAAACCCCATTTATCCCCTTAGGGAGTGAATTCCTAAAAAAACCTTGACATTGGTTTAACCCGATTTGTAAAACGTGTAGAACGCGAACGCAATGACCTACGGATACGCGCATGGTTGTATTCGGAAGCTACTTCCTTCCTTTATGCGCATGCTAAGTTTAAAGGAGTTTAGTTCACCAGTTCGTTTTTTAGTAGCGAAAGTATGGAGACGTGTTTTCGTGCTATGTCAACGCGACTTAAACAGCGCGCGGTTAATGAATTTTTAACTGCTGAAAACGTGATTCCTACTGAGATTCATCGCCGTTTAAAGGCCGTTTATGGTAACGATACCGTTGATAGGACTACTGTGAATCGATGGGTAATAACATTTCGTGGTTGCGATCCCGGAAGAGCCGTAATTGATGACGAAAACCGCAACGGACGTCCGATCACTGCCACAGACGATGAACATCGCCAACGTGTCTACAATTTGATCCAAAATGACCTGCGAATCACTCAAAAGCGCATCGCAAACCGCAGAATTTTTCTTAGAGCAGCAATAAGTAGCGATAATAAATATTGGAAATCTTCGCAGAAGTATCAAATCAAGTTAAACATAGCATATACTTCCAGAAGCCTTAAAATATGTGTTGAAAAACACGTTTACAAGTCGTAATTAAAATGAGCCATAACACATATGGCTGAATCAGGCGCACGACTTCAGAAAAAAAAGTTATACGAAAACGTAAGGGTGACCCTCGAAGCGCTGGTAGGACAGTTGGCAGTAAACGGTGCAGGAAAATAAGCTCCGGAAAATACATACTAAAGAAAAAAGAATTAATAGCGTAGTGTGCACTATTATTGTAGTATGTGAAAAATTAAAAACAATGATACCTAATCCTCAGCACAGTAGTACTTTTATTGTTGGAAATGGAATATAATAATTTGTAGACGACGGTTTGAAGGTGCTTCAATTTCTTTCTATAGTAATGTAAAGTAACTTAATCTTTGTAAAAAAAAGAAAGCGAACCACTACAATACACTAGGGTTATCTGATGAAAAATGAGCCTTGTATATTAAAATTAATTTTGTTTCTTAAATGTAATTTTATTTTTCTATATAATCACCCTATACTTCATACAGCATTTATATCTATTGTAACGTCGTTTTATTTTGGCGTTCCTTATAAAGGACGCCTTCGATTTCGATTCCGTATCTCTAATTCAAATGACCACACTCGTATCGCTTTTGTGCGAACGTCTCGCGGAGGAGTTTCTATTTTTTCAAAACGCGCAATCTTGGATAAGACGTACCCCGATTTTGGATTTTCGAGTTGCTAGTCTTCGAGTACCAGCTCTTCGCTGAGTCGGCTGTGCCAGCGGGATCGATCGAAATTCCCGAAGTCGGCTATGTATTTTCGCTGCAATTTTTTTTCTTGGGAACACGTGCTCCAAAAAGCGTCGCTTGCAAAATTCGTTTGGCCCGCACTCCAACTGAGGGTAAGCTGTTCTATGTTAATTAGTGTCAGTACTAATTAGGTAGTACTTAGGCCTTTACCTTTCTGAAAAATAAATTTCTGCGGCATTGTCTCATGAAAGTGGCTTTTGGCGGGCACAATTCCTGCACGTGCTCCCGAACCAAGGTCGTTTCTTGGATCATTTTCAACCAAGGAATGCCCATGTCATATCAAGCTGTTTTCACACGTGGTTGCTGCATCAGGGAACACCATGAAGGAGCTCATCATAAACCAGTTAAGTGCATACTATCTTCCATAATTCAGTGTTTTTTTTGTCGATAAGGGCATAATTGCATAATTTGGGTGATAAACAGAGGCCTTTGGGGATAAACTCGCACGGGCTAACGTAATTTCATTAACGCCATTGCGTTATCACAGAGGGAACTGCTGACAAACGCATACCGTGTGTACGCTGTGATACCATCACTATGCGCGGTGCGAAATTCATTTTAACAGTTTTGCAAGCTGGTGGATGACGTGCGTTTTTTTGTCATCATTAAATACTGTAGTGTTTACATAGCATTCCAGATGTCATTTTTTGGAATTTGCTGGTGTTAGAAGTTTCAATTTATTGTTTGTCACATGTGTGATGTTTAAATTTTAATTACATTTATTTATTGGTGTCTTAATGGTTTGGGTAACTCCAGTCATTTTTTATTTTTGTTTACTGCTGTAAAACGTCAGATTTCACATGATTTTATTGTTAATTAGAATTACTATATCTGGGCCTTATTGAGCCTCCAGTTTTCATTACGCTTGGCAATTGTTACACTGTATGAATATTAAATTCAATTTACTGTTGCTGGTATATTTTCGTTGTGTTCTATACTACGACCCCTTTTTTGAATGTTAGGTTGAAGTAAGAGGCATACAAGGTAGGTGGTGATTTGTTCTGGTAGCTAGTATTGTTTTTATGTTGTGTATAACGACTAGCGCCGATGTGTATATATTTTTATAACCTTAACGGCTGCCTGTTCCTTATTCACGCCATATTCTGCTGAGGGTTAGAGCTAGCTAAGGCTGTGCTACTCTTCGTTTAAGGTTGGTAGAATATCGTATAATAACACCATTTTTCAACTCTGCATATTTTCATCAATAATTGTCTTGAATCATAGCCTTGGTACTCCAGGCCTTGTTGAAATACCCGTGTCCATTTTTTTAACAATGGCGTGTGAAGGTGTAGATTGTGTCGTCGACAATTCGTCATGAATATCTTTAGCCGTTTTAATCTTTTTTTACCACTCTATTACCACTCTGTACTGCGACTTCCAAATATATGCCTATTTCACTCTACTCTACATGCTGTTAATGATCAGCTGGCTTCTCTAAGACAAATGCGCCGATATGACTGAAATTTGGTACAAATAATACCAATGTATGTGCGCATGCGCAGTAGTGAAGTTGATGATGTGAGATAGTTTCTTATAGAGGAGATGCATTTTCCATGAGAGAGCCTTCTATGAAGATCATTTCACTGGACAATATAAATAGGAACTTAGTAAAATAACGTTTAGTGGGAAACAGCTGTATTAAAAAGGCGCTGAACATTAGCAACAAATACGTCACTGTATCATATCTACTATCGGTAATATCGATAATAAAAAATCGAGAAACATAATACCTATAACCTTTTTGAACACTTGGAAAACGATTTCTTCCAATTCTCTGGTCTTTATGTAGAACACTTGAAATATGCTGCAAAGTACACTGCCAAAGCTAATATTTTCTTTGACACGCATTGAAAACTACTTTTGACGACCTATAATAAAAAAGCTGTTGTTGCAAATTAGTCTTCTTGTTTTCTAGAGGAAGAGATGTAGTAAATTTTGCTTCTATGTACGTACATATGTATAATAATCGGCGTGTTTGCTTTTATTATTTTTGCAAATTGTTCATTCTTATAATGCTATAAAAAGAAATTGGATAACTTGCACTAAGCATTAAACTGACTTGTTAGAAAGTGTTACTAAGGTATTTGAAAAACGTGTTGCTGGTTGATCCGCGAACACATTACAGTATAGCAAATGGCAAAAATACCCGCTTTTCCCATAGAATGCAATCAGACCGCAGAAAAATCCTACTCATGCTGCGTGCGTACAGCACTTTATGCACATACCATCCGAAGAGATAAACTGAGCCGAAGGCATTCTCATGCCTATTAAACATCCTCACTATAAACCATAATATAATAACGTCTGGTAGTAAAGTGGCTGACATGAGCGCGTCTAAAGTGCGGACAAGTGAACTGACGCCCGCGGGACAGCTCCAACACGTACAACAAGGGCCTTAAATGAACACACGTCAAAAGGTAACATGTCTAACACGTGTGCAAGAAAGAACTCCAAGTGCGAGACGGTTGTTGGTCCTCAAAGACGAGGATTTCACTCGCTATTGTAAAAGAGCGAGCTCATTTCAACAATCCCGTGCCGCCTCGTTCCTCAGCTGTAGTTGCTACGACTGTACTCGAAATTCGAATGATAATTTATGGCTCACTTGATTAGTGCTGTTCATTGAGAGGCAATGAATACAAATGACTGCATTTTTGTGCCCTGAGGAAGTTTGAGCATTGCTCCTATTAGAAGCACGCTGTTATGCAAGAATGCACCGGGCTTGTTTATATGCAGTTACAGGTAAATATCTGAAATGTTTTTGTTTGTGTCCAATATATTTATGTATATAATATTTATTTCTTCGGCAATCTAATTCCAAAATTTAGAATGTGCACTATATTTAGTAGTACTGGAAGTAGTCCAGTATCATAATTATATGGTTAACAGAGTCGTGGTACGAATACTTAACTATCAAACTGTATTGTTAAATCAAGGAACTGTTGAATTACTGACGTTCATCTAACGTACGTGAAAGAATTCCTGGTCTCAGCTCCGTATAAATTGTGCTACACCGACGTAGTTCTTCTTCTCTCCAGTTTTCCCTTTATGAATTAATCATCATTAGCTTCCACAATTTACAATCTTCCCAATCTCCTATTTGTAGTTCTTCTTCTATATCTTTTCCATGTGAGGTTATGTCTACCTCTTCTTTTTTTCTCTCGTAGACCATTGAGGACATGTTTTTGCCATTTTTTTGGCACGCTCTCTATATGCCGATACCATCTAAGTGTCTTGACACGAAGGAATTGATTTCGTCTTTGTCCAAGTCTTTTTTAGTTTCCATCTATGCTGGTTTATTATAGTTTTCGACAACAGAAATCCGCCGCTCGTTTTTTTACAAGTTGTGTTGGTTACTGGTGATGTTTCTCCACCATCTGAATCAATAATTTGAATAATACAATGGAATATACTCTTTCTGCACCATGGTTCGATGACAGAGTTAGATAGATAACAGAAAAGAAAAAACGAGCCTATCTCGCATATAAAGCCTGTTCAATATCTGAATGCAAACAAATAAAAATCTGGTGTGATACACTCACACAACTTCCTTTTACAGTGATCTTATAATTAGTCAAAAATTTCATTTTTAATTTTTAACCATTTGTTAAAAATTTTCAAAAATAACAAATTCTACAAAAACGGTACAAGATCGAGTGTTAGTTGAAGAGACAAATTTTCTCTAGAATTTTAAGGTGAATTCAAAAATGTAATAATATACCGGGTGTTTTATTTAAAATAGGAGTTAATAAAAAAAATAGAAAAAAAAACAAAAGAAACCCACTTTAGAAGTATTCAACTGGAAAATCACCTATCTCACATCAATACACAATAAAAATGTAAGAAAAATGTAAAATTTAAAAAAAATCGTTAGAGCCGTTTTTGAAAAAATCGAAAAAAACTGAAAAATCACAAGAGTAAACACCTACTTCCGGTTATGCGATTTTCTTCAAAAGCTTGTTGTCTCATCTACATAGTACACAAAACTTATATATGAAGTTTCAATGCCATACCTCTTTTCGTTTTTGAGATATTCTGTTCACAGACAGACAGACAGACAGACAGACAGACAGACACACAGACACACACACAGACAGACCAATGAAAAAAAATATGTTTTTTGGGATCAGGGGACTCTAAAACGTGAAGATCTGTTGAAAACTCAATTTCGAATTTTTGGGGTGAATCCAATACTTCCTTTATAGTAGTAAAAGGAAGTAAAAAATACTATAATCAGGAAATAAGAACCAATAAGGGAGACTTTTGGGAAAATTATACAAAGGACATCGAGCACGATATGTATGAAACACAGAGAAATATATGGAGCACACTAAAAAATCAAGGAAAGCAAGTATGCTAATATATGTCGGCGCCGAAGATATTTGGACTAATGTCTGCGCCTATGAGTTATGTTTTCTAGTTATGTTTCGTTTGAACTGTTTTGTTTATGAGTTCACAGAAGGAACGCGATAGGTAATTTCCTATAGAATGGAACGGCGCGGCGCCTGCAAGACCCAAACAATATGGGAATGAGTAACGTTGCCGAGATCAGGGCATTCTTGTATAGAAAAGCAAAGCTGTTGGACGAAGTTGCGGGCGCCGGACCATTACCGTTCCAACCCTTATTATTTAGTTATGTTCATTTCGCCATTGCGGGCTATTTATTGGTTATTTTAGTTTTCAACCAATAAACTGTGCTTATCGGACTTAATGTGTAAAATCGAAGTGGTTACGCCCTGAAATGCCCCTAAGCTCTGACATATATAAATACAAACAAGTGATATTGCAAAGAACAGTGGTTGGAATAATTCACAATGCTCGAGAAAACTGACGTAAGTAATAACACAAACAGTTTGTAAGACTACAACAACAACGAATTGGTACACATAAACTTGCAGGAACTAGGACAGACGATACCTAACTTAAAGCTTTGCAAATCTTCTGGGCGTTGGACAAATACATCAACTGCTCAGCATAGTTTTTGAAAAGAAAATATCGGCAGTATTTAAAAAGAACTTGTTTGCTATAATGGTTAAAAATGAATTACAGCAAAGAACCTGTATGGCGGAGGAACAGCAAGGTTTCAGAAGGAATTGAAGCGCTATAGATGTAATTTTTATGATACATCAATTAGTAGAAAAATCGATCAATACGTTATGCCTGTGTGTACGAAAAGTAAATGCAGTTATAACCGCCTCGTTCTGGCAATTAAGGTGTATTGTTCAATATTTTATCTTCATTAATAAATTCTGGTTTAATTTATTCTTTGTTTTATAAAAAAGAGTGCGGTAATAAAACTCTTAACGATACTCAAATTGATTTGATAGGTAGTCTATAACAACAACCTCGAAGTATTTTGCAGTTTAATGGAACTATTTAGTTGATGATTTACGTTAATACAAACAGTTTGTCAACTTCAAATCGGTTCGTGAGCTAATTCTCTCAAACAAAACAAACGTTATGACTACTTGTATGCAAGGCTAGGTCAGGAAGACGGAGTGCAGTTCTTGAAGTGCTAACAAATGATTAAAAGCCAAAAGGGCGCCAACGAATCTTTATCAGATAACGACAAGTGTATCCAGGCATTCAACTGAGAATTCGTAAACTCAGTAGCACATGATTTCCTGCAAGAAAAGCTCAAATCACGCACAGGTAGCAGTCCCCATAATAACACCAAAATTCTAATATCACAGTACTTATATAAACACAGATTAAAATGGCATACAACCCAGCACGGGGTACTAGTGATAATCAAATATAAAGTCATAAATGCGACAATAAGGTCATAAGTCGGGTGATCATAACTGCTAAAATTAAGGTGCACCTCATAACACGTAACTCTACTAGCAAGAACAGTGGCTTATACTGAATTCGGTAGCAATACGGGTGAATTTTATAATTTCATTTAAAAAAGGAAAACACAACATGTTCTTAGTTTTCTCTGGTTGTGCTCCACCTCATAACACGTAACTCTACTAGCAAGAACAGTGGCTTATACTGAATTCGGTAGCAATACGGGTGAATTTTATAATTTCACTTAAAAAAGGAAAACACAACCTGCTCTTAGTTTTCTCTGGTTGAACTCCTTCTGCAAGCTAAGGGAGATTATGTGATGGCCCAGATAAGCGGGAGCGGTATGCCGCTCAAACATCCGAAGTTCAGAATTGCCCGTGTTAAATTCAAACCGGATCAAGGCCGACGTGCACAATTGCAAGGATTGCAATTTTCTGGAAGCTCAGAATCTACAATTTTCAGGGGCTCCGAACTGGCTGTTAAAGAAAGAGAGGAACCTAAGATAGAATCATGGATTCGTTCCCTAAAACACGGCGCAAACAGCTTCGAAAGACTTACCCCAGATTGAATTTGGGCCACGTGTAGATAATGATTGGTGAAGCACTTTTGCTCCGCCAACTCGGCGTGAGAAAATATCTCTCAATACAACTGCCAGGGCTGCATCGTCCACACTAAGAGGTAAAGATGGATATAAATTTGGGGGGGGGGATATTGATAATTAAGAATCTGCTATGCTGATGACGCTGTCCTAATAGCCAATTCCGAAGACAACTTGCAAAGACCGCTCCACCAATTTAATACTACAGGAAAGAAACATAACATGCAAATATCTACTGGCAAGGCAAAATATGCGTTAGTAAGCAACCAACCACCCAAGAAGCTGTACATTAGGAACAGAAGCTATAGTTGGGCAGGTGATGCAACTCCGTGTGCTAGTAGTAATTACTAGGGCTAGAAATGTCTTCGCGGACAGGTAGCTATATATCTGAGCACTATGGTATGGCGCAATAAGTATATGAGAAAAGAAAGTATAGTTTGAATTTACAAAACTTACTAAGACTCATACTGACCTACGCAACAGACACAATAGCAGAAACAAAACGAACAAAAATTCTTTGAGCTATAAGCGGCTTCACGTTAAGAGATCGACAAGTAAATATATCAATAAGAAACAGTTGCGACGTACCAAACACAATGCAGCGAAACAACCGAAGATGCCAATGATTGAATAACCACTTCGATAGAATAGGGGAAGCTCACAAACAGAAGACCAAGTGGCAATGGACCGCCGGAACGACTCCCCAAAAGGTGAGCGCAGAGCTGGTTATTCTCATCCACAGCCCGGAGACCAAGCAAACAGGGTTTATTCCTAGCTTAAAAAAATTTACTGCTATTTTCCTCGTTGGAATTCAGTTATTCACATCTTCGTCAATTTTCCCATCTGCAGTTACCACTTAACGCCTTCTTCTTCTTCTAATCCTTCTGCCCTTAACGAGCGTCGGATATACCAGTTAATGCCATTGGGTATTTATAACTTAACCCACTGTCTTATGTCCTCTTATTCTCTACCTAGACGCATGTACCCTATTTTATTTCTGTTTATTTTGAAAATCCATCCTTCAGATTCTTTTTAGTTGTATCTGCCCTTTGATAATACTGTCACTTTGTCATCTGCAAATAACAGTGTTTTTAATTCTTTTCCATTTATTTCATTTGCTTTCCCTGAACATTCATTTTTCCATTCTTATAAAGCCGAGCTTATATAAATATATAGTAAGGAGTGTTGATTAGTGCTTTAGTCCCTTAGTAATTGTTATATTTTGACACATTAATTTGTCAATTTGGATTGTTGCTGCTGTGTTGTTTTACTATATCAATTAATTTTGCTGGTACACTTCGTACCTACTCACTTAATGAAGTACATTCACAGAGCGAAACAGAGTTGTATGCTATCTGTTGTACTTAAGATAATAATGTAAGATGTAAGCAATTTCGAGTACGTGGGCTACTTGAAATAAGCAGAGAACACAATTTGAAGATCAGCAAATCCAAAACCAAAACGAAGTAGTAATCAACTCCGCCTACAAAGAGTATCAGGATTGAAAGTGGTAGAACAATTACGATATATCGGATCGACAGCGACAATAAAGTTGACCATTATAAATAATACCACATCGGAAAATGTTACTGCAACTACTAGCATTTACAATAGCGATCTATGCAGAGGGGGCGTGGCCAATGATGAAAAGCAATAAAACCAGAATTGAAGCTTTCCACATGTGGACGACCTACTAAACGAAATAATCGGTTTTAGAAGAAGTCAGTAAATATCGAGAAATGATTAAGCACAACTTTCGCCCAATCACATTGTAGATATTTTGGGGGGGTAGGCCAAGAGGAAAATTGTGGCAGGTCAAAAACTACACCAAGAGACCCAGGAAGCCTAGGATAGGAACCTTTGGAAAAAACGACAACCTTAGCACTTCACTGACAGTGCCATTACGTTCTTAGGAGGTACTACCTTCGTTTCTAGACTGTGGTACTAAGTACTGCTGATAGATTGAGAGAGACCCTCGGAGTTAAAGAGAAACAGTGACTGAATGGAACTTCGCCATTTTCTATTTCTTCTACACTTACCTATTATTCTGCTTCTTCTATTTTTTTTCTTTAGCGTCGTCATTTATGTATTTAATATTAAATGAAAATCATAACTTTCTCTATTCTTGCTAGAATTTCCGAATTGCATTTTTCCTACCAGTTTTTTCTAAATCGTTGCTTATTTATGGTGTTCGACACTACTTCTACCCATGAATCGTCTCTATTACAATACCTTTCAATTCCATATTTTCCTTCTCTATTCATACCATAGCTTTCTCATGGCCGTAAGCTTTGAATTTGTTCCATTTTATCTATTCTGTCGTTTAATCTAGCATTCATAGGTTTCTTTGTTCTCCCAGGACAATCTTCAGACTTTTTTATGCTTCTGTAATTTTCGTGGATTGCGCCTATTACTAAGTCGTATGTTTATCTGATAATCTGTTGTATGTTTAATTCATTTGCAAAGAAACCAATTTTTTTAAGTAACGCAGGGATGTCTTCCTCGTTTGTTTACCTTACATTTTTTCTAAATTGCGATATTGCATTACCATTTAATTAAATTAATTAATTAAATATGTATGTTTATCTCTATTTCTTCATTTTACTCTCAGTTGTCCAAATTTCCATATTATTGTTGGTGAATAGAATAATGTAATTTTCCCATCTGGTATTTGTAAGCTACTGTTTTGGAATAATTCTATGCTAGCGAATTTTGTTTCGTAATTTATAAATGTGAGATTCAATGATGTACAATATTCGTTAAACACTTATTGGTATATGAAAACAAACAAATTCGGTTTTGACAACTGTTAATAAAACTTGTAGAACAGGTGCAAGGCAAAAAACAATCGGCGAATCTTCAGGTTAGAGATTTCTTTAGCCCCATGCAATATTTCGCAACAGACTAGTATTTACAACTAAATTACCATAAATCTATAGCTTTGTACGCAAAAAACAGCAGCACAAATAGGTGGTGAAGAACAAAATATGACAAACTTCTACCGTTGCACTCAGGTACCGCTTTTGCATTACTTCAGGGGACCCGGGCTATACTTAAGCTAACCTTAACTAAACGAAGCCGGAACGCCCGGGCTGAGGGTCGAACTCTTCGGGACGTTTCGTATTTTGCTGTGACCTCGACTACAGCGGCAGACGCCACTAACCCACTGAGGTTCCTTGCTAAACAGTTTAGAGTGTTTTAACCATAAATAACGGGTGTCCCGCGGCAAATTTCATTTTTAAACTTGAAATGAATTTGTTATTTCTTCAAGTGTTTTATTGAAAAAAATTACAAAATAGACCTCAATCTTTGGGAAATTATTTGTGAAACAGCACATCCACCAAATAAAGCCTCTCACGTTGTACCGTCGCTTCTTCCAAACAAACTTGAAAATTGCGCATCACACGCATAAGCATAGCACGTGTAATTCTACGAATTTTGCGGGTGATGTTCTGCTTTAACACATCCACAGTGGCTGGTACATTCTCGTAGACTTTTGATTTGAGATATCCCCACAACAAAAAGTCCAAAGGAGTTAAATCAGAGCTTCGCGGAGGCCAATTTAGAGTCCCCCTCTTAAAAATTGTGCGATTCGGGAAAAGTCAGAACGATACCTGGAAATGATCAGTAACTTTTTGTGGCCTTCTCTTCGTAGTCGGATAATGTTTAACAGAGGTCAAGATATCTGATTTATGCAAAATAGGGCTACTCCTCATACCGCGAATATCGTAATGGCTTCGCCAACTTTTCCCGAATAACATCATTCCTAAGAGAGGGACTCTAAATCCCCCCCGGTCTCAAATCAAAAGTCTACGAGAATGCAGCACCCACTGTGGATGTGTTAAAGCGGAACATCACCCGAGAAATTCGTGGAATTACACGTGCTATGCTTATGCGTGTGATGCGCAATTTTCAAGTTTGTTTGGAAGAAGTGGTACGATGAGGGGCGTCATTTGGCGGATGTGCTGTTTCACAAATAATTTCCCAAAGATTGAGGCATATTTTGCAATTTTTTTCAATAAAATACTTGAAGAAATAAAAAATTTATTTCAAGTTTAAAAATGAAATTTCCCGCGGGACACCCGTTATTTGTATCCCTATTCGAGAGAGATAAGAGCTCGAATAAATAATTCATGAATTATTCCTGAAGAGCACAAAAAATTCAACTAAAATCCACTTTCGTTCTGTCGATGCAAACGAGAATGAAATTATTACAAATAAGTCAAGTAGAGTATTACAAATAGCAACTCAATTCAGCACAGATACCTAAACCACTACAATTGAAAATTTAATTTTTGCTACTCGTGTAACTAAAATGACATTTTACATACTAACATTCACGTCGCTAAGTGACCTTTTAATCATGCCTTCATAACCTGTGACTAAAGAGCTTCTTAGTCATGGGCTGAAGTTGGCAACGACGTTTTAGTCACGGGGTGAAGTTAGGTTCAAACAGTATTTGCTTTATTAGCCACAGCCAAAACTAGAATCAAGTTAGTTTTCAACAGTCAACTTTGACATTTGTCAAGCATAATTTAACCTAACATAATATTCAAAATCTTAACGAAATAATGTGATGTTATATTGTTTAAATTTGTGGTCGTAGAAAAAGTATAGTATGTAACACATTATATAAACTCGTCAAGACACTCGTTTATTAAACACTCGCTGCGCTACGCTTCGCTCGTGACTAAAGTGACGTTTATAAAACTTGTTACATAATGTACTATTTAAGCACCAATTTAAATTAAACATGCAGCACGCCGTTGTGAGGCAAATTCATAGAATGGTTAATCAGGTTAAAAATGCGCAATTTCTCTGCCTCACTGAATGTCTACAATCATTTGTTGAAGTATCATACCAGTTATTAGCTTATTTTTTGCACTTCCGGGACTAAAGTTGATACTTTAGTCCCCGTAAACAGGGACTAAAGTAGATCATTTAATCCCTAGGGACTAAAGTAAAAATGATACCGTAACTATGGTAAATTTATGTACACACGAGGTTAGTAGGTTAGGTTTTGTTTGTCATCTGACACACACTGACGTAAAACTTAACCTGCAAATCTCGAATTTGACATATACTGACAATACACTTCAGTACTGCCAACTGATTCAGGCTATCCAGGACCTGCTGCAATTCAGTTTGTAATAAATTATAATTGTCAGTTTCCAAATTGACAAATTCCAAATTTTGGAAATGTTTGATGATAATGTTCCCAAAAGTGCAAAAAATAGCGTATATACCTCGGGACTAAAGTGCCTAAATCCCTTGAGTGGTTATTGCCCTCGGGCTTCGCCCTCGAGGCAACAAACTCCACTCGCGGGATTAAATGGTGCACTTTAGTCCCTCATGATATAATATACTATTATGACATCAATAACACAGGTCTGCGACCAAATTTTTTTCTTTAAAATAATGGGTGATTCTTATGTATTTTGGTGCGCTGAGTTCGGAAATGCCCTCAGTTTTTTCCCAGCACGTAAGCATTTTCCGCAAAATGCATTTTTCTGCGGGATTGCCTACCTTAAGGCGTATATTTATGAATATGCCGAAAAAAGTTGTTTTTCCTATTCGGCTTCATAGTTTTATATTAGAAACTATGAAATATGATAAAAATTAGTATATTTAACAGTATTAGTCAGCGTATGAATCATGGAAACCCATTACCTTAATAGTATGCAATTAAGGTTTATCGCTTTTCTTGGGTGTTTTCAGATCCCAATGTTACTGTAATAAATGTTTTTGTTATTAAAAGTACATAAATAAATAGGAGAAATTCTTTCTGGTAATTAGCGTAATTGTGGTGAACATTATTGACAATTAATGAAACCTGGATTTTCCCATTGCCCTATATATACCCCTCGTAGTCCTTCGATTTGTTCATTTCAATTTAAATATTCTTAAAGTGTCTTTCAAAATGTCTTCAAGAGCTTGTGTTAATAATCCTGATAGTTTCTGTTACATTTGTGGCGAACTTGTATTAAAAAAACAATCTCGAAGTATTACGGAGTTTATTAAAAAAATGTACTTTGCCTATTTTGGTGTGAAGATCGGAGATCAAGAAAAATCTTGGGCCCCTCATGGAGTGTGTTCAGGCTGTGTTGAAGGACTTCGCATGTGGTCTA
Source organism: Agriotes lineatus (assembly GCA_940337035.1). Classification (NCBI taxonomy): domain Eukaryota; kingdom Metazoa; phylum Arthropoda; class Insecta; order Coleoptera; family Elateridae; genus Agriotes; species Agriotes lineatus. The sequence goes on along the minus strand of OW679199.1, from coordinate 56,572,064 downwards.
AAGGAAAGGTGAAATCTTTTCGTTTTGGGGTGCCTATGATTTGGAGAGAGCCGAGAAACCACGGCGATGACTGCTACTTTTGTTCTTGCAACATACAAGGGTACAATGCCAAAAATAAAAAAGGTATATGTTACCCAAACATGCAATCTGCACTTCGGCCTGTGCCTCATGGACCCGGTATTCCAGTACCAGTGCCTCATTGGCGTAACTAGCGGAGGGGCCAGGGGGGCCAGGCCCTCCCCAGAGTGCCGTCTGGCCCACCCCAGAAAAATAGAAGTTAAATAAATTTAAAAATCTGCTTTTTTTATTAACCTATTTACACTAAGGGGTTGGTTATCGACCCTCACACATTCTTACATTTTCTGGTTTTATTACCTTTTTACTTCCTTTTACTACTATAAAGGAAGTATTGGATTCACCCCAAAAATTCGAAGTTGAGTTTTCAACAGATCTTCACGTTTTAGAGTCCCCTGATCCCAAAAAACATATTTTTTTTCATTGGTCTGTCTGTGTGTGTGTGTGTCTGTGTGTGTGTGTGTGTGTCTGTCTGTCTGTGAACAGAATATCTCAAAAACGAAAAGAGGTATGGCATTGAAACTTCATATATAAGTTTTGTGTACTATGTAGATGAGACAGCAAGCTTTTGAAGAAAATCGCATAACCGGAAGTAGGTGTTTACTCTTGTGATTTTTCAGTTTTTTTCGATTTTTTCAAAAACGGCTCTAACGATTTTTTTTAAATTTTACATTTTTCTTACATTTTTAATGTGTATTGATGTGAGATAGGTGATTTTCCAGTTGAATACTTCTAAAGTGGGTTTTTTTTGTTTTTTTTTCTATTTTTTTTATTAACTCCTATTTTAAATAAAACACCCGGTATATTATTACATTTTTGAATTCACCTTAAAATTCTAGAGAAAATTTGTCTCTTCAACTAACACTCGATTTTGAACCGTTTTTGTAGAATTTGTAATTTTTGAAAATTTTTAACAAATGGTTAAAAATTAAAAATGAAATTTTTGAGTAATTATAAGATCACTGTAAAAGGAAGTTGTGTGAGTGTATCACACTAGATTTTTTAGCTTAAAAACACTGTAGCATAAATATCATATGTTGGACGGATGACTCTAATGAATAATAATATACTAGAGAAAACGTTATTAGTTAGCTAATAATTACTTTGAAAACCCTGCTTTCGTCTGAATATTCTTTTTAGTTAAATTTACACCATTTTTGTTAGTTTCTCTCAAGTTTTCTACAAATAAAGGATCAATTTATGTGCACAGAAAAATACAATTGCAATTATTTCATATGCGGGTAAGTAAATGAGTTGAAAACTTGAGTGCATCGGTGACTACTCCCTGGGCACATACAGCTGCTGCCTATTATAGGCTCGCCCAGTTGAGACTTAAGGTGACTTGCTATTTAGATGTTTGCCTTGCCAAAAGAGTTGAGTTTATAGCTTTAAAGAGTACGATCCAGAATTTTATGTTTAATAGTGTTTTATGTACCGCAGAGTTGCTAGTCCAAGATAGAATAAAAAGATATCACAATAACAATTAAGAGGATATTGATGATTGCAAGAAAGTATTTGCTTCAAGGATAAGGAAAATAAAATAAAAATTGTGGCTCAAAAACGTGCAAATGGAAACCAAGTGATGTTTCTCCTGAAATAATATTTTTTACCGTCAAGTTGCAAGAGGTAATCTATACATTTTTATGTTGTTTATGAACCGAGAAATAATTTATTGATATGCTCCTTAGACATGTAGTATTACGAAAGTAGGTAGCACCCATAATTTCTGCAAATCAATAGATCAAGTGCACCATGGAAATGTAACAGTTCAAATTTAGTTACTATACAGTTAGTTTTGAAATAAGTGTTGTGCAGCAAAAATTAACATAACGGGAGAAAATTTTAGAGCCATGATTTACTATGACTTTAAAAGTTCCCTATCTCTGAAAGAAAGATGACTTCGTGCTGCTTTTGGTGGCCGAGCGCATATTTCTGGTTTAATGAATTTAAATTTGAACGAGTTTCAGTCAGCGACGATTTTTGCGAAGGACACATTTCAGCAGTTACTGATACGAACGTAGGCGCTGTATGAAGAATGCTTCAGTATGACAATCGAGTCACTTATAGAATTATTAAAAGCATCTTGGACATTGGCATGACTGCAATACACAAGATTTTACATACTCTTTGGGTGTAAGAAAAGTCTGTCTTGGGTGGATACCACACAGTTTAACAGACACACAGAAACACAAGAACAGCATGTGGAACAGTATAAAAAATATGATGAAGGTAGATCTAAAGCAGTTTACATCATAACTGGTGACAAAAGCTGGATATATGCATTTGAACTGGAATCTAAGCGGCAGTCAGCACAATGGATGTTTCCAACAAATCCTAATCCAGTTAAAGTGAAGCGATCTTGAAGAGTTGGTAAGAAAATAATTACTTGTTTCTTTTCAAAATCAGGACCTATCACAACTGTCGTGCTTAAAAATAAACGTAGGGTTACTGCAGAATAGTACACAACTATATGCCTGCCAGACGTTATTCAAAATGCTCTGCTTAAGGCGCCCAAGGGGCGAGATCGTTCTGCACCATAACAATGCTTCTAGTCATACCGCACATCAAATAAAATACTTTTTAGAGACTTTCGAGTTAAAATTGCTAAGTTATCACCCATTCAGTTCCGACGTCGCACCTTCCGATTACTTTCTAGTTCCTCCCGAAGATGCTGTGGAAAGCTTCAAAAACCTTGTTTCTCAAGTGACTCAAAAAGTGTGGAATTTATGTTTTGAAAATTGGTTTTACCGAATGTGTAAATGTTGAGTTTAAGGAGGAATATTTTGAGAAAATAATTTAAAAAAATTTGCTTACTAAACTTTGTTTTATTAGACTGCAGAAATTTACGGAACTGCCCTCGTATAAAGGCATCAAAGAACAAGCGAATAAATTTATGCGAATAAATTATGTATGTACGTAAATTCATGTCTTCATAAAGCAGAGCCGGATTAAGGGGGGGGGGGGGCTAAGGGGGCTGCAGCCCCGGGCCACCGAATTTCAGGGGCCTCGAAAAGATTCGAAGGTTATAATGTAGTGCGGTTTCTAATCATTTAGATCCCTTTGTACCCGTTGCATAAATGGGAATGGGGCCCCTAAAAAAATTTAGCCCTGGGCCTCACATATCCTTAATCCGGCTCTGTCATAAAGTATACATAGGTATTGACGATGGTTGGTTGGGGGGCCTGGCCCTCCCCAGCCAAAAATCCTAGTTACGCCAATGCAGTGCCTCCACACAATTTTGACGATTTTCCAGAGTCATCAGAGAGCGAGTCAGAGCAGTTGGATGATGAGTTTCAAGTCGAAGACTGTGGACCCCAACAGTTTTCACAAGAAGAATTAAACGACCTCGTTCGTGATTTAGGGCTTTCTAAAGAGTCTGCTGAATTACTGGGCTCTAGACTTCAAGAAAAGAACTTGTTGAGATCTGGAACTTCATTCTCTTGGTACAGAAGCAGAGAAAAACAATTTGAGTCAAATTTTTCTCAAGATGGCGAACTTGTATATTGTTCTGATGTTCCCAAGTTGATGTCAATGTTTAACATTCAACATGTGTCAGATGAATGGAGGCTTTTTATTGACTCGTCAAGAAGAAGTTTAAACGCAGTTTTGCTACACAACGGCAATAAATACGCTTCTGTACCCGTGGGGCACTCTGTGCATCTAAAAGAAAAGTATGACAACATGGCTTTTATCCTTGATAAATTGAAATATAAGGAGTTTGGATGGCCTATCTGTGGTGATCTCAAAGTCATCTCTATGGTGCTTGGACAACAAGGTGGCTATACGAAACTCCCCTGTTTCCTATGTGAGTGGGATAGCCGGGCAAAAGCACAGCACTGGAGCCAAAAAGTGTGGCCAACGAGAACTTTGAAGGTTGGAGAAAAAAATGTTCACTTTGAGTCTTTGGTTGATCCCAAAAAAGTGCTTTTACCCCCACTTCACATCAAGCTTGGACTGATGAAGCAGTTTGTCAAGGCATTGCCAAAAGATGGCGAAACGTTCAAATACCTTGAAAAGAAATTCCCGGGACTGTCTGAGGCAAATTTAAAGGAGGGTGTTTTTGTTGGCCCGGACATTCGGAAACTAATGAAAGACAATCAGTTTGAAAAGGTGATGAAAAAAGCTGAGAAAGAGGCGTGGATATCATTTAAAGAAGTTGTGACTAAGTTTTTGGGGAACAATAAGGACCCGGATTAGGAAGAAATTGTAAATAAAATGTTGAAATGTTTTAAAACCTTGGGGTGCTTCATGAGTTTGAAACTTCACTTTTTGAACTCCCATTTGAGTTATTTCCCAGAAAACCTTGGTGCCGTAAGTGAAGAGCAGGGCGAGAGGTTCCACCAAGACATCAAAGAAATGGAACGGAGGTACCAAGGACGATGGGATGTGAATATGGTGGGAGACTACTGTTGGATGCTTCATAGAGAACTTCCAGACATCCCACACAAACGGAAAAGCTCAAAACGGAGTTTTGGGGGAAAAAGATGTAGATATTACGAGGATGTATCAAAATTTTAGTTGCACACCCCCACAAAAAATGTACTGTAAGGGTATAAAAAATGAAAAGTATATTTTCTGACATACACATCCTTATACTATTTTTCTACATAGTCACCTAATTTTTCTATACATTTTTCTGAACGTGACACTAATTTTTGAATACCAAGACAATAGAATTCTCCTCCAATTTTACCTAGCCATTTTTCTACGTATTCTTTGACCTCGTTGTCGTTCGCGAAACGCTTTCCTCCGAGCTCCTTCTTCATTCGAGGGAACAAGTGGTAATCGCAGGGCGTTAAATCCGGGCTATAAGGTGGGTGTTGCCACACTTCCCACTTAAATTTCCGAAGAAGCTCCTGCGTAACGGCGGCCTTGTGGGGAGTTGCGTTGTCATGCAACAATATGACTTCTGCACTCAGATTTCTAGGTCTGCGCTCCTTAATAGCCTTTCTTAAGTTTTTTAATGTCTGGCAGTACGTTTCAGAGTTTATTGTTGTCCCTTTCGACATGTATTCAGTATAAAGAGGTCCTTCGCTGTCGAAGAATACCGTCGCCATAACCTTTCCGACAGACGTCGAGACTTTAAACTTTTTTGCTACAGGTGAGCTCGGGTGTTTCCAAACCATTGAATCCGCTTTGTTTTCTGGAGTAAAACGATGCACCCACGTCTCATCCCCAGTGACAATGCGCACGGTTCCGCGAACTTCTAATTTGGAGTACGAATCAAGCTGCCGCGCCATTGTGACTGACAGTTACCTTCAAATTACGAATTGTAAGTGTCTGAAACTTTGCTAACAGGTAGAAGACAAAGTATGCCAGAGCACCTCGCCATGTTGCTTCTATAAAACTACGGTAGGTAGCGCTGAGTGCAACTTAAATTTTAATACACCCTCGTATAAAGAATTATAAATCCTTATTGTATATACTACATATTATTTTTATCAAATTGTATTTAAAAATGTAAATAAACCACTAGTAATATATTTTTTTTAAATTTCAAAATGCATTTTTACCTATATGTACTGCGGGTTTTGCATAACTTTCTTTTTCATTTTGCGGAAAATCCCTACGTGCTGGAGAAAAACTGAGGTCATATTTGGACTCAGCGCACCAAAATACATACGATTCACCCATTACGGTGAAAAAAAAAATCAAAAAATTTCAATTTGCAGACCTGTGTAATAACTGCTTACTGTCTATTCAGATCCTACCCAAAATTACATAAAGGCACTTTTTGACAAAAATCAGTGAAGCTCTACTTAGTCGAATTAGTATTCATGTGGTAGGTATTTCTCAGGGGAGTATGCTCGCGGCGATTTTATGTCTGCTTTGAACAGGTATTAGGATATGTTGATGATTTAGGTGTATTTAAGGTATAACATTGATCTATATCACATATTCGAAATACTACCATGCAATTGAGGGTTAGCTATTAAAAAAACTAGTAATTCAGAAATTTTTAATTATGCCGTTTGCCTTCTGAAAGCTTCTAAAACCATATTCTACGGTAATATTTAGTCCAGAAACTACGTAAATATTCTAAGCGTCGTAAGTTACACTGCATGCACTTACATCTCTTGTTCAAAGTGTTCTTAAATAAGTCACATAGCAGGGTTTATCTGCTCTTTTGAATAATTAGAGGTAATGGCTGCATTGATAAACAACTTTGCCTTTATAGGAGCGCATAACACAAGATTTGAAGCCAGGTTACGACTACATTTTTGAATTATGACCGTTTCGCTGCATAAACTAGTCTTTATAGGTGTTTTTGCCAATAGATTTTCCAGCTTTGTGTATAATGAGCGCTTATGAAAGACATAAAGAAGATAAATGACCACAGGGATTATTCAATTTAGATGTTGGGTTAACTTCTTCGGAAATGCATCTTTACATAAACATCATCTCGGTTATTCTATACAGTTTATCAAATTCTTAAGATGTAATTTTAAGAAATTATATCTTAAATTTGAAAAACTAACATTTGCAGGACGAAATTGATAATAATAAATTCCAGTTTGATATTTGTGAAGAAATTCCAGTTTTATATTTTTGAGTATTAACTGAATTAAATTAAAATATATTGTTTATACGATTTGATTATTAAATTCCGTTTTAAAAGTTTTTGAAACAAACTTCTTATAAAATATAAATTTAGCAAATTATTAATTATTTAACCGTTTATTATGGACATATACCTTATTCTGTTTTGTTTGTTCGCATCTAACAGGGACGTACCTTTTTAAAGCAATATATGAACGTTACTCCCACTGTGCCTTTAGGTATTTGGTTAGTTCAACAAGATTTAAAAGAATGTGGAAAACACTAACCTTCCTTTTATTTTCATTAAAACACAAATTGCAAACAAAATCACAAATACAAATAGTGAATTAAGTCTAAACACACACCGTAAGCTGATTTGGTAATTAGGGGACTAAGGTATCTGACCGCGCCCTGGACTCGCTCAAAGTAAGTCAAGTCGGGATATGAAGATGCAGTTCTGGAATCCCAAAGTGAGATGGTTTAAAGCTCACAATTTAGCTCTGTATGCAGAGAAAAATATTGAACAAAATCACACAATTGAAATATTTTATTTAATTGCAATTTAAATAGTAGTTGAAGTTATTAAATGCATTGGAAATGAGATGCAAGAAGCATAATTAGAGGGATAAAGGCAAGCATAAGCAAAGCAGATTTCAGAGGGATTGAATTTGAAGTTTGAGTAAAAGAAAGATTTAAGATTGCTAATACAAAATAAGTAATATAATAGGTTTGAGCATAAGCCATATGAAATGTAATTAAATGATACAAAAGGTTGGTTATGTGAATAATGAAAATGAGCGTAGAAGTAGTAATAAACGGACAGGCCAGTGAAAAGCAAGCAATCTGAAAGGTAGATGGAAATCGAAGCAAGATAAGATAGGATTTGCAAAGAGCAATAGAGAACGAGGACACCTGAATTGAAGAAAAACCAGTGACGTGTTTAAAATTGAGCTTAAGTGCCAGTGCATTTTAAAAACTAAGTGATTATAGCAGAGCAGTGATTATAAACACGTTTTATGTGACAAGAAAGAACAATTTTTAGGTATAAGAAATAAAGAAAATTTTTACATTTAAGCAAACATGTTATCAAATTTTATTCATTGATGTAAAATTGTAACTAATTTCCTTTCAACAAATTCAAATCGCGGTTACTAAGCAACGCGATGCTGTTTTGAAAACAATAAGAAATAATTGTTGTAAATTGACAAGTTTGAGCAAATTGTGCTCCAGTAAATTTAATGTTTTAGGATAATAAAAAAGCATTTACCAAGTTAAAAAGTATACCGTTTTATTACCAGGCATATGTGGAAGCGTTATTGAAAGTTTCCCAGTGATAAAAATTATAAATTTACCAAACCGATTTCGGCTGACGACGGCACCGAGCACCTGGAATTTCCGAACGTCGACAACGGACCATTTGAGCTGCATCGCAGAACAACATTTCCTGCCAGGGAAGCGACTTCAAGCGAGTTAGGACCTCAGCGTCACCTTGCACCAGCTCCGAAGCGAAAATCGGCCAGATGTAAAAGGTAGGAGTTGGCATGTTTTGAGTGTTTGGGAGCCGGGAAAGCTAGTAAACTCCAAGAATACACCTTGCGGAAGAAGTCCATCGTATTTCCAAGCGTCCAGATTCGTCTCAGTTTGAGTAATTTGAATGGCGTCAGTAGAAATTGCGGTTTTGCAGAAAATTGAAGCGATCACAGGAAGTGAAACAAAAGAGCAGCTGCCACCGTTTTACGTCACACCTAAACAAAAGCAAGTTATTTGTTGCTAGGCGGGAGTTTCAATTCAATTTACCTGATGGTTCCTTGCACAAATTTTCACTTTTGAATCTTAAAATACACGCTATATGAACTAACGACTTTCTGCGTTCAAAGTCAAGTTTTGTGAGGTTATGAGTAACTGAATCTAGTAGAGCAGTTGTACTAAAATAAATTGTGTATATGAGCTACGCTGAGTCAAATAATCTAAACAAAATTTCAAATAACCTGAGAGAGTAGTTTTGTGTTTTTGCCGGAGCTAGCCCAGAATATTATTGCAATTCGATAAAATACAGAAAGGGGCAGTTAACCATTTTTATTGAAGTATAATAAATACATTTTATTTTGATTAGCCTAAAATACTGACAGGCAAAATTTGCGCAATAAAAATACCCTTAGCATTGTGGTGATTTGCCCTAATTATTTTTTATTTAAAAAAATCCTTTACATTTAAGACAGTCACTACACTATTAACATATTCGCATTGTTATTGGTTTTATTAATTGTTTCCAATATTCTGTGCCGCAGTTCATTCAGGTCATGTATTGGTTGCTGGAAAATGGAGTTCTTTAAATACGGCCACAGAAAGAAATCGCTCGGCGTGAGGTTGCATGATCTGACAGGATAAGTGTACGGATTGGTGTGTTTCGACTAATATTCCGTCTGTGAAAAACCACTCACATCATATTTAAGGTATCATGTGTTGTGTCTTGTTTGAAAAAACCAAACCTGAGTTCATCGTCATGAAGCTCTGCGAAAAAGGGCCGAAAACTCTGGATACCTTGCTGCAGTCAAAGTGCCTGAAGAAAATAGTCGTTGATTTTTCAACAAATAAACACTTATATGGCCCAATTATTCTACGCCTTGAAATAGCCGCCCACACTCCTATTTTTTGAGGATGAAGAGGTGTCTCTACTATAAAATTAGGCTTCTCCGAACTCCACCAACGCATGTTTTGACAATTAATGTATCCATCTAAATAAAACCAAGCCTCGTCTGTGAAAATAATGTTCTCGAATAAGTCGTCATTGAGGGTATTTAGGAACCACTGACAATATTCGACACACTGCAGATAATCAGCTTCGTGTAATTGTTGTACAGACTGCAAACGGTAGAGATAGATGTGAATGTCTTTCTTTAATATTTTGTGGCAGGTGCCAATTGAACTTGTTGAGACAAATAGCGTACAGGGGCTCGAAGGGCATCTTCCATCATCTGCCTTACATTTTCAATTACTTCTGCGCGTTCTTCTCGGAAGATGGCCGCTGCCTTCTTTGCGTGAAACAGATCCAGTCCCACAAAAAACCTCAACGCAGTGAGTCAAAGAACAAGGAAAAGTGTTACAACGCAAGGTTTCGGAAATTCCTGCCAAAACTCTTCAAAACAATCATGGATTGAGTACTGCCATATTTCATCAACTCTACGTTCGATCATAAAAATGTTATGTTTTTGTAGCGAAACCATTTTAATTGAAGAGGTTACATTACCAAACACAAATAACTGACCGGTAGAAATTACAGAATATGTCTGTCTGTCTAGAAGCTGATATATATTCTACAAAGAAGGATTCTGTTTTAGTTAAAATTATAAAAACAAACAACACAGTACTTACGTAGATATTTCACTAACGCAATTCAGAATTTACTAAACGATAGCAAACGCAAAGTGACGTTCAGTTGAAGCAGCTGATGTGATACGTTCACAATGAACTCTTCAGCGGCGACTTCGAGGTAAAATTTAAAAGAACGCTAGTAATAATATACATTCTCAGTTTATTATGGCTGGCAAAAAACGTTCCAGAACCACATACAGTCAATCCGCTCAAAAAGCATTGATTAACAAAGACGTCCATTTAAAATCAAACTGCTGCGTAATGAAATATCTTCATTTCTTATATTTTTTTAGAAACTTAAAATATATGGTTGAATCTTTCAACCGAAAAAGGAGCAAATACGGCCTATTATCGTAATAGAGCAAAGTCTGTTTGTTTTTTATAATGCCTTTTTAACTCTTTCATATAAAAAAATGTTTAGGTACATAGTTAGTTGACTCTTTCATTCACTAGTGACAGTAGAATATAATACGAAGTCGAGGCTTAATAACAAGATACCCTTATAAACCATAACAAAAATTAAAATTGTGTAAATCACACATTTTTTCTTGTGGTAAATATCAAATTCAATTTCACAATATATTCTCTCAAAAACCTTGCATTTTTTTTATTGGAACCAATGGGGATAATTCTGTTTTATATAGATACATATTCCTTCTTTACCAGTGGTAATGGATTTCGTTTCTAAAAACAATATTTTATTTTAAAAATATAACTTATCATTTGTGTCATTATGCATCTATAACAACGATCATAAAGTTAGGCGCAAAACATTTCAAGCGAATATAAAAACCAACTTTTGATCTATCATCGATTACTTTATTAGATTAAATGTTCTGATACTCACATTTTAAGCTATAAAACTTGTGGCCATTTAAAAAAGATGCGTTGAGATAATCCGATTAAGAATACTACTTCATATTTAGTATTTCCATGTAGCAACTAGTAATCCCAAGATCAATACATTTTACGTAAATTATGGCTTTTGGTGCTTCAATAGAAGCACCTTAAATTAAGCTCAACGCAACCCGTATTCAAACATCAACGCCAAAGAGAGCAAAAGACAAAACTCCTTCGCCAATATTTCTGGGGATTCCGTGAAGGTTTTACGTGAAGGCAAACTTCGGCCAATTATTCAGAAAACGGATTCTAAGTGCGATCATATATTTCGCCTAATCTGAGCACATTTGTGAGCTTCGAACATCTCAGGCAGGTGATGCAAACTACTGGAAATTTAATACGTCCATTTCCTGGCCGCAAATCCCGGCCGTCCCTCGGGAATTTAGAAACAGATGACCACCGGCCGGCGCTTGCCTAAAATATGACACCAAGAAGCTCGCCAACAGGTGCTCTTATTAAGATTTCACACCGGAACCTTTATTTATTACAGCCATCTACTTATTACGAGCTACCGTGATAAATTGCCTCCGAGACACTAATATCAACACCTACAAATGTGCCCCTGTTTTGGTCACTACAGGCAACGGAAGATTTATTTTAGTTGCTACAATTGAGAAATAAACCTCACTAAAAAACGTGTTATAGCTGGAAGGAAGTCCTTGTTATAGCAAGTTAGTAATGATGTTACCTGAAACGTTAGATCTACTTGTCTAGTCTGACTTGCTTGTAGTTAGACTCGATATTTCATTAATAAGAACCGACCACTGGAATCAATAAGCAGCTCGAGTTCGCCAGATTTAATGCTCTTTAGTCCTTACAGCTTACTTACTGCTCAAAGGATTGTTTAATATTTCATGAAGTTGGAAGCCTGGCTCATCGTGCAACAGTACACTACGAGCTATTATTTTTATCCATGACCAGAGCTAAACGTAACGGGTCCTAAGATTACACCATGTGGCACGCCAGATTTCAACATGCGTGAGGTGTCAACGACATGGCAACGGTATTATTGATATTAGAAAATGTACACGACAGTTGCTAACGTTGTTAATGCAAGGATTATTGTTACTAAACCTATATTTGATGACAGATGCTTAAGAGAACGACATGATGGATCTATAAGCCACTTTTTTAGTGCCATGTAATGGGTGAAAGTAGAAGTTAATGCCCTATCAGTTTTCATCTAATGACAGTTCGTGTTCGATAAATTATCAATTCTCCCGTTATTTTTCTGCAATGAAAGATACTTAAAGAGAAAACTGCGTGCCAGTTTGTGTAGTAAAATTATTGTTCGGTACCGTCGTCTCGTGTATGGTGCTTCCTAACGAAAATGGCACCGAATGCACCTTGCATTGTATTTAACAGTGGTTAATAAGCGGGTAGTACTAAAATGGCGCAACAGCCATTTAATCTGTCGTTAAAAGTATAATAAAGGCTGGAAATGAACGTTTTACATTGTAATAACAGCGTTCATAAAACGATGTTAATGCGGATGTATCGCAAGCCGTTTATCATTTATAATTTTGTGTGGAAAGCATATTGTACATTACGCGGGTTTAATTTATCTTGAAATTCTCGTTCTTAACATCGCTACCTATAATTTATAGCAAAAATAGTAATAAAACGAAATTGCGTCTTGTACTCGTAGTAGTAATAATGGACATATAACAATTGCTTCTGCATTTGGCTTCTCTGCGATAATAATTAAATCCTGAATTATATCGTTCTAATTGGAATGGCAGAATTACGTTTGCAATTTAGAAATATAAAATTATATAGATATTTTAAATATCTAGTCTTGTTATACCCATAGTTTCTGTTAAGATAGCACTTATTGCTAAAACATCTATAGATAACGTAAAATTATATTTGAATTAAGGACGCATGCCGCCACGTGCAAATTTAACCTAGCCATAAACCAAATATACAAATAAAAATAAAACTTTACAAACATTTTGAAGTGGCCACCATCTTCTTGAATGCGCATAACGAAGCTTTTGGTAAAGGTTTTCCGAATTAATCAATTTTTGACTTAGTTCTTATAGGTTATTTCAGCTCTTCTAGGCATCTAGTCGATTGTAGGCCCAAATTGGTCTTTTATCGTTACGTAGTAACTCTTTTTAACGCTTTTGTGAAATCACATTTGTTGTGGATTTTCTTCCAAATATAGGAATACGTTTTCTGGAAATTAGGTCACTTTAGACGGCTGTGTGTGGAGCATTTACCTATTTTTACTTTTATTAATTGTTGAGACATTTCCCAAATTTAAATTTGTCTACGAGTTACCACTTTGAGACGTGCACGCGGAGGTTTTTTCCGGTTTTCCTTAAATAGAATCTTGACAGCTATCTGTTGATGTTCATAGGAATTGTTCTCCCGAAGGCGTCCCCATCTTTTGTTGAGGTGTTAGCTTATATTTCTCTACTGGCCGATTTTCACCTGCAGGTATATGTATAATTGTTTATTAGTGTAGTATACGGGATTAATTTGATCTTCACACCCATGGCGTTGACTGAATACATTTGTTTTGTTAACGAAGGGTTGATTTTATGTACTTAGAATGCGCTTTATCATTCAAAGGCATTTTACGATAAGCGTCGCGTCCACTAATTACGTTTAAAGACATAATTTGTTGGAGTGCACGAGGAGACTTATTTAATTATCTTCGCTTTTCGGATTCAAATATTTTGAAAGTTTGGCTAAAAATATTATTTCGCGCCATAAAATCGAGTTGTTCTGTCACAGTAAGTATAGAAGATTGGTACCACTGTCTTTATACGTTTAGAGTTATCTAAAATTGTTTGTAGAGTAGTTTTAGACACGTAATTGAAAATTGTATTGCTTTAATAGATAGCTATTTATATGAAATAAAATATTTGAAAAAATTAAAATTTTATTACCTTTATAAATTTACCACGTCACGGAATTAATAGGAAAAAAAATAAGAACACAACAGTACTCAATTTATTTAGTTTTTAGAATATTTGCAGTCGCTTTTTTGTCATACTGTCTGAGCTATAAGTTTTCAAGTTTTCCTACATTTATTTGCGGACTTAATACAATTCTTTTCCTGTCTTCTTGTCTACTAAAATTGGGATTTTGGCACAGAAGGTACTTTTTGACATTATACAAATTATTATTTTATGATTTGACACCTCTTCCGAGTTCCATGTGTTTGTACTAAAATAAAAACTGATAAATATTTGAAAAGTTCTACAACCATCTTGTCATAAAAACAAGAAACACTTTAGAAACTCTAGATGTAGCATTAAATGTACAGGGTGATTCAAAAGGTATGGTCCAAACTTAAGGGTGTGATGTGGGATGCTACAAGAAACAAAAAATGTTAATTAACCCATATCTTATTTCCAATCGTTATGTAGTTACAGAGGATTTCTTTGTCTTTATCATTGTTCTGTTAAATCAACTCGTCTAGGAACTAAGTCAAACAAACGCTAATTTGTTATGAAAGCAGGTGCTTCAAACTTGAATTATTGTTGTTTTCTAAGTGTGGTAATGATGGAGTCTTTTTCTGTACGTGAATATACAGAAATGCATTTTGTGTATGGTTGTTGCAGCGGGAATGCTCTTGCAGCTGTGGTATAATATCGGAGAAGGCTCCATCATTACCACACTTAAAAAACAACATTTGAACGGAACGCCTCACAAGACTTTTTCTCAAATCAAGCCCGTGCCAGGGATTCTGTTTGAACCATCAGGGAATACAATATCTGGCCTGGCGAGACCCAGATGGTTTTCCTTGGCATGAGCCGTGGAAAAAAATAGGGGATAGATAGAATGCTCCGAAATAACCGTTATATCTGATCACCAGCCCCTGGGCTGCTTATCTTAGATATATTTCTAAAAGTCCTGACTCCCTCATCAACACCCAGCCCAAACCCTTGGACCTAGAAAGCACAGAGGTTCCCTTTATGATGTATACAAGGAATAAGGAAGGATATTTCGAAACTCAACCCCTGAAGGGGTAAATGGGGGTTCCAACTTTGTAGGGAAAAATAATATTAAATAGACATTTCGACTTGAAACTTCGTAGGAGTACTCCTAAAAACAAATACGCAAATACGTATTTCGTGATTTTCCGAAAATCAACCCCTTAGGGGGTGAAATGGGATAAATAAGCCTAAACATCGATATGGGTGTCGTTATTGAGGTTTTTTGGGGACGTTTATTGCGAAAATGTCATTTATTTTTAAGTCCAAGACGGTGGACATGACATAAAATTAAAACCCTATATTGGTGAAACGGGGTTTCAGAGTTTGTATTGGGAAACAATATTAAACACTTTCTTATGTAGGTTTCCTGCGCGAGAGAAGCCGCAGGCAAAAGCTAGTTTAGTAAAAGACACCAACAAGTCGACTGGCACGATGGGCTCTTCACCTACAGTGTACGATTTGAAGATAAAGTACACGCCAGGAAAGGCAAATGTAGTGCCGAGACCCTACTTGTGGGGGGGGGGGGGGGGGGGGTAGGTGCTGGCGTGGAAGCAATAGGTGTCAGCATCGAAATGCGACGTACGAGTACAAACGTTGGACAGAATCGGAAAGCGCAACCCCTCAACCCGAAGGTGCGAAAGATCATCGACGTCTTTGAGACCGACGACCCTGTAAATTTTAAAAGATCGACTGATCGAGGGTATCTATTATAACAGGTATGATGCGGAAACGTTCCAATCATCTGAAAAGGTCCTCGTGCGAGGGCATATACTAAGCAGTAGCAAGAGGCGAATTACATCTAAGTTCGTTATTAAACGAGATGGCCCCTATCAGATGAGAAAACCAGTAAGCCCCACGACGTATGAGATTGAAAACCTTGTAGGAAAAAATTCTATTGGGAAATACCATGTATCTCCAGAAGAATCCGAATCGTCACCTGTAATTCCAAAGAGGAAACGAGGACGCCTCCGAAAGAATTCATCTCACAAGTAAGTACTTGGCGCACTACAAGACGTTTACTCCGTCAGGAGGGAGAGACTAGCAGAGTACTAGCATACCCTAATTAGCAAAAGTGCGCGAGGGTGGTAGATTTTAGGACACACACTTGTTGGCCAGAATTATTTGATCTGTATCATGTAGCTGACCATGTATTTTGATATTAGACAGACCCAATTGACGTACCTGGTAGAGTTTTTAATGTAGTCACACGAATCCATCTTTAGATTAACTAGGCTGTCGGTTCTAATTTGTTGTTACCTTACCGAACAGTCGGGAGGGCATTTTTGTGCGGCTATCTGAATTTCTATTGAACCTCTATTAGGTAACGTCTCGTGGTTATTGTTGTACTACCTTTGTTTTTAACCGCTGGTCCCATATCTTTGTATTTAACCGTTGGCCGTCTATACTTATAGCAAGCCGTTCGCCTGCCAAATGTAGACAGAGCGACGCCACCTAACGGCCCTAGCTTGCCTTTGTCCCCCCAGAAGCGGATAATTGCTGTAAATGTGCCTTTTCTTAAAATCCTAACGACTACAGTTGCCCCCCGGAACCGCTTACGCATTACTTCAGGTGGCGCAGGCGTCATTTAAACCGAACCTTAATTAAGTGAAAATCCAGACCACCCGTGCCGAGAGTCGAACTCTCGCCCGCTCGGGCTCAGACGCTCCGCGTTTTCACTGCAACTGTCCCGGCATCTGTATAAGTTTAACTACTTCGTCTTTGAAATACAACCTACTTAATTTTAACGGATATTAATAAACAAGCATTCGATGTAAGCAACTAGTGGTTAAAAATAGTGTTAACACCACAGTTTAAAAAACTATTATAGCTCTTACCCCTTATATTCCTCGGTGGTTCGTACCTCAAAAGATGATCTTCGAGCTTGAGCCATAAAAATAGTTTTCCCAACCATAATAGAAGTTTGCAAGTTCCATTTCTTCTTCTTCCTCCTCTTATATTAGGTCAATGGCCTGTTTTAATCACGAAATCGTGGTTTTATGAGCCCTCATTGCTCGTAAGCCGGGTAGGTGGTAGGTGGCTAGTTTTGCTCGTCGAAATCAAGGAAGAGTTCCTTTGTTAGGGATTTGCGACTACCACAGGTGGTAGCGAGGTAACCGAGGGGGGGAGGGGGGTAGTGTAATTTTTTTTTGAAATACAGTCAAATTCGGGCCGGGCGTGCACCTAACTTCCATTTCAGTTGATTTAATTGTTGCACTGATAACTCTGTTTTTGAGAAATTGCTCATTATTTCTATCAGTTGTGAAATATTCGCAATTGGTGTGCTAGTATTTAAATACATTTTACTTTTCATTTACATTAGTAACGTAAGATATTTGTCGATATAAGAAAATGATACCTACAGTGCAACGCCTTCAGAGACGATTTTTCACTTAGCTCTGCATTATTTTGTATTTCGTGCAAGTACTTGGAATATAAATTGCGTAACTTCAACCCTGACGTAGACTAACTGAAAATCGCCTGCGAAATAAATCCCGTGTGTACTGCATGAATGAAACAGGTTGGTTATGAGCAGCAGATCGTGTAAAGAACCTCTCGCAGTAATGCTTCCAACCGTATTTGAAGTTCAATTACAATAAATAGCGCAGCAGTAAAAAACAATACAATTATCATCAATCTTGGATAGTGGCATTCTCGCACACCTACGATTATAAATTAGCGGGAAATTTTTGCGCTTTGCCGCTTAGATTTATATGGGAGCGTTTGCACTAGCGGTAAGTTAAGGTGACTTCAATTCAGAGGAGAAATACTCCTCTGAGTCCGTTCCTTCTTCCTCCCTTTTTTCGGTAAAGGACGGAGAGCGAAGGCATTTAAATTATGCTGGACGCAGCGTGTTTTACTCATTTTTGCACACGCAATGGTTTTAACTCTCTCGGGTGGCGCGAGACTTCACATCAATAAAGATTACAGTAATCTCGGCATTTCCATTTATTGTTTTTATTGCCGGCTGTTGCTTTTATTTTATGCAACAGGTCTTAGGATGTATACAAAGTATGACTAAAGCCCCCATAGTAACATCTATCCCTTGCTGGGCTTGGTAATGTATGTATCTTTTGTATACCTGAAAAATGTTAAACGTGTATTAAGATATGCGTTAAAAGAAGCTATGACCGAAGGTATAAAGACGCCTTTACACAAGTCCGATCAGCAGACAAGAATATGATCTTCAACATAATCTATGAATATGTTCTCTGAGTGATGTCATTTTTGACAGTGGTCTATTAATCTACGAATCTTGGAACAATTATATTACAATCGTGTTTCATGCTCCATCTAATATCATTCAGAAAAAATTTAGGGTAGCATCGGCAACCCTTTCAAACTATGGTAATGTTTTTGTAATTCTAAACTGTTTAATAAATATCAATGTTGTATAGTCAATAGCAAACATAGTTAATTAACTCTCTTTCTAGGTTATTCAGATGTTGACATGCTTGGCCATAGTCCTGATTAATAACCTTTTGAGTGTCCCTCAGCATGCAATATATACAACACTTAAAAGTAAGAAGACCCTACCGTAACTTTATAGGGAGAACATCAACTGAATTTCTCTTGCCAATAAAGCTTTTTTATGGAGGTATTTTATTACACCGCACACTTCGTTTTCTTCCATTTCCTAATTGAGTTGTGTCTAAATTTAAATACCAAGATTCTGATTGACTGAAAAGCCTAAACAGTTTTATTATTTCGCTAATGTTTTATGAATGGAAGTGCATTTTACGTTGTTGATTTTTTTTTCAAGATAAGATAAAAAATATAAATTATTATGTTTTCTAAAGGAAGGCAAGGTTTAATGTGTTGAAATTATTAAAATCACAAACAGGGCTCTGAGGAGAAATCGACGTAGCTTCATTTCTTCCTCATCACATACTGCAATTTTCAATTTTCAGCTTGTATATACCGCACTGCCATTCTTACAATTGGCAGTAAAACACTACAGACTCACCATATTCTTGCAGTTTATTTAATTGATTATAATGGCCTTGTTAGAGTGATTTTTGGATACCTCTGACTAGTATGAATTGGAACTCAATGATCAACAGCCTAGAACGTTTGTAGCCGACGGGAATGATTAATGTTCTGGAACCTCAAGGTATATTCTCGTTCATTTAAAATGAAGGTTTC
Source organism: Agriotes lineatus (assembly GCA_940337035.1). Taxonomy (NCBI): domain Eukaryota; kingdom Metazoa; phylum Arthropoda; class Insecta; order Coleoptera; family Elateridae; genus Agriotes; species Agriotes lineatus. Next base: position 56,553,081 of record OW679199.1, on the reverse strand, counting down.
CGAGTAAACCTGATACGAGAACAGTTGAACTAGCTAGTCTCGTTTAATAAATAAGTACTACACACGGTACAATTAATTGCAGTTTATATAGTAGTATTGATTAATATGTTAATAAATTATATTGAATATTTGTTTTATACGTATGATAGACATTTGCCTTATTCCTTGTTTGTTTAATCAAATGTAGGCTTTTATAAATGACAACACTAATAACAGACATTTTATTTTTATTATCCAATCTCTGAATTAGTCCATTCCAAGAGGATGGCATATACAAGGGCGATGTCAAAAATTTTCAGACAGATAATACTGTGGTAACCTTATTCTCTAGATTTGGCTACCTGTAACTTGGCTGTTCTTTAATTTAAAAAAGTATGAGAGAGTCGTAGAACGAGATAGACCGATCAATATGCAGTTTGCACTAATGAGCTTTTTAAAAATATTCCAAAAATCCGGTGGCTTATAGTTTTTGGGAAAATAAATATTAAATAAATGTTATACTACGGGGTGGGTGCGGGGGGTTATACTTTGAACATAACTATTGCCGAACGATTTTTTCAGATGGGTTTCCTCATGGTTTAATGCTCTTAATATCGTGTCAGGCGGTCTTTAGCAGAAATTGTACTAACGGAGATGTAACAATTAAATTTTATTACATACTAATAATGTTTACCGCACAATGAAGCTTCAAAGGTTTTCTACATAATGTTTATCATTTCTCATTTGTTTCTAATTGTTGCCAGAAAGCTCCATCATGCCTTTAAGTTCATACATTATGCAGTTGCCCGACGAGTAAAAACTGCTGAAGGTTCTCCTGTCTATATAAAACAAGCCGTCCAAGTCACGTAAGGTGGGTTGGGCTGAGATGTGTGTACATACACGAGTAAAGTACGGGTATACCGTATGCTGCAGAAAGAATATTCGAAGTTTATGGTCCATCTATGGACAATAAACCAAAAGAAAAAAGGCGTATAATGTTGTTGGTAGTGTTTATAGGCAGTCGAGATTTTTTACGAATTTAATATGTAGGTACTCGCACGTATGCGTATTATGTATGTAAATTTATATAATAACAGTCTGTTTGGGATTATCTCTGGAGATTATTTTCTGGTATTATGCACTGCGTTAACATTAACCTTGTGTAATACCAATGTAATGTAATCGAAAGTTACAATAAATAAGATGTAGCTGTCATGACACTTATTGGTTTTTATTAATTTCCAGTTCAGTGGACGAAGCTGATTCACCTAAAACCTGCTTTGTATAGGTAGTTGTTTTAAGACAAAGTTGTTGAGTAAGTAAGTAGTGGTTTATATATATTCATATGTTGTACATAACTTATTATTATGTACAAAAGTTTTCGTTAAATTAAAATTAAATTAAACTACAGCATAACAATGCTTACATTATAAATTAATTACCAACTTAAATGATTAATAGATTTCATTTTTTTGTTCTTGCCCTAATTTTTAATAAATGAACCGAGATTCCTTTTAAACACAGTTACAGTTTTACTAGATTTAATAATCTAAGGTAAATGTTGAATTCGTTAAAACCTTTAAAAAGTTACGATTACAGTGTGTCCAAGATAAGGAGGGTCAGTATGGGGATCTCGGTAATTGTAAGAGATACAAATTTGGTTAAATGGGAAGAAAGTTGCGCAATTAAGGAACAAACAAAGTGACGCCTAGAAACCCTTGATATGATTTTTCGTTTTTGAATTATCTCAAAAAATTTAATTTTTGCATTTTCTATTTTATTTTTTTCTGGCATTAGTATTAAAGTTAGATCGAAACTGACAAAACTTCTGTATAGCAAATTTTTATGGACTCACGGATTATTATTAATTAAAATTTTTATACGACGTTTCGTCTTCTACTAACCATCATCAACTTTATTTTTTTAAATACGGTTCTGAGTTTCTGATGCCAAATTTGTGAAGCCCTTTTTATTCTCAATTCAATAATGTACCACACATTATGGTTTAATTACGTTTCGAGTCTTTGGAGAAGAAATTTTTGACCATCGTCAAGAAATTTTTGGATATGGACCTGTGTCCTAGAGCATTTCATACGTTAACTTTTGTAATTTGAAAACGAAGTAATGCGCCACACTGGATGTTTTTTAATCCTTAATAATCACGTTTGGTCTTGGAATACAAAGAATGTTCAATAGTCAGTAATTAATTTATTGATTCTTCTTCTTACTTCTTAACAGTAATTAAAATTAGGAATAAAAAACATTCAGTGAAACTCATTACTTCTCTCTTTAAATTACAATCCCTGAAACAACGTATGAAATGCTCTAGGACACAGGTCCGTATTCAAAAATTTCTTGACGATGGTCAAAAAAAGACTCGAAACGTAATTTAACCATAACGTGTGGTACACTGTTGAATTCAGAATAAAAAGAGCACAAATTTGGCATCAGAAAATCAGAACCGCATTTAAAAAAATGCAGTTGATGATGATTTCTCGAAGACGAAACGTCGGATAAAAAAATTCATAACGTAATCATTAAGTCCACTAGAAGTTGCTACAAAGAAGTTTAATCAGTTTCGCTCTAACTTAAATATTAACGCCAGAAAAAAGTAAAATAGAAAATCCAAACATTCGGTTTTTTAAGATAATTCAAAAATGAAAAATCATATCAAGGATTTCTAGGCGTCATTTTGTTAGTTCTTTAATTACGCAACTTTCTTCCCATTTAACCAAATTTGTATCTCTTACAATTAACGAGATTCCCATACTGGCCTCCTTATCTTGGACACACTGTATATTGCTACCGTCCTATGACTTTAGTCTAATTTAATTGAAATGAATAATTTACTCTCAGTGTTTTATCACGTTATATTCTATCTTACCTTTATTGGTTGTCAGCTAGTATGCATTCTCTCAATCTCAATCTCGCTGGGTTACTGCAGAAATTCAATTAGGACATACATACACAATTAAAACACATACCACTTTAATTATGAGGCAATTAACATTTATTGACTATAAATCTGTATTTTGAATATTTATAGGTTTACTCAAATTATCGTTAGTAAATTTAGTATTAAATTCAATTTTAATAATTAATACTGTATGCTTACATGCAGTTTAATTTAATGTAAATTTTTTAATTGTTTCATAAACCTTCCTCTTAAACACTGTTAACGTTGCTTGACTTTATTTTATTGAAAATCGTACGACACTCATTAATAACCAATAGAAAAATTAGTTCACGAGCCGTAACCAAGACAATAAAAAAATTTCTTGGAAATTTTTTGTAGGTAGAACAACTTAACTGTGAGGGCTTGTGGCGTTACGATTTTCTTACCGAATCTGCATTCGAGCATTAATTCATATCCGGAAATTATTTTCGTGCATTCCAACAACGTCCTAATTTGCCCTCGCGTCCCGCTCGGGCAAATTAATACGACGTTGTTGGACCGCACTCAAAAAAATTTCCGGAAAGAATTAATGCTCTTATGAGATTATATGTGATAATTTATTTTTACCAATTTTAAAATTGTTTAATTAGTTCATTTATTTTCTTATATTTTCACGCAGATCTGGTATTTGTAATATTATCTTTGTTTTTACTTACGTTCTGGATTTTCTATCTTCGAGCTATTTACCTTCACTGACACAATGGACTTGCATCTACTGCATGGACTGCTTTGCACCGTCATCAACAACGCCTGCTAGTTATGCTACACGCATACCACCAACATCTTCATATTTCTTACTCCAAACTTCTTATTATGACCACATTTATTTTATACAAAACACTTTTTCTATGCATTTTTAATATATTTGAATTTTTATACTTTTAGCTTGATTTTAAAGCTAGGGTCATTTTTAATTCAGCATTTTTAAACTCACAGTTGTTATTGTTATTTTCTTATATTCTCTAAAACCTTCGAAATCAAATGTCAAAAAAAATTAGATTCCTACCATTGTAACTTTTAGCTAAACATGTCATATTTTAGGTTATCTCAAATTGTGCCTATCTCCAATTATTATCCATCATTGTGCAACAGTAACCCTTTTATACAACACATATGTAAGAAAGAAACTTATGTTTTATCCTTTTTAATAATATGTATTTACTTTCGCAGATAAAAACCTACTAATATAACAACTTAGTTCAAAATTACTGTCATCAACCAAATTGAGTTACATTTGCAATCAACGAATGGACAATTAGCTGATAATCGTTTACACTTTCACATGTAATTGAGTTAATAACTATGATTCTTTCTGACTGATCTTTGTTACGGTAATGGACAGTCAAATTTGCTGAAGAACTGTCGATTCCATTGTATGAAATAGAATTTTTAATGATAAAATCGTACTACTGGACTTAATATCCTTCCTTTTAATTTGCATTATAATTAAGCTGCACGTTAGTCATATTTTATTGAATATGCTGTGCCATTTTAAGACAACCGGTTATCCGGTTATTGAAATAACCTGTGTAACTCGGTTTTCGTTCCAAGTATTCGGATGAAAAATAACCTCATCCTGATACGTACTACGTGCCGCGTCTCAGCGACCTGCGAGTGATCGAAATTCTGTAAATAATACGTCATTCATAACTCATAACCTTTTCTACGTACCTATGTACTTGATTGACCCAAGTGAGGCTCGCCGCTGCTTGTTGATGTTATTACGACATTTGAGACTCCCAGTGGACGAGTTAAATTTATGGGGCCGTTCCTATTAAAGATAACGTTCTGCTGAGTATCAGATTTGCCGAAGCTGTGTTGGTATTAATTTATAACGGCCTAAATTTTTGCTTCGAAACGCGGTTGATTATGCCTAATAAGGGATAAACAGAAAGCGAAATAAGCTTTTCCAATATCGTAACAGATTTATATTTAATTTTTAATAACGGAGCAGTCGGGACAAGAAGTGGATTTCGATGTTGAAAATTTTAAATGTGCGTCCTTAGAACCGCGGAAGGCTGAATGTAGATAAATTATGGATTCTAAAATATACCGGTATGATGTGCAAGCGAAAAGGGAAGGGTGCCTACTAGAGAATTTTAGGAACTAAAAATAGATTCAATAGATATTCTGTATTCGCATATTTATAATTTCTTTATGACTAGTATTGATATAACTATTCTCAATGGTTTAAACTCCTTAGAAATCAAATAAAAATCATTTATACAATTATTATAATTAACGATTAACTGAGTTCCTCTGCTATCTGCAAGTTACGATGCCGATGCAGATGACGGTGGACCGCCAACCGGCAAACCGGCTGACTTAATCGAAACGAATCGAGAGCCAAAATTGATTCGAATGATTATTCAAATAATCAATCGGTTATTAATATGATTCGAATGCAAATAATTCGGTTATGAAAATTGCCCGTTTATGCCCATCACTACTATTAAGTTTAACAAAATCTCTTAAATAAGGCAAGGGGTTATTTACAATTTTGTATATAAACACTAAGGTACTACATTTCAGTCGGTTAGTAATATTTAGCCATTGTAGAGTATCTAACATTGAATTAATTGGTGTATAGCTATTGCAATTCAAAATTATACGCATAACCTTATTCTGCATTTTTTGCATATTAGCAAGTGATGTTTTATTCAGTAAATAGAGTATGGATCAAAGTTCCGCGTTATTATCCAATTCTAAACAAGTATTTTAGCGTTTATTGATAAATTGTTACTTATTCTAGAGTAAAAATATATTTAAAAAAAATATTCTGAATATATTCAAAATGGGACTTGAATTTAAATTAATAATATTATAATTATTTCGGCTACATATTACCATTGCCTTTGTCTTATCACCATTAAGCTTAAGGTTATTATTACTTAAATACATTATTATGTTTTTCAACTCGATATTAATAAGTTCAATAGCAATATTTATATTTTTATTAGTTACTGATATCAAGATATCATCAGCAAACAGGTTAATGTTATAGCTGCATATATTTATTATATCGTTTATGTGAATGATGAACAACAGTGGCCTTAAAATACTTCCTTGTGGAACGCCGAAAGTCGTTCAAGTTTATCTGGGAAAACAACATTGACCTTTGTCACCTGTGATCTATTTGACAAATAATCTATAAATCAATTCAACACCTGTAATGGGTACGGTTCATATCGCTACAATATTTTTGTATATTTGTATTATTAATTATAGTTTAAGTTTAAGTCGTATGTGCGTGCGCATAACGCGGTGAGTTTGAATTCTACGCTGGTCAAGCTTCGGAGGAGAGAGGACAAGGGTGATAGCGGCAGATGCAAGAGGTCAGAGGGTGAGAAGCTGGCATCCCGTGTGGGGTGTGTACGTTAATTGTGTCACCCGACGTGATCCTTTGCTTCGACGCGAAGGCAAACGAAACCAGTGTGAGAAGGTGAACAAATTACAGCAGTGACGATAGCCCATTTTGGTCCAAGGAATTAATTGGCATCAAAATCCAAGGGCAACCTGCAAAGACGCCAAGGGTGGACGCCAACGCGCCAAATCCACATATGTTCCCGTTCCCGCCATCATTTGCCTAGCCCAGCCTTTGAAATCTTAACAACGGCACCGTAAGCGAGCTAAGTGGACAATACAGTGGTTAGTGCCTAGATTTTAAAAACTAATATAGCGTAAAAGTAGATTACTAATCCTTAATTAAGTAGATTGGTATAATATTAGCTAACTATTAGGGAATTAGGGTCGTTATATGTATGCCATAATTGGTACATTTTATAAATTTTTAAGCGTAAAGGCTTTGTATTTATTGCTGTCTCCCATCGCCCCATTGCAGTAACCTGAATCGCCCTGAGTGTGGCCTCAGATGCCGAAAGTGAGCTAGCAGCCGAGGTAATTAATTATAAACAAATTTAAAGTAAATTATATTAAATAATAAAATCAGGTAGCTATCAAAAAGCACCGCTACAAGTTGTCATGTCAACGTGGGGTTTCGAAATATTTTAATTGTATAATTAAAAATTGTAAATGTGGAATTATACCAGCTTTGGGGGAATAAATTAGTTCAGATAAAATAAGCTAGCTGTAGAGGTTACACAGTTGTTTATGTTGTTGAGATCAGGCTTTTGCAAACAAGCACAAATGGCAGACGACGAGCAGGGAAATAATTTGGCGGGAACCGCACCTCCTGATAATGTGGGCATCCAACAGCTGTTTCACTTATTAACTAACCTGCAAGTGGACATAAAGGCAACAAATAATAAAATTGATAATTATAACGCGCAGTTGGAACAAAAAACTAAACAGTTAGAGGAAAATGCTAAAAAGTGTTTAGACGATAGGGTAGCACCTATTGAAACCAGATTAGATGCTGTAGAATCAAGTTTAGAAAAAGAAACGCAAGTTTGTTTAGGAAGAATGCAGGCTGTAGAACGGCAAATTAGTTCCGAACGCTTGTTTACTATAGAAAAATGTGGGGAAATAAATCAAAAGGTAAATGCGGAAGTGGCAAAATTTGATGGGGGAATATTGCAGTTAAATGAGAAAATTGATGATATTGCGCGAAATCAGGGGTATCAGGGGGGACGAGCTGTAGCAGGAATACATTTAGCCGTCGAAAAACCAAAATTTGATTGTGGTCGCCAATCCCAAAATCCCGTAAAATTTTTGCGCGAGTTAGAATCCTATTTCGATATGACTCGGATTTTTGCCGAGAAAGATAAATTAACTGTGGCCTTGCAGTGTTTAGAGGGAAACAGTCGCATTTGGGCGGAAATTTATAGTGAAAATTGGTATAACTTTGTAGACTTTAAGAAAAAATTCCTTGGTCAATTTTGGTCTCAGGAAATTCAAGACAAAATAAGAGCCTCAATATATGAACCACGCTCTGCTACCAACTTGTAGCGGTGCTTTTTGATAGCTACCTGATTTTATTATTTAATTTAATTTACTTTAAATTTGTTTATAATTAATTACCTCGGCTGCTAGCTCACTTTCGGCATCTGAGGCCACACTCAGGGCGATTCAGGTTACTGCAATGGGGCGATGGGAGACAGCAATAAATACAAAGCCTTTACGCTTAAAAATTTATAAAATGTACCAATTATGGCATACATATAACGACCCTAATTCCCTAATAGTTAGCTAATATTATACCAATCTACTTAATTAAGGATTAGTAATCTACGTTTACGCTATATTAGTTTTTAAAATCTAGGCACTAACCACTGTATTGTCCACTTAGCTCGCTTACGGTGCCGTTGTTAAGATTTCAAAGGCTGGGCTAGGCAGATGATGGCGGGAACGGGAACATATGTGGATTTGGCGCGTTGGCGTCCACCCTTGGCGTCTTTGCAGGTTGCCCTAGGATTTTGATGCCAATTAATTCCTTGGACCAAAATGGGCTATCGTCACTGCTGTAATTTGTTCACCTTCTCACACTGGTTTCGTTTGCCTTCGCGTCGAAGCAAAGGATCACGTCGGGTGACACAATTAACGTACACACCCCACACGGGATGCCAGCTTCTCACCCTCTGACCTCTTGCATCTGCCGCTATCACCCTTGTCCTCTCTCCCCCGAAGCTTGACCAGCGTAGAATTCAAACTCACCGCGTTATGCGCACGCACATACGACTTAAATTTAAACTATAATTAATAATACAAATATACAAAAATATTGTAGCGATATGAACCGTACCCATTACACACCACATCACCAATTCCGTACCTCTTCAGTTCAATCGTCTCAAACGCTCTCTTTTGATCAAGAAATACTGCCACGGTATAGTAATCATTGTCAATTGAAGGGCAGTTTCACAGCTATGATAACTTCTAAATCCTGACTGATTTTTAATTAATATGTTGTTATTGTCAAAATATTGTATAATTTGCTGGTTGACTGCTTGAATTCACTGTTGTTACAATATCACTAATGCTATCAACAAAATACTTGTTAAAACATGCCGCTTTATTATAGTCAGATTCCGCCACTCCATCGTCATTCGCATGTGGGAAAATTATTTCTCCAGTTAAGCTACGTATTTCTAGTTTTAGGTTTATTAATGTATTTTAAGCATTTCCACATTCGTTTAGAACCCTTGTGATGACTGTCAATTTTGTTTGTACATTTAGTCCAGTCGTTGAAGGTTTTCCGCTCCGAATTCTTCGAACCTTGACCGATTGACGTAAAATTTGGTGAGTGGTTAGGGGATGGCTCAAGGAGCAAAAGTGACATAGCGCCGATGTGCGCTTTTACACTGAGAGTGGATGCCATCTCTTCTCGGGGGTGGAAATGTGTTCACTCAAAATAACCCCGGAAATGGATAGAGGGACAAATTCTAAGTAAAAAATGTTCTATATAGTTTTTTTTTGATAGATCGATATTTTTCGAGCTATTCGCTATTGAAAACTTAGATTTTTCGTGATAAAAATGCATGTTTTTGGACGGTTTTTCGCGAATAAGTCGAAAATTTCGCGGTCTATCAAATAAGTTGTAATAACCAAAACTGAAGCTTAGAAAACAGCAAAGAGATTGTTTTTTATGAATGCTCTAGGTCCAAAATAAAAGAAGTTATGGCTCGTTGAAGAAGATTTTTTTTTGCAACAACTTGGTTCGAAGTAATCAACGTTAATTAACGAAAAACTGATGCATTTTTCGAGAAAAACGTATAGAACATTTTTTGTAGTGATTGAAAATACCTTTAAAATGAGCATGTTAAAGACGATTGCATTATAACTAAGCGAGTTACGATGCAAAAACGGTGGGCCACTCAAATTTTTGAAAAAAAATGAGCGATAAAACCCCAGCCATTCCACCAGAATTGATATTGACCATTATCCCTTTACAAATTACTTTATTTTAGTATTACTTATGTTGTCGGCTCATTCACGAGTTGGTCATAGTCATTTGTTTGAAAAATATTTTTACACTTATGACTATAAAAGAATCATCCAAGTAAATTATCCAATGCTGTTTGGATATTTTTTTCTGAATACAAATTAAAGAGCACTAGTGAAAGCACGCTTCCTTGCCTTACACTTTTATGTATTTCTATTTCTTTTAAAAGCTCGTGCTTCTCTCTCGCGTTTTTAGTGGAGTAAAGATAACATATGATTTGGGTCTAAGAAAATTGAACCAAAACAATTGACTGAAACAGCAATTGATCGAACTATAATTGACCGAAAATAAAATTTATCGATACGTAATTCACCGAGTAAATAATTGTTTGAAATAAAAGTAGTAATTTACCATCGGTTGATCAATTTATTAAAGTCTTCAAATTGAAAAATATATAAGTGGACAAGAAGCCCCCCTCCCCCCCTGCTCGTAAAAATACAGACTCTGCTGATAGACTAGCAAGACTTGTTGCCAATTACAACATAGGTAACATCAAAGAATTTTTACAGGGCATCGCTCACAACACAAGCTTTTGATTTAATGAATGAAAGTTGTAAAAAAAAAGTAAACAAAGGTAAAAACAACAAGCAGGAAAGAAATGAAAAATACATATACAAAAAAACTACAAAGTGGTCTCTTACGATTTTTAAACACGCCAGTATTATGCTGTCGGTCCTAAGCCTGACAATAGTGTAAAGTAAGGTATTTTAATTTTAACAATTATTTATTCCGTCAAATGTACTTCGATCAATTACTGTTTCGATCAAGTGACTTTCGGTCAATTTTCCTTCAGTCAATTGTTTTCGGCCAATTTTCCAGAAGCGCATGTGATTCTAATATCTTCCATATCTAAGGTCTTCTGTTTGAGCAGACGAATGAGACGATTATGTCGGATATTATCCAAAAAAACAGACATAATGGTTAATTCACATCATGTTGTCGGTAAAAAGCGTTACGCCTTAATGGTCCATTAATTGTACCGATGCATTTTGGTGGCCCTTGTCCGAAAAGCTCAACTTCGTACAGTCATTAAGGTTTGAACTTGTTTTGGACGGCTTTCAGTCGCGCATGATGAATTATCGATCTGTTGTTATTCGTAACCAGCCCAAAAATTATTCAATTGTCTCCGCACACCTGCGGCGATGTTTTTTGTCTCGCTCTCTTCTGCAAGCGTCTCCGACTTGATCGAACGCGTTATACGTATTAACGTATTAACCTTAGCCTTAGTTTAGAGCAAGAATAGTGTCCTAGCTTACTCGTGCTACCGCGGATTTGAATGGTTGATCTGTCAGAGATATTTGGGTCTTCATTACTCATCGCATTTGATTGCGGGTTTTTCTGGCGTCACGGCTTAAGTCTTGAACTGTAAGCTAAAGGTGTGTGTGCGATTTCTCTTTCTCGTTCTCTCTTTTAATTATGCTCTCGTACTTCGTGGATTTCCAAGCCGAGTCGTTAAAGTATGAGCAGCTAGGTTGTGCTACTAACTTGGTAGCCGCATTTTTAATCTTTGCTGAGTTTTCCGTTTGTTGCTGATTCCTTGTTGTGGTCCCGCTTCGCTTCTTTGTTTTGCAATTGATGCTGGGAGTCCTTGCTGTGCCCCCACTTACACAGGTAGTTAATTTTACAGTCTGCTGCTGTTGTTTGGTCAACGCCGCCTGGTATTGCTGGAAGTATTAAAACACGATCTTGTGTTGTGAAGGTAAAACGAATCTGTACTTTAAGCACACCGAAGGATTAGAATCACCAGCTAGTGCAGAACCACCGAGGTTGGCAGTAATTACTGACTTACGGCATCATCGTAAATTTGTAATTGCTCACTAATTTAATCTGCCCACAGACCTGTTACCTTTTTAAATACTGAGCTTTCTTATGTAATAGCTAAACTCCCATAATTTGTGGCTGTATTTTTGGCTTTCGCGTGTATCGTGGGTCGCGTTTGCAATTTATACGAGAGCTGATATTAACTGGTGTAAAATTTTGCATAAGATTGATTGCGGTAATTAATTTAAACCCTATTCTTGTTTACTATGGTTTTGTGTATGTCTAATGCAATCAATGGAGGTCATGGAGGTGTCGAATCTTTTTGAAGTCTGTTTAGGTCGTAGCGGATTGGCTACGCACAGTACTTTAGTGAGTTTAAAATTTGTCGTAAGCTAATGGCAATGGGTTGTAAAAGACTCTCTGACGCCCCCTGATAATTTCAATACCATTTGCTAACTATAGAAAAGAATTGCATCCTGTCCTCACTGTAGCTGGTCGGCCCTCCGATATTTTCCTGTATGCTGAACGTTTGCTTGCTACGATTTGTAGCTGGTTACTCGGTGAGAACTTTTGGTTTGGGGCTTGAGTCTAAAATTGTTTGCCGTTTGTAATAAAATTATTATATACTCCGAAGTTTCTCTTATTCCTAAGGCGTTCCTAAACCCAAACTTACAACATATATAATATAGTTATTTGTGGCTCGCCTTGGTCGCACTTACAATCTAGCTTTCTTATATTAAATTCTCACCCTGAGACGCACTATGGAAGAGAATTATTGATAATATTTATTTCCATACCTTTTTTCATCTTATATTTTCTACATAATTTCATACTGTTGTGGAAATATATTTATTCATTTCAAAGATCATTATTTACCTAAAAATCCGGGTCCTAATGATAAGTAATTTATAACTTAATAACAAATTCCTACATGACGCTTCGTAGATAGTGTCCAACAGTTTCGATCAGTTTCTTGTAGACATAAATTATTCTAACAACGCAACAACCGCTAAAAATCAACTTTAATTTATGGAACATCGCACGTTTGTCGCGTTCCAGTGCGAGGGTAATCACGTTTCAAAATCGCGACGTTACGTAATTGCACATTTTATTTGAGAGGAGAACAATGTCAGTACCACACTAATTACGAGAACAATCTGACAAGAACCTACAGTTATGGTTCGTGGTGATTTTTCCCCGACTGCATTTTTCCCGCAAGAATCACGCCTTGGCCGATTCGTGACATTTGCCGCGGTGCAGTGCGATCGTAGTCGGAAAAGCAAGTGCCCGGATTTGCAAATTATGTGATTGCACTCCGCTGAGAAAACTAAGCAGCTGTAATTGCTTTTGCCTTTTTGCGTTTGCTTAACCGTTACCTGCTGCTGGCGTGGTATATTAGATATGATGTTATTATATGGCGAAATTGTAGGAAGGCTGGAACTGATCTCCCGATACCAGAACTGCGCCAAATGGCCGGCAAGCTCACGCTATTAAAATATAATATAGCAATTAAGGCCACTAATTATAACTATAATGTTTCTAAAGGTTTTCTAATGGGCGGGCCGTGTACCTTCTTCCTTTTGTCTTGGGCGCCTTCCAATTGTCAGATTGTGATAAATCGTTTCGAATGGTACCGTCGCTTTCTGGTCGAGCTAATTCAGTCTGCATTTGCATGAATGTTTTCAGAAATTGACTGTTTACACCGTGAAAAATACATAATGGGGCTTGTTTATGTGGCTGGTGTTTTGTATTAATTTTAATAATTTTGCATTTTAAGCATGCTCGACCATGGCAGTGTCAATCAAGGACATACTTAACATCTTGACGTGTATTATGCTAGTCTAATTAAATTAGAGTTTGTCGAATGGCTGAGTGGTCAAAATCCAGAACTCAGAAATACAAATTATAATATACGCTGCGAAGTGTTTTTTTTTTTTGTTAAGAAAGTGCTTCGCGTAACATGCTGTAGTCCATGAGTCAACCTATTCCCTGTGGAAACTTGGCTTATTAGATCCACTGTTTCAAATATGAATGTGGCAGGTAAACCGTCTATGTGCATTATAAGTATGCATTGTGAAGTCACAGCAACTACAATTCATACAAATCGTGTTTGAGCACGGAAGTGGAAAGGGGATATATCCTCATTCGCACGGCGCCACAGTCAACTATGGGTTCCATATAAAAAAAAAATACAACTGTATGTTATAACTTGAATTTCAAACCTGTTTTTGAAAGACTGACTACGCCGCAGCCTGAAGTGCCTGAAAAACATAGAAATTAATTTTCTGTATTTTCATAAATAAGCCAGATATAGCCACAAAACGAAAAGTCGAATAATCGAAGTTTTGTTTATAACTCGAAAACAAAAGAACGGTAGCTGTTTCCGCGATGCTCTTTGAATGTATGCAAGCCTTCGATTTGCGTAGTTCCGGGGAGTACTTCTTGCACTAGTTCAATTCGCATCTTGGAACATAAATTGTATAATATTGTAGAACCAGGCTGTTTTTGAGAGATGAAGTTTCTTGGTTGCACTAAGATGTGACTTAGAGTGGCCAGGCCTAACCACCCCTTTAAAGACAATTGTAGCCTATGCCTTCGTCACAAATGAATACACCTCAGCATTCAGAAGTGTATTCAAAATTATTAAACAAATGCAGTCTTTATATATAATTACATGTACGTCATGTTGCTGCCTTGTGAACTCAACACCTAATATTGGTGTAGGCACAAATACATGACGTTTGCATAATAATGCACATTTACAATGTGTAAATCTGACCTAGTGACTACTGAAATTGCGCGCCAGTATGCATAACAGTTCCTTATCGTAACGTAACTAGACCCAGTAGGCCGACGTTAGCTGAATGTTGTAAACACATATTGTAATCTGCACATGCCGTAATCTAGTTTTTAAAGTCTATTTCCGCGTCCGCACTATTTCACTTAATTCCGCTAAAATTGTCTTGTCCCATGATCAAACATTAGTTTGAACAGTAGACACTTTGGTTTTCACCATTAAGCTTTTCTCAAAAAAAGAGATCGACGATGGGGAGTTTATTTTCCATATCGCCTATAATTGTCGAGATTCCCTATGAATACATCAAAATTTGCCCACCCTATACATTTTTGTACAATAACTTTAAGGTTGCGATTTTCACGCACTAGGGGGACAAGATTAAAAATAAACGTTGTTGCAACTGTTCCCCCTTGGTACCGATCAACTTCCTAAACAGTTGCCAAACGATTTCCAGGTCTCCTCCACACCCTTAGTCTTCTAGAATCTGGCCTCAAACCGAATCTGGATTCATCTGTGAAGAACACGTGAGCCCAGTCTTGTTCTTGCCTGTTGATGTGTTCCTCGGCCCATTCTTATCTCCGTGCGCGAGTGCCACGTGAAAGCACGGGAACTTTAACTGCAAGAAATAGGATGCATGCGGTTGATCTCCACGCTCGACGTCCTGTTAAAGTTCCCATGCTTTCACGTGGCAATTGCGCACGGAGATTAGAATGAGCCGAGGAACACATCAACTGGCAAAAAACAAGACTGGGCTCACGTGCTCTTCACAAGTGAATCCAGATTCAGTTTGAGGCCAGATTCTAGAAGACTAAGGGTGTGGAGGAGACCTGGAAATGAAAATCGTTTGTCAACTGTTCAGGAAGTTGATCGGTACCAAGGGGGAACAGTTGCAACAACGTTTATTTTTAACCTTGTCCCCTAGACCATTTTGATGTGTGTACATCGACTGGTTACAACATCCAAAAAATACAATATGGTTACGGATACGGATACAAAAAGAACAAAACAACTCTTACGGACTGCAGAGATAAAGACGCTTAGGATCATAGTGGGAAAGACTAAAATGAACAGAATACGAAACCAATATATTAGAGAATAGTGGAATATTGCCGATATAGAAAAATTTGTGAAGAGAACGCGCGAAGAATGGAACGATCATGTAGAAAGAGCTAACGAGAACAGATTAATAAGGATAGCAAATAATTTGAAATCTCTAGGAAAGAGAGGACCGGGAAGATCACTAAAACGATGGTCGGAAAGCTGGGTAACATGTTCAGCAGATTTGCCATAAAATTATCAGGTTGTCAAAAGTGCCTTGCAGGGCAGTGCAACATTACTTCTTTACTTTTCATATTTTTTATAACGAGAAATCAACCAACATTGTTTTGTCTAATTTCAAAATAAATGTTGTATCAAATTTTAAGCAAAACACCGCCTCTCTATTCTTAGCTAATTTCAAAATTTTCACAGTGCCTTTTCTAGTTAGTGGTTTTGGTTTGTCTGCTCTGTTATCATTCCTAGCCAAATGTTGGAAGTCCCGTATCCCCAGAAATCATCGATGTGTTCACGAAATATGCTCACCATATCATAAGCCTGGGATGCGTTTTAGTGGGAGTACTGAGTTCATTGTTCTTCCTCGTACCATGACGTTTGCTTTCTATGTAAAGCGAGTCAACAATCACTTCATCTTCGGTGAAGATTTCTCATCTCTTGATGATGATGGTTTGGTGAAATGAACGTGAACCAATCATGGTATTCTCTGATTGCTCATCGAGCGGGCATGGGATAAACTACAAGGACCTTGAACAACTATAACTGCTTAAAGCTTTGTTACCCGCTGTTTTGGCTTGAACTAGCTCAACGCCAAATTAACAACTTAGTAGGCAACATGCACAAGAGATGCCAAGCTGTAGGTATTACACGTGACGATACAACGTATTACTATCGTCTGCGCTATTTGCCTATGTAGGTAGATCACAAGGTTTGTTACACGACGAAACCAGCATTACGACAAGAATTTGACATCCAAAATACTCAACCGTCAGTTACCCGATAAAATTACACAAATCGGATATATCTCGTATCCGTTGCCCCAATTACGTTACGATAGGCTGTAACAAGGGTTACCGACTAACTCAATGCAATGGGTAAACGGAATAAAGATGTTGAATGCCAGACGCCATCATTTTACTAAGTCGAGAAAAACACAGGTTGGCTCATCGAGAAAGTGGAAGCAATGGCCCAACCTTTCTGATCCAACCTTGGCTGTGCTTGAGCGACGATCCACGTACAGCTGTGTTGGACTTACCCTACTTGCATTTGCTTACAGCTGTCTGAATCCCTTTACAGAGGAAAAACATCACAAAACACATACAAACCTCATAAATCTACTAACAAAAAGCACAACTAATTGAATATGAACTATATTAACGTAGAAATATGTAGGTGAACAATGAACATTAAATGTAATACTCGATAAAGGTTAATGTGGTTACTTGCGCGTTGCTTAATCTACATACTTGACAGCAAATGATCTAACTGACTCAAAAACAGTAACCACTTTAATTACGCAAACAAACATTAAAACTTGACGGTAACTACTCAAATTGACTTAAGCACAGTAGCAAGAGTTCAAACGCTTAATTTTAAATTAACAGCAAAATCACTTGTCACTGCACAATGAGCGCTTGAAAATTACTACAAAGAAAACAATACCTTTGAGGGGTTCAGCTGGCTACAGTGTAGTCCAACGGAGCTGCAGGTGGTGCCCAAGCGCTGCACCAGAATACTTGAAGAACTACGAGAAACGACATATGGTGCTACCTGGCGAGTGGGTCTGGACGATGTTAAATCTCCCAAGGAGGGTAGGAGGAAGAACGTGATCAACAGGCAAGGTGGCGGTACGGTACACGTAACTTCATTACAAACGATTAGCACAGAAGAGGTTCCCAATTAATTATCCGCCCAAGGCGTCATTTTGGAACCGCCGACTCCGCGATACGAGAATTCCTCAGCTAATAACTACACAAAACGTCACTTAAACAACCAAAAACTCGACCGGTGACCCTCATTCATAGTTTCGCTAATTTCGGCTGAAACAGAACGGACCTTCACACTTGTTGTCTTGTTTAACTCAAGCGGTTGTGTGCTGAAGCCAAAGAAACGCGCGGCTGCGCTAATTATCTGGCTCTTTCTCTGACTTGTACGAAAGCGTAATTATTGCGCAATATTAAATCAGAATTTCGCTCTAAGAAAGGTACGCCAGGACTTAACCTAAACATGAAAATCGCAGACTATGGGCCGCCAAACTGGCAATTAAGATGCAATAAGCCAACTTACATCATTCATGCCACAAGCAAGCATATGTGAGTTTAAATCGACGATCACAAAATAAGCCGGGAAATCATGCTATCATATGAAATGAACGAAATTGGGTTTTAAACCCTAGCTGAACTATCAATTTGGGCGTAAATGAAACGGGAAAAGTACTGGTATTTGGAATACAAAAGAGGAAAAGCGCTAAATTTAAAAATTGTTCTAACAGGCTTGTTACTACTGTGCGACGCTCGTCCATTCTATTAATATGCTCCTACCAATTAATTTTGTATCGATTTATTCTATCGCTTAGATTGACGATCTTTACTTCTTATCTGATCTCTGATAGTGATAAGTCACCTTTGTCGTATTTCGGTGTTTTGGTTTCCATTAGCTTTACTTGATTCAATTATAATTGTATTGTCCATATACTACAAGCTCCGTATTGTTCTCACTACAGTTGATGTATGCCTTTTTAAACATAATTTCCACAACTTATTCCTATTTACGTTGTCAAAATCTTTTTAAAGTCGATGAAAGCTATGAACTTCTTTAATATCGCCCCGTTGGCAATTAATGCTTCGACTGGTAAATTTCTACTATATATGCTGCAGTCTGTTCTGGTATTGCTGTCGTATGCTGTTTTTTGAAATAGGTGTAGTTTAACAGTTTCATTTGGAATTGTATTTTTCTAAATGTCTTCTTCCATCCCTTAGGCATGGCTATTCTAGTTGTTAACTAAAAGTGACCCTAACCGATGTTATTACTTCTATAAACTCTTGCAATTTTGAACTAGCCTCGATAGTTTTTAATTGGTGGTTACATAGTCTATAATCGATCGGTAGCCTACAAGTAAATTTATGAATGGCTTTGTGAGGGAAGAAAGTGTCCTTAATTCTAAAGTCGTTCTATGTTGCAAAGTCGGATTTTTCATTATTATTAGCCATGATGTTTTCAATGGGTGTATTACAAATTCTGGAATTAAAACATGATCATTTTTATTTATGCTTGGACGACAGTTTGTCGTTCTTCTGGGCTGTATATTCATATTTACGTTGTGGTAGCGTTTTGGGATCGTTCCTGCTAAGGGCGCCATGTAACGACTACTCTGGCTAATTATTTTTCTGTCATTCGCACTATTTAAAAATGCACATAGGTAGCTCTTAGCCAGAGTTCGAAGATTTCAGGGGTGATTAGATACAAGTCGACTTTTACAATTTTTATTCTTAAATTACCTAAGTAAGTGTACTTACAAGATAAATTAAATAAAACAATAGTTCTGGGGAAAGGGGAGGATTCGAACGCTAGCGAGGGAGTGGTCGGAGAAAACCAGAGGTGGTCCGGAGAGTATAGATATGAAACATAACAAAGAAGGGACCTGTCCCAAGGCTAGTTGAATCAAGATTACAGATTCAGCTAATGCAGTAGCCAGATGTCAACCCTTGAGTTTGTTTTAAGCACCTATTTGGGGTTAATAAGTTGCCTTATTATTATTATTATTTACAAACGTGCTTATGTTTTGTAATAGAGGGTACATATTTGTAATCATGTGTAGTCTACAATAATCCCAGCTGTGCTGGCCAGTGGCTTGCTTGGGCTGTCTCGAGCTGACGATTAGGTTTACAATTTTGGTAAGTTCCGTGACGTTAATTGGTAGCCCATCCGTTTGTCAGCCTCGGAGAGCTAGGGAGAAGGGCCTAGATGAGGGAGGAGTTCTTTATTTATCATTATATCGTTTCAACGATTACAAACTTTTGAGTAGCCAAGGTCGGTAAATCATGTTTGCTTTGAATACCAGCAAACGTGATTTACAGACCTTGTGGAGTAGCTAAGCAAATATTTAGAGTAGTACTTAACAGGCACTTCCTCCGACAACACGGTCAGGTGCAATATGTTTAATAAACTGCATTTTTACTACCATTCTGGCACTAATAATATGCTCTATCGTAACAATAATGTATTTTAAAAATGTATGTGAGGCATGTTTCGTTTTAATTTTCTTGTTTATCTTTTAATCAAAGGATGGTGTTTCACTATAAAACCCTGCGATTGATATTGCATATACCTATGCGTTTTTTGACAGGTAATAAATATGTTTTATTACATTGACGATCAGACATAAAGCCGACAATTAAATCAAGTTTGGTTCATCTTCTTCTTCGATTTCTTTAGCGGAGAGGAATGTACATTACGATTAACGTTCTACTTCTTTTAGTAGTATTCTCTTCGTTGTAAATCTACTATATTTATCACATTATGAGTTACTTTATTTAAATGTAGCTGTTGTTAATTTTGTGATATTTACGTAATACTTCTTTCTCATTTCTTCTAAAAGAAATCTCCGGTGTATCTGACTCTCAAATGTACTTTTAGTGTTGCAGTTAATGAGAATAGAATTTCGTATTGTATCTGTTTGACGAAGTTTTTAATAATTTAATAATTGAAGGTTTTGTTATTTATATTTTCTACCATAAAAATAATATTACCTCACCCAACATATGGTTGTGGTTTTGATATAGTAACAACATACGTAATTCAACAGTGACAATTGCTGAAAAACCTCTGAACATAAATATTTTTTGGTAATTCCTATCTTCTAAATAAACTGCTCCACATAAGTTAAGGATATATCTGAAAATCTGCTCAATTTTTTAATTTTCAAATTTTTGTCATGTTTGACACTTTATTAAAGTTGCTAGTTATCATACCTATGCCATACGGATAAATGTAGCATTATATTGCAAGTAGAGGGCTGTGGAGAGTTCTTCTCTTTCAAACCCGTTCTAACGAATCAATTGTTTGTTTGGTTTACTTGTCAATTTGTTGACTTATTGTGCAAATTTCCTATCAAAATTTTGTTGGTTGCTAATTCCCAATGCCTAGACGTAAATTAACATCTGACGAAGCAAATAGAGCAATTGGTTTGCTACAGGGTGGTCAACGACAAAGTGACGTAGCAACTTTTTTTCAAGTTAGCCAAAGTGTCATTTCTAGACTTTTTAACCGTTTTCAAGAAACTGGATCTGTTGAAGAAAGACCTAGAATTGGGCGCCCATCAATAACTACCCCTGCTGAAGACCGATATATCACCATTTCTGCACGCCGAGAACCTTTGAGCACATGTCGAATGTTGTGTAGGAGGCTCGCCGAAGCCACAGGAACAGCAATATCAGCTGAAACTGTCAGAAGACGTTTATGGGATGTCAATTTACGTTCTAGACGACTTTTTAGAGGTGTACCATTGACTCGCCAACATAGGCGACAAAGATTAGAATGGGCAAGAGAGCGTGTCAATTGGACAGAAGAGTAGAAGTTGGTACTGTTCACTGATGAATCGAGATATGGTCGTTTTTCGGATAGTCGTCGAACGCGTGTCTGGACACAACCTTTGGTGCCAAGACACCGGCGATCAGTACAAGAAGTTCACCCTTTCAGAGGAGGCACTGTTTGTGTATGGGGAGGCATTTGTTATGATGGCCGTACCGACTTGCTAGTTATTCCGAGAAACATGAATTCAGAAGTATACTTGAATCAGGTGATCAACAACATTGTGCCAGAGTTTCATGCTGCTGTGGGTCCTGGTTTCCTTTTTTTGGACGATAACGCTCGTCCACATCGATCCATGGCAGTTATGGATGCAATTGAAACCAATGGAATTCCTCATTTAGCTTTACCTGCTCTATCGCCTGATTTAAATCCGATAGAGCATGCTGGGGTCAGTTGCAGAGAGCTTTGGATCATCATAATCCCCAACCACAAACAATGGAACAATTGAGAAATTTGCTTCCACAACTCTGGCAACAGATTCCGCAAGAAAACTTTAATAATCTCGTAACCAGCATGCAAAGACGTTGCCAAGCTGCCATTGAAGCCCACGGAGGACATACTCGTTATTGCTGAAAGGAAAATTAAGAAGAAATTTGTGTTCATTTTCTTTTTTTTTTTATTAATTTGAAATTAAGTTATTAGTCACTTTCACCTAATTTTCATTTTTTCTTGTCTTTTTGTTTAAATTTTTTTTTAAATTTGTATACCTTTTTATAATAAAAACCAAGCATTTAAAAACTAAATAGCTTAAAATCGTCTTTGAAAAAAAAAATTCTCGTTTGAAAAATCAAATTTTCCATAATATCCCTAACTTATGTGGAGCAGTTTAGTAACAGATAGGACTGTAAGTTTCTCCGAATAGTGTTTGTCAAAGCTTATTACAGTTTTGTATTTTTTTTATTAACGTCTATTAAAATTATAAGGGTTGCAGCATGCCATTCCATTCCCATAAATTACGAGTTTCGCTTAATTTGTGTTGCTGAAATAAATTACACGGTTCTTTTATGAACTGTGCAAGTGTAATTTGCTAAGCATCTTTTGTTCGCCAATTTAAACAGTTGTAACACGACACTTCACACTCGAGCTGGCATGGTTGTGTAAATGCTGCATGCTATCTGTACGCTAGAAATTAATGCGGGTAGGAGCGCTTCGTACAATAAAATATGTTAAAACAAGAATTAAATTCACTTGCATCTTATCTCATTATCATATGAGTCATGAAATTCTGTAGCAGGGCAACGACACAACCACTATCAGTGCTAGGATCTGCAGATGAGCAAGGGCAAACTCTAGTCACGACTAACATACACTGAGTGCATTAATTTCATTGCCATCAGTGCATATGCAGATGCGATCCGCGACGGGGCTAAAAATCCCATTTTCATATTTCTGCAAGTTTCTGTCTGAAGGGTAATTACATTTCCTATTTTTTTTCTCTTATGGATAATAGTACAGTTAATGCTTAACTGCATTTGTAGCATAACTAACAATTCTATAACATAGCTACAATCTGTTAGCTAGAATAACTTTATTTTAATAATGTGTATCTACGTCTTTTACACATCTATATCTTTACATCCTATAAGGATTTTTTCAATTTTAAGTGCGTTTTTCATGATATAGTTTGAAGGCAGATTTCTCAAAAAAAAAATCCCACCTAAAATCAATATTGTCGGCAGTGATGTTAGCAAAATGTTAAAGGAATTAATAATTAAATATTGAACTTCAGGATGTCCATTTAGAACTACGACATTTAGAGCAATTAGAATCACAGAAGACACAATGAGTGAAACATTTATAAAGTAGAATACTGGCAGCATAGTTTCCTGCTGACAAAGATCGCTAAAAATGGAAATAGCAAGTGGTATCAACAGAGATTGTGGTCTATGGTGTCTTTTATATAATTTTCTACGACCGCTACTAAAAGTAGGCCTTTTAGCACTAGCTTGTTGAACTAAAAATTACGTTTTATACATCAGCGTGCTAAAAGTGAAATCAGCTGTTTACTTTTAGCACATGTGTTAAAACTAAACTGCTGGTTTTGAATTTAGTATTTTAAACTGGAAGTGAGGTTATAAAGTTATTATAGTTACTTCTTTCGTTAGGGGTAAAGTGTTTTTTAATTAAAGCATTATGTAATGAATAAAGTAAAATGTATACTATTATAATTACCTTTGATAACTAACTTTGAAACGATAAAGAAGCTGACCTGCGGTTAATTAATTAAAATAATCAATGGTAGTAAAAAATCGCAGATCAACCCCCTTAAAGTTCGTACTACACGGAAGCTCTAAAAATTTTCACTCACCGCGATGGCCGAGCTAACACAAATTCGGCGATATGGTCGTGGATTCAAACCACCAGCTGTGTACCCTGCAAAGTCTTCAAAAGAAAGGATATGGGCGCCAGAAATTAGATGATTTCGAATAATTTAAATAAACTACAAATGACTAGCGTTTATTTAATAACTACTGAATAATCTGTAGTATGGTAATTCAATAATAAATAATCAAAACAATTTGATCACAAATAATGTCATAGTAGAGGTTGCGACACGCACCAAGAAACCCCTTTTTGGGTATTCAATTATAGTACAGTCATCTGGTAGTTTTACCTGGAAAGTTTTCCGGTAGTTTTGAAAATGGGTAATTTTATAGATTTCAATGTGCTCTTTCCGAATTTAAACTTTGCCACCTCGTATCTTTGCCGCTCGCGCCGCCATATTGAAAAAATGGCGTCTAAAAACAGGTTTTTGGCAATATTTCCTTTCCGACTCATTTCACTATAAAAACATTTATATACAAAATGAAACTAGAGAAAATTTCCTATAATTTATGTAATAATTTTTTTTTTCGTAAAATTAATAGTTTTGGCGTACGAGCGCGGCAAAGTGTAGTTCAACACGCATTTTGGCCAAAAAACTTATTTCCACACCACCTTGAGGTAGACTAAGCGGCGCGTTTTTTTATCGTGGTATCTCTAGTAGGCCTAATCCACATGCAATTCACTATTCCAAAATTTAGCGCGTTCTCCTTCGCTTCACTGTTCTTGATGGACCAGGTGTTGCGAGTTCATTGTCTTTAGTACCGATCGAAACGTCACAGACCGAAATTTTTTCCACATCATCCGCGATGGGATAATCAGTTTCATGGTAATCCTCTTCGTTCTCGATTTCATCATACGTTTGTTCGAAAATAGTCTCCGTTCCTTCCTCTTCATCGCTATCTTGTAGTGGAACTTGCGAGTTATCACAGGTACCACTACAATTCGTGCATATAACGGAGCACTTTCACCCAGCCTTTCTGCATCCACAGGCTTTCTGACATCTCTTTTTGCATTTGCAAGAAATAAGTTTTAACAAGCTTTCCGGAGCTGGAGGCTTGAGTGTGGTGACAGGAATTAGCCCGTTCTTGTTTCTTTTCCATCCCCATTGCTCTGCATTTTGTTCATTCCCATACCACTGCTGAACCTGGTGATAGGTTCGGAACGAATGTTGTCGTGCTGCTGCGTCTGTTGGTGGTAGCGACGCAATATTAAATTTTCTAAGGCACTTTTCACATTACTGTAACTGTATAATTCAAGAAGGAAGCTTTCTCCAGCTTTAGCTATAATCTCTGGATCAGCATTTGGATTTTTGAGTACCTGGATGACCTCGTTTAAATCTGGATTGTTTCGGAATACATTAATAAATTTCATTTTTTCTTGATTATATAATGCGTAGATGTATAATAGTTTGCGGCGCTCGTACGCCAAAACTATTAATTTTCCGGAAAAAAAGGTTATTACATAAATTGTAGGAAATTTTCTCTAGTTTCATTTTGTGTATAAATGTTTTTATCGTGAAATGAGTCGGAAAGGAGATATTGTCCAAAAACTGCTTATAGGCGCTATTTTTCCAATATGGCGGCGCGAGCGGCAAAGATACGAGGTGGCAAAGTTGAAATTTGGAAAGAGCACATCGAAATCTATAATATTACCCATTTTCAAAACTCCCGGTAAACTTTCCAGGTAACCTCTTTTTTTAGAACTAAATGACTGTACTATTAATAAAAATAATAATGGTGAGGCACTAACACCCCATGAAGGAGCTTGGCCTGCAAGGCGGAAGGTCAGAGCTTCCGTATCCTCGCTATCACACCCGGCTGTCGCGTGTCAAATTCATGACACGTGGTGATGTGGTGAGCATCACTCATTAGACAACCGCATTATTACCCCTTATTCTTTCGAACGCAGGTTCCCAATTATTTAAAGCGACTGGGTAGGCCGCCCGCCAGGCATCGATCTGGGATTTAAACTCCAGACTTCCGCGCCGCAGTCCAATGCTCTAACCACCGAGCCACGCTGGCGCTTATTCAATTAATTGTAACCACAAATAAATCGAGTGGTATGCATACCGCTGTCATTTAAATAACCTTTCTATTCAGGCTATTGAAAGCAAAAAGCGTGAATGCTCCTTTTACAAAGGTTTGATTAGACATATAAATTGTACCTTTCAATGTTAATTGTAATTAAGTATACGCATTTAAACTTCATATATTAAAACTGATTGAACGTATGCGTCTAAACTTTACATGTTAGTAATAACGGAAAGTATAAATTTAAACTTGAAATACTGATAGTTAGGGAATGTACGAATTTAAATTTCAAGAATTGAAGATAATGTAATATAATATTAATCCCGGAATAACCAGTCCGTGTAACTGTCCACAATTAACCGAAATCACTAACCTTCGGAGCCCAATAATTCCTAGGGACCGCACTGTCAAAGGGTCGCTACTGCAGGTTATTCAGCTGAATCAACGCCTAACGTGATGCAACGGCTTGCCAGGGGAAGCTGACAAAAAGGTCGAACGTTTTGCTCCTGGCAGCATCGACGCTGAAGGCAGATAACGTTCTTTAATGGGACAGAACACTAGCCTCCAGGTCCAAAATTATCGGATAGGAACTGATTTTAAAACCATCGAATGAAACTGTCGGTTAAGAGCTAAAGAAACATAATTAATACGAGAATAACCAACAGAAAATCTCAATCGTACCTGAATCAAATTATCAGCTCTTGGAAACGAAATTAATCGTCGTGGCGTCCCGAACGGGACCTTGTTAGAAGCAAGTTCGTCGAGGTGCAGGAAAATAAGGTCACGCATTCGGTCAGCTAACAAAGACAGCTGAACGCTGCGACCTCGCGATAAGCCAGCGAATGTTTTTGGGGCTTTCCAGAATCGGTACGAAAAGAGTGCACTGGTAAATTGAAATATTTTGAAACACAATTTGATTATTATGCTAAGACAATATACAGGCTGGTCCTGAAATAATTGGTATGTGGAGAAAACATTCGAGCGAAGCCGAAAAATGGTTTCAACTTTGACAACTACCGACTGCAGAAACAGTCACCTGCGCCGTCACGGCCATCTCTTTACTGTGACATAAATTATAACTATTATAAATGCAAGCCTTTGTTAAATCGACATATATGGATTAATAACAGTAAATTTAATGTGGTAGACAAAATATTGTTTGCAAACTCGTGCTAAAAGTGTTATTGCACTCGACATGTCTCGTGCATAAACATTCATTTTTAGCACTTGTTGCACAAATAGCTATTTTATCTATATTTGTTATACGTAGATGCATATTTTTATGTTTGTAAGCTTTTTTGAATGATCTATAGAAGAAACAGTCTTTCGTACATCAGCTTATTTTAAAAATAACAAAATATGTGGAGAACACCTACTTTTACACCACATTTACTCGAATTAACTCCCATTTACGATACCAAACATCTGGAAGGGGAATCAATTTCATGCTTTTATTATTATAGTCACCAACTAGAACATATGGAAATAGATTCTATACATATAAGCTATTATATAATCTAAACATACATTACAATTCAAGTTTGTGTAAAATCGGGTCCAAACACCAGAAATTATACACTCACAGCACTGGAGAAGCAGATGGGGCTGTTGCTGTACCCTGGAAGCTGCTATCAGAGCTGGCCTATTGGTCTATTGGAAGCCAAGGCGCTGGCAACTCAAAGTTGGGGCCACAACGGTAGAATTTTAGGGTCGTGGCCGAGGAACATGTGTGTGTTCCCGATCGCGAGGCCTGCAAGCACATAAAATTCAATTGTGCACATGAAAGCTGCGAACTTACGGACCAGTGAAGTTAGAGCTGTTATGAACTAATTATGCACCAAATATGCTCCATGGAGGCGTCCGTACATGTTATAAAGTAGGCACATGCTTGGAAGAGGTGCGAATGAAGATATTGGAGCCTTGATCCACTGGCAGAGCTGTTGAACTCCGTGATTTCAGGCAAGTGTGGAGGACGCAGAGTTCACGTAAAGCTATGTGCGCACACGTTTGTTAATAAAATTTCACTGTCGAATATAACATTCATACACGTGCAGCAAGGCTGTGGAACTACTTTTCGGACAACACATCTGGGTTTGGTGTGGGGCGAAGGCCTGTTTATGGTATAATCGCTTTGACATGGCACGCTCGCTGTGATTGTTTTGTACATCTGTGCTCCGAAATGTGCTGAAGACGAAGTATAATTAGTTTTGTGTCTATAAGTAAGATTTATATAATAAATTTAAGCATTTTTTTTCAAATTAGCGTTAGACATTTATTCATTTTATTGCAACCGCCGTTTTGCGATTGGTATTAAACTGACATCAATTCGGCCAATACATGGCTTTAACATCTTTTGTTTTCCCTAGGTTATAAATAGGCGCGACGCCGAACTTGAAAAAAACTTGCTAATTCTATTCGACGAGGCACCACGTCGGTTTTTCGTAAATTTTTTGAGGTTGACTTGATTGTTTTGTGACCTAATGTTGTAATTTGTTTTGTTAATCGGTTAGTTACTTGCAACTAAATAGTTGTCACTTGCGTACGGTGTTTTTCATACAAATTTAGTGATGGTTTATCTTGTTTTGTAGCAATTTACAGTTTCTGTGAAGGAAGTTGATTTTGGATGAGATTCAGCAATGGCCATTTTAGAGATATTTTAGTAGCAGCGGCGCGCGGTTTGCAGATTGTAGGAGGTTACCAAACAGTGGCGTGGAGCAGAAAAAACTAGCGAAATGATTCTGTGCTATGTATTTTTCTATTAGTTCACGTAATTCAATGTATGTTGAGCTCTATAATACCAGGAAGTTAGTAATTACGTCACAACCTGATGTAGGATATTTGAATAGAACAGTGAACTATTTGCAAATCTGTCATTAGGTGGCATCACAGTCGAGCTTGCTGAGAGTCAAGTAACAGTCGCCGTATTCCAATAACACACTCGCGTAGGCAGTGTTAAAATGGTGACTGTACTCGAAGAGTGTACTGTGGAAGAGCAGCGTGTCGTTTTTCTGGGCAAAAGGGCTTCCTGCAAATCATATCCATAAGGAAATGTTTCCTAACCCCAAGCGACTATCATCTGTTTGGTCCACTAAAAAACATCGTGGCAGCAAACGTTTCGCAGGTGATAAGCATGTTGAACGTGAGGAACACATGTGGCTGAAACATCATTCCAAATACTTCTCTGCAGCAGGTATTGGGGCATTAATAAAGCGATGGGATAAGCGTATTAATGTAGGTGGAGACTTTGTTGAAAAATATAACTGGTTTTCTGCTAAGTATTTCTCCGACTATTTTTTAACAGCCTTTTGTGACCTAGTTACTGACTTTCCCTCATAATAATTAAGCTGTCAAAATGGGAGTGTGAGAATATCAGCAAATAAAACAAAGTCTTCTTTTGTCGTACTCATGTAATTTTATGAATATTTAGCTTCCATGAACCCATGAACCATTTTATATAAGGGTGTTTATGAACCCTGAGTTGCTTTTAAGCATAAAACAAAGGTGTCTTAAAATTTCTTGCTTGTGAAAAACTCGTTACGTGTGCCAATAATAAATTAATTTTCTGGCCAAAGGCAGGTACGAAGATAAATTTTGGAAAAGGCAAAGTGTATCTGTTCAAGCTAACAATCAATTAATATTAATTCAACTTTTATTAGCGAATATTACGGCAGTAATTTCACCCAAAACGGGAGTAATTAACGACATATACACAGCAATCTTCGTATAGAGTTTATGAATTTCGCTTTTTTATATTATTATGTTGTTCATTTGGAGGTAGGCATTTCTTGCTTTCTTTATTGGGTTGCTAGTTTCCGTATAATGTTTGCTTGGCGGCGTATGATTTTACCTAAACCTTGAACCCTGTTCTTTCATTGTGACTTTACTCATCGAAGTATTAATCTCCATCCCTGTCGGTTCTATGTGCCGTGTCTATAAGTGTTGCCTCCTGTAATTTTTAGAGTCTGCCAATATTAAAATTTCATCCGCAGATAGAAGTTCTTGCAAGTATACCGGTGTTAGATTCCAGTATTCGCAGATTCATATCATCCGATATACTTCTCTGCATAAGTTTAGTTTTAGTTTTAGTGTGACTCATAGTTCGAAAAACTTTCCACACTTGTTCTCTTGGGAATGCATGGAAAGCGGCTTTGAGGTCTATAAAAGCTAGATAAAGTTTTCGATAACGCTATCGTTTTTATGTTATCATATTTCATACTGTAATCATATTATCTTAGGTTTGTTGGCTTCGTCTAAAGGCTGTTTGTTCTTCAGGTTTTTCCTCCCTTCTCTGTTGTCCATCGATTTCTGCCTTCCACTTCGCCCCGGGCTCTTATCACGTTTCTAATGCCTTCATTCCTCGAGTTTCTAGGTATATGACATATATTTCTACCCAGAAGCTTTCACTTTAATATTTCCTTTTGTCTTCTTCCATCGGGTGGTGCATTAGGTGTCCAAACCATTTTAAGTTTTTACGCTCAACGGATCTACTAATGTACCTTGTGCATTCATGCGCCCTCTGATTTCCTCATTAGTTGCATGGTCCAATCCTGAAACTGGCACTTTGCTTTAGGTAGACCATTTCAACAGCGACTATTTTTCTTATAGTCTGTTAAGATTGCCCACACTTCATAGTCATAGCTCAAAATATATTTCACCACAGTTGTTCCAATTCAATTTTAATTGTTTTTTAAATATACTCGTTTGGTATAAACATTGAATATCGTTTTAGTAATATTTATGTTTAGCTGCCACTCACTGTATATCTTGTAGTCTTTGTTACAGGACCAAACGGTACTTAAAACACAAAACCGTCTCACAGGCGGGCGTTAGCTAATTACCTGACTGTAGTTGAATAATAAGCGTCTCAAAGGGGTGTCAAATCTGATGAACTCTTACTTTTAATGGTTACGGTGCCCTGACACGTTGATTTTTAGTCCTGCGACAAGTTTTATCCCGGCTAGTGGGTAAGTTGAGGGATAGAATCGGTTCGTTCGACGATGAGTTGTGATTGACAAAAGATTCAGATTATTGCCTCGGCGCCACGAATTCTTTAATTGGATTCACGATTGTTTTCCCCCACAATTCGAGACAGTGAAAAATCGTTTCTTTGGGCAGATGTCTACGACAGCACTCGCCACTTGGACGTACCGTTGACGATATTTGTACTGCTGTACAATTCTTAACAGAAAATAGGACCTATACAGTAAAATAAATGCAAAATAAGACACAACATCTATTGAATGTTTCAAATATTAAATGGTGCCACATAGTCATAAACGATCTTTAAAAGATACCCTTGGAGGCGCCGCCATATTACAAGCTAACTTTATAAGCTACCCCACCCATTTCCCTGTTAATTTGACCACAAGCAAGGGCCTTAAGGGCTAAAAATTTAATGAGCTGTACAGCCAAGCGTAGAAAACGCAACTCGAACAATTCAATAATTCAAAACGCAACTCTAATAGTTCAGCGTTTAGTATGACCCATGCACTTCTAACTACACTTCCGCGAACATTCAGTACGACATACAATGCAATTTCAGTTATCTTAAATAGTAGGCAGAACGTGATGGGTTGCTGGAAGCATTTGCCCTCGGAGAGCGACGTCACAACTCCAAAGTAAAAATACAGGCAGCGTTTGCCCTTCGAGATGACGTCCAACGCAGAAGCTGCTCCGATAAAACAGCCAGGGGAGATTATTGGTTTCAGGTGTGTGTGCGGGAAAAAAATGGAAAAGCCGAAAATCCATTGTACGTGAACCGGAGGTAACGACGGCAGGTAATTCTGCTACGGAACAATCACTTCGTAACTTGTAATATTGTCGGCGGAACATTGCACATATTCGGCTTTGCCATAATTAAAGACGTAACTTAACTATATTTGGTCCTCTACGTTATGTAACTAACAATCTCACTGGAGAAAGCACCCCAAGCACTACTACGCGGTAGCTCGGGAATCGGGAGCCACAAGTTGACTTTATTAGTGAACCCCGACTGAATACTAGGTCGAACTGCAAGGAAATGCAGTCTCCCCACTTACTCGGGGTATAAAATACGAAGAAACTCCTCAGTGCAACGTCAGCTGCCTGGAAGCGCCAGCCATCACCTGCACCTCGGCCACTGGTAATATAATATTCTGTTCTAGATTCTGTGAGAAGACTTTCATGTTTAACCATTCTTCCATTGGACTATTTATTACTAGTATTCGTCTACATCGACTTTAGACATCTCCATATCTCTGTGGATTGTGGCCCTCCAATTAGCCCTATTAATATTTCATTACATTTTATTTTGCAGCATACGTTCTTTTTTTCTTTACTTTCACTTTTAGTAGTCGTCCATCATATTTAATTTTGTCTAGCGTTTTGGTCAGTCCCGAGAGGTGCATTTGACTCTTGATCGATAGCGCAAGTTAGATGGTGGTATGCTATTTTCTGTCGCAATATTATTATTCTCAAAGTTTTAAACATGTACCCTGTATATATACCAAGAATTACGGTTGGCAATAGATATGCTTAGCCGTAATGTAGTTGCAGTAGCAATACGGCAAGTCGAGTAAAAACAGATTTTCTAATTAAACATTATATTTTGAGAATGTAATTTTTCTTTGTAGATTACTTTTACATGTGGATTACTGATATTATACATTTCCCATGGACGTCCGAGACAACATTTTGTGAAGCTCTCCCATTCGGTACATAAACACTAGAGAAGATAATTATTAAGGGACCGTCCGGGTTCTGTCCGTGCAGACAGGAACGGAAAGCACGAAGAGCCGGCGATAATTACAGGACTGCGAATGCGTGCACCAGCAAGTGTATCATTTACCGAGAAACTGTTGTAAATGCGGTTTGTCTGAATTCTGAAATCCGTACAGCACGCCATCGTTATTATGACGTTCTTCCTGAAGTCTGTCAGTTTCGCGCACGTACTCCTGGTGATGAGAAGCAGGAAAGAATCTATGAAACAGCTGTAAAAAGCAATCCAGGCTTTGATGCAAGTGACGTGCGATGCACCACAGATAAAACGCGACCGAGCAAATAGTTCGGCAGGATGCAGGTGCGACCACGGCCTACGTAATTTAATTAAAATTTAATGAGCTACGAAATGCCTACATTAGCATTTCTAGCTGATTGTTCGTAAATTTGTGCCCAGCAGTTTTTGGGAGAAATAAGCCATATTTTAATATTCATGTGCTATAAATCTTTTATTCAGTAATGCTACCGCTTTAATGTAGTCACTTTGGGCGTTTATGACTATTTGAAAACAAACAATTAGAAACCATAAAGAGTTGAGGACTTCAGATGCTATAAAAAACTATATTGTTACTTAATACCAAATATTACCTTATAGCAAAGTTATGTAAAGAAAAATACTTTAAAATCTATAAAACTTTTCCACACTAGAGTTGTGGAGGATAGAAAAGCGCAATAGTAATGTCACGAGATTTTTGATCGATTTCAAACGGTAAACATGCCACTGACTAACTGAGTCGAGTTCTATTTACCTTAATAGATAAAGAAATTACTTAATGGGCGCCAAGTAATTCTATTTGGCACGTCCAACCTTAGACTCTTAGGACGACAAACCACTAGGTGACTCAAACGAAGATAAAAATCAAATGAAACCCAATGAGTAACGAATATAATATAATAACAGTTAATAGAATTCGGGTAATAACAAATGTAACGTAAAACTGTGTAATTGCTGGTATTAACAAACAACCATAAACATTGAAGTGTGTAAGGACTAATAACTAACACACAAATAGGTAAATAGCACAGAACCATACATATTTAGTAATTATACCTATATTGGGAGTCTACATTTTAATACGTGGCAGATTAAATTGTACGGGGAGCCATTACTGCCGAGGGATCCAAAACGTTAGTGTAATACTGCAATTTCCTTAAAGGAGCGATTTGGAATAAAAGTTTTCACCGACTGAATATATTCTACACTTTCCCCAAATTGATCGTGTGCCTTAATAAGGGGTGTATTTCATCCAGGCGCCTGCACACTAAATCACGCAAAAAGCATGTAACTATTAAGCTAGAAGCTGTTTGGGTACCAGTGTAACAATAAGATTAGCCAATCAACGACTTGATATAGGTCAAACATAACAAATTAGTTCGTGATGGATTTACCTGTAATATAGTTACCTTCTCCTTCTTTTGCGAATCCGTTATACTCTAAGATATAGGACCTTCGATACATTTCTGGTATTCCCTTGTGTTTAGCGCCAGCCTGTTTACTTCTTCGATACCTCTTCCTCTCTGTTGTGCCA
Organism: Agriotes lineatus; assembly: GCA_940337035.1. NCBI lineage: Eukaryota > Metazoa > Arthropoda > Insecta > Coleoptera > Elateridae > Agriotes > Agriotes lineatus. The sequence goes on along the minus strand of OW679199.1, from coordinate 56,519,405 downwards.
TATGTTGTTCATTCACGTTGTGCTGAACTTCACCCATCCTTTATATCCCTTCCCCTTCTTACTTCCATGTTCTATATCCCTAATCTTGTGCGTTATTCTCGCTTTCTATGCATCCGCCATGTCATAGGACTGTTCTAGTTTAGAATTATCATACCTCATGTGGGGGATTTGCCTAATGACAAGGGTCCTGTTACTTCGGGACAACTGGTATCGAGTTATAATCCCCCCCCCCTTCTCAATTGATATGTGCGGCTTTCCCTTAAATTAATTTCGCCCTAGACATTAATTTGACTACAAAATAAAAATATTGCATATTCAATCATGCCAAGTATCAACTGCTAATCAGGGGTAAAATTAGGTGGAAACTAGAACTTGGTCGCATAAAAGTCTGTAACAAAGATATGATGAGGATAGTCGTAACCAACGCCGAACTAAGACAATAAGGATGCAATGTAATAAAACGCCCTATATAGGTCACGAATGAGGTAGCGCAATAATACTCAAAAAAGTTCCTAATATAGAAGCTGGTTCAAGTACCCCAATACGCACAAATGTTAGTAATAAAAGAGGGATATTACGAAGCGATTGGCAAGTGTAGGCTAGAATAAGAGAGACTAATTTGTTCAATTTATGTCATTCTTCTCAAGTTCTAATGTTGATTATTGTCCTCTACAATTCTATTCTAGTTTAGTCCGTTCTTGAGCATAGGTCTCTTCTTTCTTCTTATATCTTTGTTTTCTGGTATTCATTCCTCTTTTGTCGCTTAAACTGATGTAGCACATAGCTCGACCCATTTCTCTATGTATATCGCAATTTGTTCGTTATACAGCATGTCAGCATCATTGTTTCGGTTTCCAAACCGAAACCGAAATAGTGACGCTTTCTGACCATCTCTAATTCATCTTATTCTGACGATAGCCCACTAGTTTTTCGGAAATTAGAAGAGAGTAATATCTTCATATACTTAACAAAAGGTGTTAGTCATCATTTATATACAGCGCCGTCCTCTTCTAAGAATAATGTAGCAATTACCAGTAACGTAATGTCTGAGTTTACCGCTTATACACATAACAGTAGCAGGAAAGACTATTTGCAGATTTTAATTTTACTTAGACATATTAAATATATTGTGACGTTGCAAAAACATATACGACATTCGTATTGTACCAAAATATTTTATACTTCTAAAATCTACAATGACGTATGTCTGACCATAATATAAAATGGCAGGCTCTATCCTGATATAGTTCTTGCAATTTCATAACTCATATTGCTGTAATAATAATTCAGCGAGTATTGGATAAAGTCTTGAGTACATTTTTAGTTAGGCAAAAAACTTACTTCTCAATCCCTGTATTTAATTTTGACAAACTCGACGTTATTATACCTTTGTTGTTTGTCAGAGGTGAAAAGCTAATTACTACCTGTAGCAAATCTGAAAAGTGCAGACGACTAGCTACAGTGAGAAACCGGCTGGGTCGTAAGCTGAAAATGCCACCTGCATAAAAATCTAATCGGTAAAGACGAGTAGGTGTTTATTATTGGTTACGCGCACCCTGGTGACGTGAGGGAAGACCGCAAAGGTGCTCACGGTTCCACCAAGTAAAACCTCCTCGGCAACGGTGTAGTTGATGCTGCGCTTAGATTGGAATATACTTCAGTCCGAAATGCAGAAATACTTTATCTGTAAAATACGCAAATCTACACTACGCTTCACAATGAAAGTTAAACAGTAATTTAAAATCTGCATTCAAATAACATGCACATACACATTTCAGCGGGCCTGAAAGGAATTCCAGTCCAGAATTCCATGATTGTAGTGTAGGGCGTCAATAATTTCTTAAATCCGACTAGAAGGTGGAGGTAAAATCTTCACGATAATTCCAGACGAAACGGTAATAGGAAATTCTCAGAAGTGATAGTCTGCGCTTCGTAAAGCCGATTAGATCCTACAAGTTGCTGCAATTTTCTTGAACGGTACGGTAAAGCTTCACAAACTGCTATCTTCTGGAACAATTCGCACACCACACGCAAACATTGCTTTATAATCTCATGCCAACTTTAGAACTAACTAGCCGGCGGCTTCCGCTTGAAGGTACAAGACTCAAGAGTTCCACGTGGAGGGACGAACGAAATGTTACCTCTTCTTCCTTCCCTAACGCGCGGAGTGTCCTAGCAAGTTTCAAGTTATGGGCCAAGAACATACCGATAGCCCTTGCCGAATGTTCAAAGGAACGTCTAAAGTTTTAGTTTTTTTTATAGACAAACAGCAATTATCATAGGTTCTCTAGAAATCTTGTAGAAATAAGAAATTATTTAGCGTAGATAAAGTTTGTCGTAAAGTTTTGCCGTTACCTAATGATATATGCTCTATGTAATTATTCTTCTAAGTAATTATACGATGGTTGCTTGAAAACTTCTGACATTAGAGTAAACAATATTTGCGTTAATGTCATTTAAGTCTTCAATGTAACTTGATCTAATAACAATGCATTAACGCTTACTTGTTCTTATTACAGACTTTATGACCAGTCTTTCTAATTTCTCACATGCAGATGCTGATATATGAGCGGGTACATTGTCATGATGAAAAAACCATAGTCTTCTTTCTTTGTGCAATTTTTGTTGACTATTTCGATTATACGACATTGGTGATCTCTGGAGATCAAGAGGATAATAACTTTAATACACTAATTGACTTATTCGAATTTGTTTATTAAAAAAGAAAAATTAAAATATTGTATATTACGCATACCATACGTCTTATATAAAAGTAAATATCACAACGTACTGTAAACAGGTGTATGGCGAGGGTTTGATATTTAGAAATTTAATTTTTAACACCGAAAATTCCTGGGATTTTATGCTAATATGTTTCATGCCAGGTGGCAGTTCAAGAGTTATGTGTAATATGTTTATGTATCCGATAAAAACACTTAATAAATCTCTCCAGCTATGTCATGAATTAACGATTATTTATTTCATTTCAGCTTTCGATCCAGTAAAGCCAGGGGACATTCCAAATTATGACGGTCAAATACCTGCCTAACTGAGGAATTTCTTTCTTGAGACTAAGGTGAGTCAGCCGATTGCGCCAATAAATCACCGATGCGCGGTTGAATATCCTACTTTCCGTCTAGGAAGCAATCAAACGCGAGATTAATCCGTTGGAATAATTGTTTTCCTAATCTTCTGAGCAACGAGAACCATTAGTTATCCTAAACTAGACTACCAAATAAGAAGAGCGCGGCTCCCATCAGCCAGAAACACCGCAAAGGATTTTTTACTGCTAATCGTAAACGGAGTGATTTATTCGTTCTCGTTTTTTCGGATGCCTAATCAATTTTGATAACATGGGAATCGGGGGCGTACAGCGCGTTATGGGTTTGCTGATAACCGATAGACGGCGTATAGATTGCTGGATAGTATCTCCTTGTCGAAAGACGAGCTTGGTCAAACACCGGAATATATCAGTAACCCATGATTAATACTTCAATCTCCCGGTCGGGATCGTTGAGCGTTACAAATGCCACACGTACGTCCATCTCGCCTTCTTCAGATCACACTTGCTATCGAGCAACGTTTGGGTCTAGAATGTAGAACTGCCTGTTCTGAAAGGTTTCTCTTGCATATGCAAACGAAACGAATTGTTATATCAATTGAAAAATTAATATTGTCTGCAATACTTATAATTTTTTGTACAAAAACGAAGAATTAGAAAGTCGTTTCCAGTATAATTCTGCTTGAAAAAAATTACAATAATTAGGAATTTCGACTGTACGTGTACATAATTCAACAAAAAAGTAGCAAAACACTGATTTTTGTTCTTACTATCGTGAACAGGTTTCGTCACAGTAGTATATCAGTTATGCTTTTTTTTTAATGTTCTCAAATTTGTTCTGTAATTGAATTAGACAACACAAATGAAATGCACAATGTGAAAAGAACAGAATAAATTAAACATTTACAAAAAGTTCTTTTCGTTATTAGCATAATTAATAAACTGGCAAACAACGACTGCACTTTAGAAACGCTAAATTAATTGTATCCGATGTGATTTCTATGTAATGACAAATTAAACTGCCAACTCTTGTAAAACTGAATAAAGAGCAGTAAGGTATAAATATAAAAATCGCACCATGATTTGATACTTGTCTTACATGATCATGATCAGTATCGACGTAAATCATCCAGTATATACCGTTGATGACATAATTATGTATTACTGTATGTTTAAAAACGTCTCACATATAAAATACTATTAAAATATTTCACTTCGTAGAGTTGTACGTAAGTAACTCCTTATATGTGAAGCACTAAATTAAAATGCGTATTAATATTTCAAGATATTTTTAATAATTTGTTTACATTTCGTTGGGTAGTAGCCTTAACAACTAAAACATAGGTTACATGATCACAACATTACTCCCCCCTCCTCACAGCAAAGGTCGGATGGATCTTTTCAACAATCCTTAAAATTAAAAGCAATAATACTAATAATAACAACAATGATAAGTGATAACACTAACACATTAAAATAACGAGCAACAGAAACACAACACTGAACATACGCTGCCACTGGTTGCCAAGTCTGGGCAGTTGAGGCGTTGTTTCCTGCTACTTCAAAGATGAAAGCTGAAAAGAGAAAAGCGCCATGCTTATGCATGAAAAAGTAAGAAATTATAAACAACAAAGAAACAAACACTGAAGCGTGGAAGGGTATGTTATTCTAGAAAGTAGGCTGGTTTCAGCCGATCGAATCTGACTGTCCCGGCAATGCCTTCCAGCGACATGTATTTATCTGTTTCGTTGGCAGACTTTAAAAGGACCTAAATAGTTAACTAGGAAAACTGGGGTTGTATGCACACCCGCTAGAAAAAGGCGGTTGTGTGTGATTGTCGATGGACGCATGTGAACTGTATGCAGGAGAGACAAAATTTGTGCCAGAAGGAGGTGGCATTGCATATTTGCATGTTAACGCAAATGACCTACATATAGGTTCAGTAACAGACCCACTATAACATGGCGGTAATGTTTAAGAATGTCAACTTGATGTAGGTTTGTATTCGAAGGTAAATAGATTTGCAGTTGTGCGACAGGGAATTTTGTTGAGTTTGAATTTTATGTTCTTGGAAATTGAGTATTAAATTAAAGAAATTAAGAAAATCCATTCCAAGAATTGGTATTGATATGTCAACAACATAGAATGACCATTTAACTGGTTTTTCGAAAATTGGGTAGTGAACTTCCATTATAATAATCCCTTCAATTACTATGGGGTTTGAATTTGCAGTATAAACCTGTGTATGGAGTGTCAATGATGAAATTAATTTTATGTGTAGTATCAAAAAGGAAAATTAACCCCTTGTTTGTTTGTAGCAAGCGTAGATGGGGCAAGCGTACGTGTATTCTTTAATCGTTTTTTGAAAAAGAACACGCTTTATTGCATTTAATCGCATTGTCTGCGAAACGTGGGTGATAGTAATAGAAACGGGGTTGCCGTGAAGTCGGCGCATTATTGGGACGAAATGTCAAATGTGCATTTCTGTCACTTTGCGAAAAATTACTATTTGAATATTGTGGAGAATGCAGAGAATTTTGTTGAGCTGCGATACATTAGATTAGATTAGATTAGATTTAGGTTCCACGACTGCCTTTTGCTGGCATGCGCACGTCAGCCCTTTGAGCTTTTTGTACTGTCGGGAGTTTTCAAGTTAGCAGGCCGACATTCGTATCTTTTACTAGACTTGCAATGTCTCCTACTAGCTTGCGGTTGTCAATAGAGTTAAGGCTCTAATCGAGTTGGTGTCTTTTACGCTCTAATGCTGGGAATGCAGAGAGGATATGATAGGCTGTTACATCATCCCCTTGGCATAGTCTGCAAATAGGTTCATCTCTATAGATATTGATCCTGTGCATAAATTCTCTGAATGCTCCAGTGCCTGTTAGTAGACTGACTACTTGCTTGATTCGAGTTCTGTTCAGTCTCAACAGGGTTTTGGTGGTTTGTGGATTCGGAGTTTGAGCTGCGATAAGAAGTGTTGTAACTGATCCACCAATGCTGGTTAAACTATTAATTTTGGTAAGCTGATGAGCTAGCTGTTGTAATAGCATGTCGCCATTCATACATGCATAGGATTTTTAATTATGAGGTAATTTATGGATGTACACATCCCTCATTGTATTTTCAAGGTATTCTAACTCGGTGCAAAATCTTTGCACTTCGAATAAGAGAGTCAAAGGATCATTGTCGAATGACGTATTGAGAAGTGTTAACAGTTTAGAAAGGTTTGTGATGTCAGAACATGCCATTAGCATGTTTTCAATGCGTTAAAAGACTGTGTGTTGGGTGGTTGTAATAAGATGTCGCATGACAACAGCAGGTAATTGTAGTATTGTCAAATTGAACTTTTGAGCATTATCAACTACCCCTAAGTGAAGCACCAAATTAAAATGCGTGTGAATATTTCAAGATATTTTTAATAATTTGTTTACATTTTGTTGGATCGTAGCCTTAACAACTAAAACATAGGCTACGCGATCACAACAGTACATTTGATTAGTTTTTACAATTTTGTACCATTTTCTATCATGTATTGCCATGTACCCTCTCCACTGTTGTTCATCGTTCCACAGATGTTTTCCAGTACTCTTGTCCCGAAGCTCTTCATCTGTTTGGCTGCAAATTCAGGACTTATTTAGGTAGTTTTTATTCCTTCATCCGCTGAACCTCCCAACATATTTTAGTTTGTAAGTTCTAGTAAGAAAAGCCTATTATTTACCGTATTAAACTTAACCAGTGGATTTTTTAAAAACCTCACTGGGACCGGGAATCGAACTCGCGACTCTTAGATCAGTAGTCAAAATACTTGTGTTTTTGAATTATTCTAAATTTAGTCACGGTTCGGTTCACGATTTCCTTGTTTATAGAAAATTCAAAGAAGTTCTACCTTATTTGGGTGCTATGACTACTTGCTTTTACGTTTCTTATTTGCGCGTCAGTTCTAAGGCAATAGATGCTATTAAATTATACATTCTACATTAATTTATAATTTTGTAACTGATAATTAGACAGCGATATTAATTTCTGCATTAATTTATAATTCAGTAACAGAATTTCTTGCTTTAAAATAAAAATTTCAGATAACAAAATATAGTAAAATTACCTACCGATTTTATTTGCTAGTCTCTCGCAAGCCTCTTGAATAAACAAAACTTCCCAAAATTATTAAAACGTGTATACTATTAATTAAATTTGAAACGTTAAAGGACACAAAATAAGTTTTTAGAATAAAACGCGCATCTAAAATGGTGACATTTTAATCAATAAACAAAATAACGACTTACCTTACTTCATAGCGCTCCGGATACATACATAGCTAGATATGTATGTTTATATTATTATTTATTTCCGGTTGCATTCAACATTTTCCCGATAACTTGCATTTGCCAACCGTTGTATATTCACTTATTTTATTTTGACTGTTTCTATCCCGTAATATATTACTCATTAAATTGATGTATTTTTGTCTTTTGACCTTTTCCGTACTGCTTTATTTCTTATTTGTCTTCCAACTTGTAGGATTTTCATTACTCCTTGTTGCAATGTTGAATAAGTATTCCGTCACTCAGAATAAAATCCAGCTGTTGTCTACCAATACGCCATCTTCTTCATGTTGATTCGAAATCCGATTTTGTATACCCCTCTGTAAATTGCGCGTATGCCTTCGTAATCATGTGATTTTATTGAACGCTGAAAATATACAGGATGTTGTTATTGTTAGGTATGCTCTGTGTTTACATGTTTCCAGATTTAAAGGCTTGACGACAGGCAGCATTCTTGTTTAAGTCCTTTCTATAGTAAATCCTTGTGATATCGCTTTTCCCTCTTTTATTCTCGCTTCAGCGTCTTATCTGCTTTTATCACAATCGCCGAAACTGCGATACACGGCTATTGTCATAATTAGCTCTACTACAATTCTTCTGTATCATTCAACATTTTTAAGTAAATTTTTTAGTGGTTTGTTATAAACTCCATATTTGCGTCACCGGTGCATGCAGGTTTGAAATTTTTAAGGCTTTATTACTTCAATCAAGGTAAGTCTATATAGTAAAATCAATT
>OW679199.1:56275302-56511183 GCA_940337035.1 Agriotes lineatus | reverse complement strand
TAAATATCAGTAGGGGTAACTATAAAAAAAAGGCGAGTTCTCTGTCTGCGTCTTACAGAATAATGCTCGACCTCATTTTGCTATTCACACGCTGACTACTATCCAAAAATTTAATTGGACCATGCAGTGCTATTTACCATACATTTCGGACCTTGTTCTATCAGTTTCTCATTTGTTTGAACCCTTAAAAGAGTTTCTAGGAGAAAAATACCTCATTGTAATGAAGAATTTTTTCTCGTGGAATACAGAAACTTCCGAAAAGATGGCACCAGTTTATTAAAAGAGAGGAAGGCTGAGTAGAATAATGACATGATATACATTAGACTCCTTGCGTTTGTTTTTGAATAGATATTAAATTATCGTTTAAATTTGAACGCTCCTCGTATATTGTAGCTGTTTATTCATTCCATGAATTCAGTTGTTAATATGTAATTATTCACCATGCCTCAAAATCTATTCTTCATCTTGCAGTGTGCTATTTTTACAAAACTGTTTAAAGATTTCTTAATAGCTATTTATGCAACAAGTGCTAAAAGTCGACGTTTATGCGCGAGACATGAAAATTATGAAACGAAGCCGAAGGCTGAGTTTCATAACATGTCTCGCGCATAAACGGCTTTTAGCACGCGTTGCATACAATATTTTATCTACGACCTTAATTTTACCGTTATTAATCCATAAATATCGATTTAAGAAAGGTTCGCATCTGCGACACTTTTAATTTATGTCATAATGAACAGTAGGCTACGCCGCGCGGGCGATTGTTTGGCCACGCCCGTGCTATCAAGGTGAGTTACGAAATGTAATTATTGATACTCCACATATGACTGTATTCATTACCTAACGCTTTAATTATTTCAAAAACGCTTTACCTGTAACGCAAGAAGCAACTAGAATAGCTTTACAACTTCACTTGCAGTTCGAAATTGTAGTTTTATAACCTCACTTCACTTTTAGCCCGTGTGCTAAAAGTAAACAGCTGATTTCTTTAAACACGGTAAATTATAAAACGTCACTTTTAGTGAAACAAGCTAGCGCTAAAAGGCCTACTTTTAGTAGTGGTCGTAGATAAAAAAATTTAATTGGTCTACACCTTTTTCAGTTATAATTCAGAAAGATTAAGATGTATTTCGTAAAGTCGAAAGTGTAACTTGTAATTCAAATTAGTAAATTGTAATTCAGAAAGCGTGAAATGTAATTCAGATTAGTAAATTGTAACTTGGAATGTATAAATTGTGATTCAGAAAGCATCAATAATTGATTATTTCCAAGTGACATTACAACTCACAAGCTCCGCCCTAACAGCTGATCGTGGACAAGCAACTTTAACTTTCTTATTGAAGCTTTCCATAAATTCTAATTTTATAAGTTTTGTGTCCATTGTACTGAGTTTATTTAATACAACAGTGTAGTTTATTACTTCCTTTTACAATAAAGGAAGTATTGGATTCACCCCAAAAATTCGAAATTGAGTTTTCAACAGATCTTCACGTTTTAGACTCACCTGAACCCAAAAAACATTTTTTTTCATTGGTCTGTCTGTCTGTGTGTCTGTCTGTCTGTGAACAGAATATCTCAAAAACGAAAAGAGGTATGGCGTTGAAACTTCATATATAAGTTTTGTGTACTATGTAGATGCGACAGCAAGCTTTTGAAGAAAATCGCATAACCGGAAGCAGATGTTTACTCTTGTGATTTTTCAGTTTTACTCGATTTTTTCAAAAACGGCTTTAACGATTTTTTTCAAACTTTACATTTTTATTACATTTTTAATGTGTATTGAAGTGAGATAGGTGATTTTCCAGTTCAATATGTACTTCTAAAATGGGTTTATTTTGTTTTTTTTTTGTATTTTCTTTATTAACTCCTATTTTAAATAGAACACCCGGTATATTACTACATTTTTGAATTTACCTTAAAATTCTAGAGAAAATTTGTCTCTTCACCTAACGCTCTATTTTGCACCGTTTTTGTAGAATTTGTAATTTTAAAAATTTTTGACAAATGCTTAAAAATTTAAAATCAAATTTTTGGCTAATTATAAGATCACTGTAAAAGGAAGTTGTGTGCGTGTATCACACCAGATTTTGAATTGTGTAAACAGATAAAGACAGCACTCGATTTGTATTACCTACAACTTTTGATGGGGATGTGGGTATCAATGACCATCGACAAACGGTTAAGATTTTCGTATTCCGTGTTAAAATACTCTTTTCAGTTGAAAATTGAAGGAAGTTATGGACTTGTAAAATAGTTTAATGAAAGGGTTTCTAGTTTAATCCAAAAGATGGTTAAGTAACATATTTGAGAGTGAATAAAGAACATAATCTTGAAACCAACAAAAATGCCAAGATTTTGTGCTGCGTTTGGGTGTTCAAATAGAAGTAACCGAGAGACGGTAAAGAAATATTTTGGATTTTCTGGTGTGCGAGATAGAAGAGGTCGAGAGATTCCTGAGGGCATAAGTTTGTTCAGACCACTTTTTAACAGATGATTTCTATTATCAAAACAGCTATATTGATTAAATGGAATCTATTCTAAATTTCCAGGAAGACCGGCACCATCTGGTGATTTAATTAATCGAGACTACGTTCATATTTACATTTATTTAAAAATTAAATCAAAAATACTACTACCTTCCAGATGGTTTACTCACAGAAGGTAGTTACTGCTCACCCACGAATCACTACAGTCTTAAATAACACAACAAATCCGTAAAATCACTAACTTAATTACTTATAAATTAAACTCCACTTATAACGTTTAAAAACTTAGCGATTTTTGCCTAAAAAATCGAAAAACCAACACAAGTCTGCTAACAAACTATACAAAGGTTATCCTCGATCAGCTGTTGTTGGGCGGAGCTATGACGTCACTATGACGTCCTTGGAAAAGGCTAATTCAGAAAGCAAGGAATAATCTTTATTATAAATTACTATACAGGGTGTTAATTAAGTACGAAGACAAACTTTAAGGAGTGATTTCTTGATCAATTCTAAGATACAAAGTTCTACAAACATGGGACCTAAACGGCTTCGTTTTCAAAATACTGGATGTTGAAGGTTAAACAATATTTTTAATTTTTTTTTTATTTGGAAAACGGCTAAAGGTATTCTAATGAAACTTGGTGTAGGTTAGTATTTCATAAAGTGGGATTGTTCGGTCAAAATAAATTAATTTTTTTCTATAGCACATGTTAAAGTGTGCTTTTATCAACTCAAAACAAAAGGTCAAGTTTTACTTTAACAGCAAGGGTAGATAAAGTAGCACTTTAACATCAAGGATAGATAAAGTAATTTGATTTTCTAACTTTTGTTTAAATTAAATATGACAGCTTCGTATTATCGTAGCAACCCAATCTAGCTACTGACATTTTGAAATGTGATTGACTGTCATTATTTTCTTTTGAAATTGTTAAAGTTCTTGCTATAGAAAAAAATATTGTATTATACAAGACGATAAAGTTATTTCTATTCACTCATGGATAAAATTTAACTGTATCGTCTTGTATAATAAATGACTATTATTTCCACAAGTGGCGTGCATCGGGGCGACCTCAGTTACCTTATTTTAGAAAAATCTGGTACGCCATTGTTTCTTAGCCAAAAGTTTTGTAGCTATTGTAAGATTGTTTGTTATTAAATAATATTTATTAAAAACTTCTTTAAACTGTATTTGAAAACGAAGCCGCTTAGGCCCCATTAGCGTCCAATAAACGAAATTGCTGTTACAGCTTTTCCGTTTTTCTCGAAAAAGGTTTACTCTATCAAAAAAATAAAAGATACATCTTTTGTATAGTTTCAATTGATGAAGCTAAAAAACTTGTGGTATTGACTAAAATGCACGATCACCTCTCTAACTTCCAACATAAAGAAAAGGTTTTGCTCTTGCATTCCGAAATGTAAATTAATAATAAAAGCTGTTATTTATGCACTTACTAGTAGCGCCTATGATAAATTTGACATTGACAAACTTGTTTTTTGAGAGATAGGCGGGTTCTGGCGCACTTCGATTGGTTTGAAACTTGGCTAAGTGTCACGTGGCGAGGTCGTTGGCCTCTTCGATTGGTTTGAAACTTGGCTAGGTCTAGCCGGGGGTCACGGGCCTAGTCGGGGTCCGGTTCCCACGATGAATTTTTGGGGCTAAAGGTCTAATTTTGAAATTTTACAACATTTCCACGATGAATTTTGGAGTTAAAAGTCCAATTTTGAAATGTTTACAAGATTCCCACGATGAATTTTGGGGCTAAAAGTCTAATTTTATTCCTACGTTTATCAAAAAATATTTCTCAGGCTCAACAGGATGTGAGTCATCGTCTGGGAATACAAAACTTGTTGAGACTTGCAGATGCAGGATGTATTTATCTACCAATCGAACAATGACGCCCATTGTTTTAAAATCTGCACGACCACTTAAAAATAATTGGACAATGAAGTCTTTGTAGTTTGGAAATTTTTGCTGATACAGTTAATAACCTCCATTATCAGATAAACCGGATTTTATTGTCTTAGGATTCAAGCCTGTCCAAACTTGTTTGAAAATGTGCAAGACTGGTAAAAATTGAACAATGAAACCCATTGTTTGAGAAAAATCTGCACAACCGCTAAATTGAATGGTGTCTTTGTTTGGAAATTTTTGCTGATGCAGTTAATGACTTCTATTATCAGTGTCTGGAGAAATTTGAGACAATTATCTGCAAAAATTATCTTGAAATAAATTTGTCAAGTACTGATGTCTGTTAGACACACAAAAAAAAGAATTGCCAGGTGTGGGGTTCGAACCCACGCTCCCCTTAGGGAACCGGAGCTTAAATCCGGCGCCACAGCACTATATGTTTTAACTACATTTTTTATTCTGATTAGTCCCCAAAACAACTGAATATTTGTATTTGAAGAATTTAAAACTATGAAGATTTTATAGAAATTGGAAAACCAAAGAAAATATTAGCAGATAATACAACTTATTTTAAAACCCCCCGATGTTTATAAATAAAATAATACAGCAAGACATAAAAATTGAGTTTTGCAGTATAAGACATCTGCAAGGCAATCCTAATCTGTAGTTTTAAATAGCAGAATTTTATAATACAAAACAGAGCGATGAAAGAGTCGTCTGCTGATCCTATTTTTAGCTATTTTAGCATTTGCTGATGTATAAATATATTAATGGTGAGGGACAGTTTCATTTTGCTGGATAAAAACTTATCTAGATTGGTTAAAAATCAGATGTATAAGAGAAAATCTCAAACTTGTTTAAAAACATTTTGTAACTAAACAATCACATTAGAAATTGTGTAATCAAGTATTGAATCTACATTTTTTGCTCGTATTTGCTTGCGACTGGATTGTAGCAGCGTTTGAGTTTTTAGTCACAGCACTATATGTTTTAACTACATTTTTTATTCCGATTAGTCTCCAAAACAACTGAATTATTTTGTATTTGAAGAATTTAAAACTTTTCGTTTCACTTTGTCATACAGGTAATGTTTGAATAGATAGCGAATCTATCACGGGCGGAGTTCTTGATTTTACTACCGCCAACGTTGTAAGGCAATCGTAGCGTGCCCGTAGAATGAATTTGAGGTTGTCCAATTCTACTGCCACTTTATTGCCCTATTTAGTCTGACACCGATACACATTTATTTACGTTATGCATGTGAAGATTAGCAAAGTTGCTTGTTAAGCAAGATCGTTGTAACTTGACATATCGTATGCAGTGTAGGAAATGCTGTCATATGACATTTCATGATTATGTTCATATCATGTTTATAGAAGGAGTAAAAATTAAGTATTTATCAAATATTATTAACAAAGTTGTTAAACGTATGATAAAGACAGTTATTAATTACTTAATAAATACAATTGTCCTATATCTGGTATTCATGGTTTATGCCTTAATCTGATTTTAATAGTCGAATAGAGTAGTCGAATAGAGTCGAATAACTAAGGTTATTACAACTAAATGCTAAAGACTGTGCACAAAAGGGTAAGATTAAAATCAAAATTTTAAAATGAAACCGTGAGAATAAGAATAAAATTAAATAAAACCAAATAAAAGCTATTATATCACAGCAATATATTAGTAAAAATACTCTAAGTAATAAAGATGCTATACATGATACCCAATGACACCATTCAATTTAGCGGTTGTGCAGATTTTTCTCAAACAATGGATTTCATTGTTCAATTTTTACCAGTCTTGCACATTTTCAAACAAGTTTGGACAGGCTTAAATCCTTAGACAATAACATCCGGTTTATCTGATAATGGAGGTCATTAACTGCATCAGCAAAAATTTCCAAACAACAAAGACTTTATTGTCCAATTATTTTTAAGTGGTCGTGCAGATTTTAAAACATTGTTCGATTGGTAGATAATAACAGCCTGAATCTGCAAGTCTCAACAAGTTTTGTATTCCCAGACGATGACTCACATCCTGTTCAGCCTGAGAAATATTTTTGATAAGCGTATGAATAAATTAGACTTTTAGCCCCAAAAATTCATCGTGGGAACCGGACCCCGGCTAGGCTGTGACCCCGTCTAGACCTAGCCAAGTTTCAACCAATCGAAGTGCGCAGAACCCGCTTACCTACACTACTGCGATTCTTTACCTATGCTAGCGTAGCTAACTAGTGACACAGAATAAACACCTAACAGACTAAGAAGCGACACTCTCAGCGGCGCCTTTGATGTTTGAGTAGCCGTTTTCAGCTATGGCGACCATATTGAAAGAAAGTAGATTAAGAATAATATGTTGGTGGTACTGTAAGTCTATGTCAAATTCGAGATTAGCAGGTTAGGTTTTGCGTCACCATGTGTCAAAATCGACGCAAAACCTAACCTGCTAACCTCGAATTTGACATGGACGTACAGTGCCACCAACATATTATTCTTAATCTACTCTCTTTCAATATGGCTGCCATAGCTGAAATCGGCTACTCGGCGTCGCCGAGAGTGTCGCTTCTGACCGCGTTAGGTGTTTATTCTGTTAGGTGTTTATTCTGTGCTAGTGACCTTAGTGACTTTGCCATACTACTGCAGCCCCTGCGGAGGTCTGAATAACTATAATTTGAGCAAAATAAAAGTTTATACAAGATGCCTTTGGAATTTTGAAGTCATGTGTATTATAACACCAGAAAATTATATCTAATCCTTGTCACTGATATTTTATAGATAGTGGCTGTGTGGTTGACAGGGGATAATATCGTAACGTGATCATAATCGTGACCACGACTTTCCGTAATAACGGAACGGAAATATTTACAAAGCCTGCAAAAGAAGATTATAACCTCACTTTGTAACAAATGTCAAATGACAGTTTTATATTTTCTGGTAGGTAGTACTGTACCAGATCCTTGCCTGACCATGGACGAAGCAGATTCAAGCAACTAAGGGTTGAATTTTCCCACGGTGGCGCGGTGAACTTCACGAGTACCGTGAACCACATCCACCAGTGAGCTAACTGTGGAGTATTATATCATTTTATCTACGACCACTACTAAAAGTAGGCTTTTTAGCGCTAGCTTGTTTTACTAAAAGTGACGTTTTATTTTAGCCCATGTGCTAAAAGTGAAGTGAGGTTATAAAACTACAATTTCGAACTGGAAGTGAAGTTGTAAAGTTATTCTAGTTGCTTCTCGCGTTACAGGTAAAGTGTTTTGAAATAATTAAAGCGTTATTTAATGAATATAGTCAGATGTGGAGCCTTCGACTTCGTTTCATAATTTTCATGTCTCGTGCATAAACGTCGACTTTTAACACTTGTTGCATAAATAGCTATTATCTACGACCACTACTAAAAGTAGACCTTTTAGCGCTAGCTTGTTTAACTAAAAGTGACGTTTTATAGTTTAGCGTGGTTAAAGAAATCAGCTGTTTACTTTAAGAGCATGTGTGGTATAAAGTGAAGTGAGGTTATAAAACTACAATTTCGAACTGGAAGTGAAGTTGTAAAGTTATTCTAGTTGCTTCTTGCGTTACAGGTAAAGTGTTTTTGAAATAATTAAAGCGTTATTTAATGAATACAGTCAGATATGGAGCCTTCGCTTCGTTTCATAATTTTCATGTCTCGTGCATAAACGTCGACTTTTAGCACTTGTTGCATAAATAGCTATTATCTACGACCACTACTAAAAGTAGACCTTTTAGCGCTAGCTTGTTTCACTAAAAGTGACGTTTTATAGTTTAGCGTGGTTAAAGAAATCAGCTGTTTACTTTAAGAACATGTGTGGTTTTAAAGTGAAGTGAGGTTATAAAACTACAATTTCGAACTGGAAGTGAAGTTGTAAGT
This sequence comes from Agriotes lineatus, assembly GCA_940337035.1. Taxonomy (NCBI): domain Eukaryota; kingdom Metazoa; phylum Arthropoda; class Insecta; order Coleoptera; family Elateridae; genus Agriotes; species Agriotes lineatus. The sequence continues at coordinate 56,502,894 of OW679199.1, read as the reverse complement.
TATTCTAGTTACTTCTTGCGTTACAGGTAAAGTGTTTTTGAAATAATTAAAGCGTTATTTAATAAATACAGTCAGATGTGGAGCCTTCGGCTTCGTTCATAATTTTCATGTCTCGTGCATAAACGTCGACTTTTAGCACTTGTTGCATAAATAGCTATTATCTACGACCACTACTAAAATAGGCCTTTTAGCGCTAGCTTGTTCACTAAAAGTGACGTTTTATAGAGCGTGGTTAAAGAAATCAGCTGTTTACTTTAAGAGCATGTGTGGTATAAAGTGGAGTGAGGTTATAAAACTACAATTTTGAACTGGAAGTGAAGTTGTAAAGTTATTCTAGTTACTTCTTGCGTTACAAGTAAAGTGTTTTTGAAATAATTAAAGCGTTGTTATGTAATGAATACAGCCAGATGTGTAGTATTAATAATTACCTATCGTAACTGACCTTGACAGTACTGGCTCCGCAAACATTCACCCACGCGCAAGGCCTACTGTTTATTATGACATAAATTATTACAGCCAGTCTTATAAAGACCACTAATCTGACGTTAAGTTTAATTCGCTGTTAAAATAAACAAAGCGCATCAAAATTTGTTTACTAATGAATAAAATGTCATAAGCACTGACGTTTTGATACGCTTTTGTTTATTTTAACAGGGAATTAAAGTTAACGTCAGATTAGTGACCTTTATAAGACCGGCAGTAAGTGTTGTAGATGCAAACCTTTGTTAAATCGATATTTATGGATTAATAATAGTAAAATTAAGGTCGTAGATAAAATATTGTATGCAACGCGTGCTAAAAGTCGCTTATGCATGAGACATGTTATGAAACTCAGTATTCAGCTTCGTTTCATAATTTTTATGTCTCGTGCATAAACGTCGACTTTTAGCACTTATTGCATAAATACCTATTATCTACGACCACTACTAAAAGTAGGCCTTTTAGCGCTAGCTTGTTTCACTAAAAGTGACGTTTTATAGTTTAGCGTGGTTAAAGAAATCAGCTGTTTACTTTAAGCGCATGTGTGGTATAAAGTGAAGTGAGATTATAAAACTACAATTTCGAACTGGAAGTGAAGTTGTAAAGTTATTCTAGTTACTTCTTGCGTTACAGGTAAAGTGTTTTTGAAATAATTAAAGCCTTATTTTACAGTCAGATGTGTAGTATTAATAATTACCTTTCGTAACTGACTTTGACAGTACTGGCTCCGCAAATATTCGCCCGCGCGCCAAGTCCTACTGTTTATTATCACATAAATTATAAGTGTTGTAGATGCAAACCTTTGTTAAATCGATATTTATGGATTAATAACAGTAAAAATAAGGTCGCAGATAAAATATTGTATGCAGCGAGTGCATAAACGTCAACTTTTAGCACTTGTTGCATAAATAGCTATTGTTTTTGATCGGGAGCTTTACTACCGTTGTCTCCCAACGCAAACTAACCTGTGGCAAGTTCCAAGTGTGGTGTTAGTTATCGTAAAATCTCGATTATACTGTTACATGCTACTTTGGTGCTTGGTAATTTTTTTACCAGCAGTAATTGTTCATTGATAATGATCTGCCGACCCTAACAAAATTACTGTTTACTTTAAAGTTGAACTTTGTTTTTCAATACAGTAGTGATTATGACGGCCAAATAAGTATGAAATTTCATATCACGCTTTCCTAAAACAGTTACAATTCATTAATGTTTGTTATCAGTAAAAATTAATAGTAGTTTATTTATCTAGAACGAAAAGTGACATTTTAAAGGACGAGAAAGTTGTTTACGGCCGATGCGTCAGCCGAGGACGGAATTACTTGCGAGGACCTTTAAAAACACTTTTCGTTCGTGGTGATTTCATACTTCAAATTTCATGAATGTTAAATAAAAAGTTATAAATTTCAAATTTCTTGTGAACAACTGACGTATATTTTTAAATTACTTGAACTTTAATATTTTACTTAAAAGTACTAAGACTTTAATGTTCCATTTTTTGTACCATAAATAATCCGAAAAATGTCATTTTTGACATCAGTATGAAATAAACTGCACTTTAAGTGAAAAGGAATTATGAATTATAATATAGCCAAAATTGAGTAATGTGCATTAATAAACAACTTTCAGAAAGATATAAATGAACACATTTTATGTACGTGAAATGATCTGTTCACAGTTCATCATTGAAATTTTTTTGTTCCGTTTGCCGCCGAACATATTGTATACGTACCTCTTTCTTTTTCAACCATATTATGTTTGCTCGCTCCATCTCACTTCCGTTATAATGTTTTTTTTTTAATTTGACGTGTACTTGGTCCGTTATTGTTCATAATATACACATTTTACTTTAAAACATCTGTAAAACATTGTGAATATCATCTTTATGCCGATGATTCCCAATTATTATATGAATTTCCTGCTGACAATGTGGTTGCTGCAAATGCTATTGTCAATGATAATATTAAAAGTCTTGTTGAGCTATCAGAAAAACACTGTCTAAAAATCAATGCTAATAAAAGTTCAATTTCTGCTGTTTGGTAGACCTACACAAAAAAATATTGTAAGAGAGAATATTGCTATTAAAATTAAAGATATATTACTGCCGCTTTCTGATCATGCAAGAAACCTAGGCATTATACTTGATACTGATCTTAGATTCAAGAAGCATGTATCGACAGCATTACAAAAATCTTACGTTAAGCTCAAATTAATTTTTAATAATAGATATAGTTTAAACCGCAATGTTAAAATTATGCTTTGTGAATCGCTAGTGTTGTCACAATTTAATTATTGCGATTCTGTGTATGGACCATGTTTAGATGCTGTTGATAATAGGAGAATTCAGTGTATGCAAAATTCTTGTCTTCGACTGATTTTTGGTATACGTAAATATGAACATATTTCGCATAAATTAAAGGAGGTTAAATGGCTGAACATGAATAATCGTCAATTTCTGCATTCTGCATGTTTATTTCATAAGATAATTAGTACAAAGTCACCACCATATCCATACAACAAAATTAGATTTAGAACTGATGTTCATAATCTTAATATCCGTAGAAAAGATCTAATAACACCACCTTACCATAAAATTAGCTTTTACGAACGATCTTTTTCCTACAATATTGCTAATATTTACAATTCTTTGCCTAATAAGCTAAAATCTTTGTCATCAACTTGCTTCAAAAGCCATCTCCACAACATCTTATTGGATAAGCAGCTGCAATAGTATTTTACTTGATTTAAATAATAATTCTGTATTTGCTATATGATATAACCGTACTTCTTACTATTAATCATATTTGTTTAACGGGTTAAGTGGTAGAACAGATGGTATTAGTTAATACCAATCTGAACTTCGCCCTTTTGGGATTTTGATAGAATTGCTCATACCAATGATATATATATATTTTTACATGTATATAGTTTCTTAAACCCAATAAAAGTCCATTATTATTATTATTATTAAATTGGCGAACACGTTCGTTGTGAACATACCGTAAGGCATATCTAACCTTACTTTTGTAATTAGATTTGTTAATTGCCAATTGCTAACTGCTTGTTTATTAAGATTCTCTGTTTACTATAATTTGGTATAAATATAGTTTTCAATGTTCAGCAGAGTTACTTTTCAACGTTTGGATTTGGATTTGAATGCTTTTAAATTTAATTACAAAGATAACGTTTGTTTGGCGGTATATTCACAATGAGCGTTTTCAGCCAACTTCGATGTCAAATTTAAAAAAAGCACTCGTTATCAAGTAATCAAATAAATTTCAGATCTAATTTATCCATGTTTCTTACGAGACAGAACGTTGGTTTTTCAGACATTCCTAGAGACTCTACGCTTGAGAGACTGGCCATTTAGCGGAAGTGAGTCTAGGACATATCGCCGAATGGACATAACGCAGAATATTATTTTAATGCCCAAATCGCCGAATCGCGCCCAAAACGCCGAATTTATTAGCGTGGACAAAACGCCGAAAATGACCAAAACGCCGAATGCTGTCGGTGGACAGATCGCCGAAATAGTTACCGTGGACAAAACGCCGAAAATGCCCAAAACGCCGAATTCTGTTGGTGGACATATCGCCGAAAATGGACAAATCGCCGAACCGTGTAAAATGACGCCACATTGATCGGAAAGTTGGCGTCGCTCAATTTTGTTCAAAACGCCGATTTGTGTCGGTGGACATATCGCCGAAAATGGACAAATCGCCGAATTAGTTAGCGTGGTCAAAACACCGAAAATGCCCAAAACGCCGAATGTAGTCGGTGGACATATCGCCGAAAATGGACAAATCACCGACTTAGTTGCCGTGGACAAAACGCCGAAAATGCCCAAAACGCCGAATTCTCTCGGTGGACATATCGCCGAAAATGGACAAATCGCCGAATTAGTTAACGTGGACAAAACGTCGAATCCTGTGAGGGGATATATCGCCGAAAATGCCCTAAAGCCGAATTAGTTGGCTTGAACAAAACGCCGACAAAACCCAAATCACCGAATTCTGTGGTGGATATGGTAAAAATTAAGGTTGCGGAAGATTTATTTACTGCCAAATCAATCGCGAGAATTGTTTTGAAGTTGTTAAATTATGTTGTAATTATTTTTAAATTACAACAATAATAAATTTAGCTAGCAATTGCTGTCAGCATAAATAACACACCGATAATCTAATAGTGGACGTTCTAACTAAAGGTTGTAAAATTTGGAGTAATCCCCTTTGAATCGTTAATTACAAAAATGTTGAAAATCAAGTTGCAATGATTGTAACTATCAAATGTTTTTTCATATCTCAAGTTTTGTAAGATATGGAGCGCAAGCCAACTGCTCAAAGAATATTCTATGTAGAACACGTTTTAAGAACTGCTTCAATTATTCAAACACAGCGACAGTTCTGGAAATAATTTCGTGTTGTAGTGACTCCATCTCGCTAGACAATTAGAATATGAATCACGAACTATCGCCATAGGGGATCAGATAAAGATGTTAAACCTTTGGGAAGGTAAAGCGAGCAAGAACGGAGGGAATATCTTACAAGTTAGAAATTCAATTGAGAAAAATTTGAATGTACTCTTGTCCTTGCGTCGCTTATCCCAACAAATAGGAATTTCACACGAGTCCATTAGAACAATATTAAAGAAAGATTTACAGTTTCGTCTTTATAAGTGGAAGAAAGCCCAAAAACTTCTTCCGATTGACCGAAACACACGTTTAGAATTCTGTCGCTGGGATATTGAAGGAGGGGCTGATAAAATTATTATGAGCGACCAATCACATTTTCAACTCCATGGTAAGAGAAATAAGTAGAATTAACGTTATTGGTCTGTTGAAAATCCCCATGTTATATTCGAACACGAGGTGCATTCCACAAATGGAAATTCCAGTAGTCGTTAACAGTGAACGACATGTGTAAATGTTGCAAACGTTTTTAGGGGATGCCATCAATCAACTCCAGTTACCACTAGATGTTACATGGTTTCAACAAGATGGTGCAAGGCCTCATGTATCAAATGTATCTATGGGAATTCTGCGATGGATGTTTCCGGGTCGTCTGATATCTCAACGTGAAGATCAGTCTCGGCCTGCACGCTCTCCTGATTTGTCGGCTCCACATTACTTTTTGTGGGGCTATTTTAAATAAAAAGTGTACCACTCTGGAAGACTTAAAAAATTACATACGGCAAGTTATTGCTGAAATTGCGGCTGAAATGTGTCAACGTGTAATGGGCTCATGATTGCATCGCATGTGCAAGCAGATATGCATCATTCGCAATGGAGGTCATCTGGTCGATGTAATTTTTAAATTTAAAGTTCAAAATAAATAAGAATAAAACTTGAATATCCATTCTTTAATTTCCAACAAAAAAAAACGTAGACTGTATTTCATGTTATTTTTATTACCTGTTAAAATGGGGTCATTCTAAATTTGACACCCTTGAATTTTTTTTATATCTCGTGTGCATTTTTGTGATTTAGTATTAGGGCTGGTCTCATTTTGATCCTTATGCTGGAACCCGCGACTGAGATGAGGGAAGGGCTATTTGGGGATAACGTATTATTTTAAATTACAAATAAAGTAAGTATGTTTTCAAAACTAGAATGTCTATTTTCATGATCTATATCGCTCATATACAGTGACCGCCAAAAAGTCGGCATCGAGAAACATTTTTATTTTTGATTTTTCAAAAAAACTTTTTATGGCAATAGTTTGTGCTTCTTTAAAAACCTATTTCTCTCCTATTAGATATACCGAGTTATTTATACTTAGTTAGAAAATGGCGTTGTTCGAAATTGTCATAATCCAAAAAGTGCTATTTTTCGGAAATTAAGTAAGATTTCAATGAGATTTTTTAGCGTGTGTTAGTTTGAGCTAACTTAACTTTCACAAAAAATAATTTTTAATGAGATTTTTCTTTATCCAGTCTTCTAAACATTTATTATTTTTTCTTCAAAATTTCGAGACATAATATTGTATTTAGATAGAAAAGCCCATTTTAAAGAGATTTTCTGTAATTTTTTTTTCTATCTTGGCTAGTAAACGCAATTTTTTCAATTATTTTTCAAAAAAAATCTAAAATTTGACAGATACCGGAAGTCACGTGACAACTTTTGTGTGGTCCATTTGTAATGTTTTTCAACAACCTCAGATCGCCAGGGTCTTGATTTTCTAAAAAACTCTAAATAAAAATGTTTCCCATTTGATGCCAACTCTTTGGCGATTACTGTGTATACTGCAATTTTTAATCTAATAAAATGAAGTGATAATTAACCGTCATTGAATCCAAAATGGCTGACTTTATTTTTTTTTATTAAAAAAACCTAACACGGTCTTGGGTATCAAATTAAAGGTAATCGATTATACAAAACAAATAGCAAACTTACAAAATGTTTAAGTGTAATAAAAAATAATTAAGGTAGTGGTGGTATTTATGGGCCAGTGTGCTTAAATTTCTTCAACATTTCCGGAAGCACTCTGCCTACTGTTCTGTTTCCTTCCAAAAGGTGCTAAATCAACAAGTTTACCTATGACTGTTGATGTTCCGTCATCAAATAAGACAAATTCTCTAACAGAAGCGGTAACGTAGGATCAAAGATGCTCTTTGGTAGGATATAATATGGTTACTAGGCGGAATGGCTAATTTAACTCAATCTTATATATCCATTCAAAAAAATGCTATTAACTATATCTGTCCACGATTCCATGGTATGTGATAGCAAACACAAAACACATATATCTGTTTTGTCATTATTTTCTACATCACCAACTAAAACTATTGTTCAGTAGGTACTTTGTACTGCCGTTGGAAAAAGTTAATTAAAATATCAGGAAGCCTGGAAAAGTTCTTATATTTGCTGGTTTGCTGTTGTTTTCCGACATGGGTTTTTTATGATGGTCCTGCCCTCAAACCTTTATTAGACTGCCCCAGCTTCATAGAAATTATGGTCGAGCAATTGTTCTAAATTCGTGATTTTAATTATGGGTCGGTCGGTCTAATTCTGCTTGGCCGCGGTATGAATTTTGATTTCGTTTTTCTTTAAAACGAGCGCGTTTGGTGATTTTTGCCGTTTGGATTTCTTCTTTCCTTCCGCCCGTTGGTTGACATTTTTCTATTTCTAAAAAGTCCTTACACGGGATAAAGACGTGCAGCGACGCATGAATAGAGGTTTATTTGTTTACCTGACTTTAAATGCGTAATTCTTCTTAACGGTCTCTTTGCCCCAGGCGGTCAAAGCGTTTTATTGTCGGCTTTCCAGGATTTTTATAATCCGTCCGCTCTGGCCGAATTGTTAACTTAGCAATTTCTTTGCCGACTGGACTCGGCGAAGCGTTTTAGCACGTATGTGCATTGTTTTTGTTTGGAAAGCCGGCTCGTATCAAGTATATACTCCAAATCTAAATTTCAAAATTCAGAGCAGACCATATTTGAAATTAATTTAACGGTGTCTTATCGTAGTTATTATTAAAATTACGAAAGTCAAAATGCCAAATTCAAATATTTAACACAGGTTGTCTTTGCTATTTGAAATTACAAAACAGAAGTGCAAATCGCAGTTATGCAATATGGTTGCAGACAGTTTCTCGGTAAGTATTTAAGTTTTACCTAATCGGTTAATATTCATGAAGATGTGGAACATTTTTAGTTGTTGTATATAACAATTTTAAGAACTGTTCGTACCGACGAAAAAGATAATGCTGTTGAAAATAGCATAACTTGAAATCTAGAAAGAAAACCATCGCAATATTTTCTGTAATAGAAAGGACAAATTTGGCATTTCCACAAAAAGATGAAGTATTTTAATTTGGAGAATATATTAAAACTGGCACCTGAAGAATTACGCTACGAAATTTCAAATTTTATAATGTATATAATCACTAGAAAAATTGTTTACAATTATGAGATAGTCAGCCCCAGATACATTCTTACTGAACAGAAACATTTACAGGCTAAGAAAGTCAGATTTTTAAGAAAATATTTGCAGTATTTCAAGTCTAAAGAAAAATATGAATTTTACACATTTAGACGAAACTTGAATATACCAAAACGGATGTCAAATACGCTAGAGACCAATTCCCATATAAAATGCGAATTTTTTGAATTTTTCTCTTACACTTATATCTTCAGTGAAACTTGTATACGTATCATGATTTTATTAGTTGTGTATATTCTCTGTATGTCAGAAGTTGGTAGTAGTTGGAAGTAAATGTGCTGTATTTTTTACGGTTAGTGTAGCAATAACTGCCTGAATTTAATTTTAATTAAATTATTTCCTAATTTTATTTTTCCAAATTTGTACATGTAGCATGTTTATTATCATATTATCATTTTATATTTTATACTGTATCATTCCTTGTTACAGCTGTTAACATTTTCGTTATTTAAAATTGTAATGAAGAGTTTTGCCATTAATATTCAGTTATAACCTGCTTATTTGACTTTGACAATTAATATTAGTCTGTTATTTTGACTTTAGTAATTTTTAATATGTAGGCGTTACCTGTACCTTTAGTAGTTTCTATTTTCTATACATTAATGAAACCTATAAATAAACGATCAGTGGAAAAAATAGTTACAATAACACGGTCATTGGGCCAGTTAACAGCGCGTTATTGTGTTAACCAATTCGTAAAAACTAATTCTGTGATTTCAACTCAACGTGCCTTTTACGAGACAACAATGCGGACATTAAAATTCCGACGGAAAGCCCTATGGGTGAAAATCCAGAAATCGATATAGGCACCTGGTACTCCCTGTAAATTACAAGAATTAGCAAATTCTTTTACTAAGCTGGCACACACTTATTTTCGTGAACAAGCTCTGCAAGGTACCCAAAACATTATTTGAATAATTTCACATTATTTATTGAAGATTTCATACGTCGGTAAGAACTAAGAAGTCTTTAGTAAGAGCAGTAAATAACATAGGCAAAGTTGTGGTATGAGCCGTATAGGTTTTCCTTCTAATAAATGTAGAAAAAGACCACTTCCGCTCCACAACTCAGGAATGCCAGTTGATTCAATATAACTTCCAATAGATCTAAGTACAGCTATTATTATGAGAAAATCTTTTGGAATGATCACACAATTTTGGTTAGAAAATGTCATCCGCAGATATATCAAAGGCCTGTATAATCCAAGGCTGTAGTTACAAATAACTCCAAATATTTTAATTAACTTTTTCCAACTGCTTCAATACAGAGTACTGAATAAAAGTTTCAGTTGGTGATGCAGGAAATACTGGCAAAACAGTTATGTGTGTTTTGTGTTTGCTATTATATACCATAGAATTGTGGACAGAGGTAATAGCACTTGATTGGATATATAAGTTTGACTTAAATTAGCCATTCCGCGTAGTAACCGTATTGTTTTACGTTACAGCTTCCGTTAGAGATTATGTGTCTTATTTGATGACTGACGGAACATCAACAGTCATAGTTAAACTTTTTGGTTTCGCACCCTATGAAAGGAAACAGCACAGTGGGTAGATTGTTTCCGAAAATCGTACGACACTCATTAATCACCAATAGAAAAAATAGTTCACGAGCCGTAACCAAGACAACAACAAAAATTTCTTGGAATTTTTTTGTAGGTAGACATTACTTCTTTTTAGGGTTTGTGTCGTTACGATTTTCTTACCGAATTTGCATTTGAGCATTAATTCATATCCGGAAATTATTATTCGTGCATTCCAACAACGTCCTAATTTGCCCTCGCGTCCCGCTCGGGCAAATTAATACGACGTTGTTGGAGCGCACTCAAAAAAATTTCCGGAAAGAATTAATGCTTTATGATATTATAAGTGAAAATACCATGAGATAAAAAAATTATTCTAAGCAGGCCTTGATATGTGTTATACGTGTGGCAGTACTGAAGTGTATTGTCAGTCTGTGTCAAATTCGAGATCTACAGATTAAGTTTTACGTCAGTCTGTGTCAAACAACCATATATGTATTATACATATATTGCTAGTAGGGCCTGGAAACGGCCGAATACATTACGGCGCCGACATAGTTTCACTCTGAGTATAAAGCGTCTCGTGCGCATGCCTGAGAATTCGAACTCCGCCTTTAGAAGCGAATTTTAAACTTGACCGCCATATATGTAATACTTACTATATTGCTAGCGGCTATGAGTGGGAAACTCATAAAGGAAGTGAGACAGACAACCAACTCTTCAATGTATAATGGTGAGCTGTGCGCAAGCGCAGCGGCTTCGTCCGCCCAATAGGGAAGTGGTTAAGTTTAAAATTAGCTTCTAAAGGCGGAGTTCGAATTCTCAGGCATGCGCACGAGACGCTTTATACTCAGAGTGAAACTATGTCGGTGCCGTAATGTTTTCGGGCGTTCCGAGGCCCTACTAGCAATATATGGGCCGGTTGCAGAAAGCAATGTTAAGGTTGGGGATTGGAACAAAGAAAATGCTCCAATCTTCCCTCTCTCTTTATTGTGTTGCAGCATGCTACCACCTGGAAATTTATAGTCAAACTAGTTATAAACATTTCTACTTTAGGTAAGTATACGACTAACTAAGATGGTGTTCTCTGCTGAACAGATGTCAGGTGTTTGTGTTTTGTAACGTCGTGCCCAGACAACAGGTGCAAATAGATTATAAAAATGACAAGACATAAAAAGTTATCTGGTAATATTTGTAACTCCAATCTCGTGTATTGTATTTCTTTGACCTGGCAACTTTGTGCATGTGCGATATCAATAAATACGAAGAATTTGACGTTATACAAATATAACAATGGTTAAACATAATTTCGCACGTCGAAAGAGAAGAAATAATAAGGCAACTGCTTCAAGGAGGGGTACGCAGATACAATATACAGGGTGTTTCAGAATAACTGTTCCCAATTCTCAGAATTGAGAGAGGGCATCTTATTCAACACTTTTTAATGATAAACTAGTGTTCGGAAATACTTCCGTTTCGAGATAATACGACATTAACGAATTGAGTACTTGAAAAAATCTCAATGTGAAAAGTAACGATTTTATTGATTTCCAGCGGTTGCAATTTTTATTAATATTTAAAATTTAAAAAATGGTATTACACAAAAATTATAAGAATTGTTCAAAATTATGGCCGCCATTGTCGACACACAAGGTAATTCTTCGAAATATCTGCGGACGATCACGAATGTCATCAAAAGCCAGAATAATTCGAGCCACTAACTCCTCTGCTGTGTCCACAGGTGTCGCATAGACGAGTGATTTAATATAACCCCAAATACAAAAATCAATTGGAGTCATATCTGGCGAACGTGCAGGCCAAAGAATAGGACCTTGTCTCCTAATCCATCGGTTTCGAAATTGTGCATTTAAATAATCTCATTTAAACCGAAATGCGCTGGTGCACCATCATGTTGAAAGACCAAGTCGCTACGAATATTAAGTCGCACATCTTCAAGTAACTCCGGCCATGTTGCCATGGATAAGGTTCACTATCTGCAGCTATTTTGCATGCATGCGTTACTTTCCACATTGAGATTATTTCAAGTACTCAATTCCTTAATGTCGTATTATCTCGAAACGGAAGTATTTCCGAACACTAGTTTATTATTAAAAAGTGTTGCATAACATGCCCTCTCTCAATTCTGAGAATTAGGAACAGTTATTCTGAAACACCCTGTATAAGAAAAGACGTGGAAATTCTTTTTAACAGCATCATTGAGAAAATACCTTTGCTGACACGTATGTTTTCATTCAATAATGAAATGGTGCAACCTTCTGTTTTTTTTTTCACAGAAACAGGCCAATTTTGTAGGGGTATTTTAGAGAAAATTGTCGAAGATTGTAACCGCAGCGAATCTCCAGTTTCAAGTAAACAAGAAACATCCGATATTACTGCAGAAATCATTGAAGAAAATGAGTATGACTTTACATGGGGGTCTGTGCAAGAATACGAAGAGTAAGTAGTACAGGGTCCGGCAGAGTGACCGACCCTATTTAAATTGTTAATAACTGTTTCAAAGTTTACAATATTTTTAATTTTTTTTCAAAAATGTAAAGTAAAAACTTTCCAATTTTAGTTACAATATAGTTTATTTATTAAAAATATTAGCACTTGCTCCAAATTAATTTGGTTATTATTATTCAGTAGTTGAAGGAACTGTTCACAAAACGTAACCCGAACTTCTAAATCTCGTGGTACCTAGTAACTGGTGCACGACTTGAACTTTGTAAGGATGAAATTTTAAATCCTTTAAAATACAGCGAAGAGTTCTGTCTGATAGGCCCAACTTGATGAATTTAATCAAATAAAAAATTAGGTTAATCTGTATTAGTGTGAAAATGAAGTTTGAGTTTGAGTGATGTTATTTTCAAAACCTAATATTTTTAATAAATAAATTATATTGTAACTAAAATTGGCAAGTTTTTATTTTACATTTTTGAAAAATAAAAATATTTTAAAATTTGAAACAATTATTAATAATTTAAATAGGGTCATTCTGCCGGACCCTCTATAATTCAGGATACTAGATACTATAAAACAAATTATTTTTGAAATTGTTATATGTATTTACACTCATAGACACTGGCCTTTCAAAACGGTTTCTTATTATAAAACAGTTTTGGGTAATCCTGCTGTTTACGGCTCCCATTTCAAACTACCACTCCTAGAGCCTCTAATATAGGAGGGAGACTGCAATGCTGTGGGTCGATTATACCTAGGTACTACCGTTTAGAAGCAGCTCATTTTGAAAAAGAAATTGCGAAAACTAGATAAATGCAAATTAACAAGGCAAATCAATTTTAATTCATTTACATTATATTACAAATCAATTATTACCAATAAAACTGTTTCCATTGCAATTGAAATTCTACTATTTTTCTGATTTTGAGTAACTTCTTAAATAATTTCTTTAATAAAACTAAGCCTACTACAACTTTTCAATTTCCTCCATTTATTTTTGATGGCAGTAGACTACTGGCGTGCAGTAAAATTATTTAAAAATTGCAATAATAACCCCGAGTATAATTGAAATAAAATTAAATTTGTCAGAAAATGGGTAAGAAAGATGCAGGGGTGTGTAGAGAAGAAATGAAATATACTGTATTTTTAAGTTAATTGAATATAAAAAGAACTACGAAAAAGAAATTAAATTGTTTATAAAGTCAACACGTACTTATAAAAAAATAAACTAAATTGTTAATATAAAAGTGCATATGTATTTAAAAAAATATATTAAATTGTTTATAAAAAAATAAGTGAATGTATTTACAAAAAATAAACTAAACTGTTAATAAAAAATCTTTGGTAAATATGTATGCACTTTTTTATTAACAATTCGGTTTATTTTTTGTAAATTTCTACTTTTTTATTAACAATTCAGTTTATGTTTGGTAAATACATGTGTACATTTTTTTATAAACAAGTCAATCTAGTTTTAATACATTTTTATGCTATTTAGACAATTCTTACAAAACATCTATAAAATAGAGGTGCGAGTCTAGCGACAGGACCGTATCAAAGTTAGAAACAAATAGTAATTTTTATTAAATGTAATATAAAATATTTGATTTCTTAAAAAAATAGTATTTTGTAACTAAACAACCAAAAGTAAGGAAGATTAATACGTACAGCAGCTGAACAAGTCAGGTTAAAAATAAAGTTTTTTCATTTTTAATTTCAACTTCTTCAGTAACTGTACCTTGTATAAAAAAAGTTTATTAAGCTTTCTTGTTTATATTTTTGTTGTTTAATTCAAAATTCTAATAACTTCACGAAATCTACATTCATCATGGGCAAAAATGGTTTCTCTGCATAGGGTTGCCAACATTGTGCCAATCCCCGACGAAAAAATTGAGGGGGGCGGGGTGATAAAATAACTGAAGAATATCGATGGTAACATGAATCAATAGTACTTTCTAACAAGGAAGAGAAAGGCATACGTTTTTCCAAAGTGTGAGTTTGAGGCGGAAGTGCGAAACGCGAGGACTACAAATACATAGAAGAAAAAATGGCGTTCTCTCCTGCTTATATAAAATTTTTTCCATAACCGGGATCAGAACAACACGAAACGAGTATTACTGCAAATTAGAATTATGCTGCAATATTTAGCAGCCTTTGAATTGTGCTACTCTGCGAATACAAACAATATCATCAGAAAGTACCATAAATACAATGAGCATTTTTTTCTTTAGAAGTAATAACTTATGTTAAAACTTTTAGCAATTTTTTGTACTTATTATTAATTACTATCTTCGTTCAATAGAGAGGACGAGTACGACCGAAAGCAAGACATCAAGACGAAATTCTAAACCACTTCGGCCCAGGGCGGTGACCTCAATCACAGTGTATCTGCTATTAATCTTGTATTGAAAATAAAGTAGTGTAATAAAAAATACTTTTTTCTTTGTCAATATTTAAAGTTTTTGATATCTGTTTAGGCAAATACAGCATTATAGGAAGTATAAATTGAGTTGTAAACGTATAACATTTACCAATATATCGCAGTAAAATTTGGTAACTATCTGTTTTCTTGTAAGGTGTTGCAAAGTGATTCCGGTGTGCTGTTAAATGGTAGAAAGGTTTTGAAGGTAAATATCGATTGATAAATTTGAATATATTATCAAGTTGATTAATTAGGTACCTAGTTATTATCAAAAACTATATAGTTGTAGATAAATTATTGCACTTGACTTGCATATAATGGCTGTATTACACTTGGATGATATCATCTTCGCGTAATATAGCCTACATTATATGCTTGTTAAATAAAATAGTATTTTCCGCAACCAAAAGTAATTACTTTTATCTACTCTAGTGGGATAAGTAACGCATTACGTCACTCATTTGACACTATTTCAGTTATGTAATGAAGCTCATTACACCACTCAGTTATGTAATGGTTTCATTACGCAACTGAGTTGTGTAATGACTTCATTACGTAACTGAAATAGTGTCAAATGAATGACATAGTGACATTTGCCTACTAAAATATTTTTGAAAATGACATCTGACATTTCTCTTAATGCACTTTTCTCAATTTTAGGCAGTCGTAGATAAAATTTTGTACAATACATGTATGATACTTAGAGTCCGTCAAAATATTCTCGTATTTTTTCAAAATATAGCATAGCAAAATGGCATTTATTTTTTCAAAATATGGCATATGAAATAGCACTTATTTCAAAATAAATCATAAAAAGTGGTAAGTATTTATTTAAAAAGTTGAAATTTTAGAAAAAAATTCACCAGTAATATTAAAAATCCCACAACGACGGGCACAAGGTAAATAAGTGGAACGTAGGTATCCGAGGTGCATTGAAGGGAA
Organism: Agriotes lineatus; assembly: GCA_940337035.1. NCBI lineage: Eukaryota > Metazoa > Arthropoda > Insecta > Coleoptera > Elateridae > Agriotes > Agriotes lineatus. The sequence continues at coordinate 56,487,126 of OW679199.1, read as the reverse complement.
GGGTGAGAGCGCGGGATTGTTGTTGACGAGTGCACATAACGGGATACTTACCTGAGCGTTGAGGCGCGAGACGAGCGGTCACCCCCGCCCCGGGCCATTGACCTTAGTACCTGGCACTTACCAAAACTTCTGCATGTCTATTTTGAAATTTGTAAGTCCTTTTGTTGTGAATTAGCCACATAATATTGATTTTGATTGAAATATAGCATTAAAATATGGAATTTATTCAAAATATAGCATTTATCACGAAAAAGGGCATTTTATAGCATTTATGGCACCAACAAATGTGGTTCATTCCACCCCTTACTACGTGAAACGCCTAAATACGAAATCTGGTCCTAAAGGAACCTACAGTAAGAAACATGGCAAAATGGCATTTGACGGACTCTATGATAATGCATCATTAATATACTTGTGTGCTTACATAACTAGTGCTACGCACTCGTTTGTAACTTACACACACGTATATTAATGATGCTGTTATTCCACTTGTATAGTAAATAACTATTAATACCAAAATCTGTCATTGAAGTTGACGTTTCTCTTACTGACACAGAAAGTGTATGTTGCTATGTAACACTTTTAGTTCCTAGGAAGTACTTTTACTTCCATGGAACTAAACGCAACCTCCATTTGGTCGTCTGTGAATGTAGTTGTCATAATGATTTTTAAATGAGAAACGTCAAAAGTAATCAATCATCTAAAATTTTTAATATTTTGTACTTTTCTGGGTTGCAGAAAAAATAGTATGTATTATTTGGATTAAAAGTGACCCTGTTTGACTTGCAATCTTTGCATTTGCTCGGCTACGGTGCGCTTTGTCTTGCAAATGCAAATATAATTGCTCGTCAAACAAAGTGCCACTTTTAATTCTAATAAAACAATATACTATTAATTCTAGGAAATAAAAGTGTTGCATTGCAAAATACACTTTTTGTGTCAGTAAGAGAAACGTCTACTTCAATGACAGTTTTGGTAGTAATCACTTCAAAAACGGTTGCCGAACAACATTCTTTTTCAACCTAAAAATAATAGATACTTATGCATTAACGGAGATATGAATATGTTTTTCCCTTGGGTTGACATGTGTTACAGACCGAGGGCTTCTAATCTGAGGTCTGTAAGTCAACCGAAGGTAAAGAACATGAATACCTCCCATGGTGCATACAATATTTAATTTACTAGCAATATTAGTAAAAATTAAATTTTGGGGTTACAGCTGTTTTTGAATATAAACAAGTAATTTGGAGATGAAATCAGCTATGTTGGCATTGTATTAGCTCAGCTACTTGAAATTTCTACATGAAAAATAAGTTTCAATCAGAACTCTGTATTGTCAAAAACACATTAAAATTTTATTTAAAAGGTTATACAAGCTTCATCAGAGAAAATAAATTTAAAATACAAGCCTTTTGCAGTAGTTATTCTGAAAGTTTAAATAAGCAAGCAATAAGTGAAAGAATAAAACCTCACATTTAATACATACCAAGAAAAAACATATCGTATCTTAATAATTAGGATTCATTACATCTTCTTGTTTAAAACTGAAATATAATTTTTCTTTTTCCTTCAAAACTCCAACTTTTACCAATAAGTATTGAAAAACAGGATAGAGTTGTGATTATTTTCTGGTTTTTTCGTATGTTTTCTTAAAAATTATTTTGCTAAAAGACAGATATTAACAGTTAATAGAAAATAGTTTTTGTTAAAAGAATAGAAATCACCGTTGTAGTTTTTGTCGTTTTCTTTTAAAGTGTATTCTTTTTTATTTTTCTTGATTAGTCATTAGTCATTTTACCTTAATTCAAATACTCTTAAAAATTAAAGGTAAAGATTTAATCAATAAACTAACACTTTCTTAATAACATTAATTAATTTCCAGCCAAATTTCAATAAACAAAATACGAAACAAACATAAACCCAAACTGTTACAGGAAAAACAAAAATGATTGAAAATACAACATTAATTATGGATGTTTAATAAGATTATTTTTATTGTAAAAAAATGCTACTAATGACTAATCAAGAAATATAAAGAAGAATAATAAAGAATACACTTTAAAAGAAAACGACAAAAACTACAAAGGTGATTACTATTCTTTTAACAAAAACTGTTCTCTATTAACTTTTAATATCTGTCTTTTAGAAATATAATTTTTAAGAAAACATACGAAAAAAACCAGAAAATAATCACAACCCTATCTTGTTTTTCAATACTTATTGACAAAAGTTGGAGTTTTGAAGGAAAAAGAAAAATTATATTTCAATTTTAAACAAGAAGATGTAATGAATCCTAATCATTAAGATACGATATGTTTTTTCTTGGTATGTATTAAATGTGAGGTTTTATTCTTTCACTTATTCTCTAATTGCTTGCTTGTTTAAACTTTCAGATTAACTATTGCAAAAGGCTTGTATTTTAAATTTATTTTATCTGATGAAGCTGGTATAACCAGCAAAACGTTATAATTAACTTTTAAATAAAATTTTAATGCGTTTTTGACAATACAGAGTTCTGATTGAACCTTATTTTTCATGTAGAAATTTTAAGTAGCTAAGCTAATACAATACTAACATAGCTGATTTCATCTCCAAATTACTAATTTATATTAGTAAAAATAGTATGAAATTTCAAAATGTCATAATAACATTTAAAATTAGAATGTGTAAGTAACATCAAGAATTGCCTCATTGTATGGTTGCTAAGACGTTGCCTATAGTTGCATGGTTACCACGAGTTTGAGGGAGAAATAATTTCAAAAATCCCTTGGGGGTTATGAGTACCTTTTCATATTTTGTATCTACAATTCGTATTTCATTCTAAGAATTTCTGTTCAGCTATTAATTATTACGTATAGTAAAATAGCTAGAAATCTACGCTCTAATAATAACCATCCACTATCATTTGAATTCGTTATTTACCGTATTGTAAATTTCGGATTAGCCTGTATACTGCAAGTAGAAATTTCCCGGCATTCGTGCAATGTCACAACCTTAATTATGAAGCGACATCTGTCTTACAATGGCTGAACTATATGTGCGCTATTTTTGTGGAAATTTTATCAGGTGTTTACAAAACCGGCACGAATTTCCGACGATTCCAATGAAATATTCGCCCTAAATGACAACCGCTTCAAATTTTTTAGGAATCACTTATCAAAAACTAAACGTCAGAAATAGTTCAATGGGGTCTTAAATGAAAGATCAAAGTCGTATCTTCCTGTAAGCCATTTTACAGTTTCTGTTTTCTAATTTTCACAAGTAAATTTTACTGTTGGATGACAGAAATACAAATGAAAAATGCCTACCAAAGCGTCGATATTTTAAACACAATTTTACAGCGCAAGCGAATCTGTTACCATTTATAAAATTGCTTATCCTGATTAGCCAACATTCGTCTTTGAAATGAAGCCTTGTTTAACTTCATACGACGCGTGTGAATCGATAGTAAGTGATTCCTATGTATCAATCTGTCCCTATTATTTCAACATAAGCCAAACGCCAGCCTTAAGGAAAATGAAATTGTGGCTGATCTTCACGTAATAGATCAAAAGACACCATACGAGGAGGGACACAAGGAGGATTGATATTTTACCCCAAAACGGGCTCGTTTATCTTTAATTAGAACTAACAGTATTATGTGCTTAAGCAGTGAACTCCTTTTAATACGACACTTGAAAGCAGTCTAAGTATATAGAAATGCAGAAGTCGTGAACAATTAGATCAAATATCTTATCTTCCTCTTTTTTCTTTTTTTTTATTGCATTGTAATTGCTATGATAATACATGTAATGTCAAAGTAAATAAAGAACGAAGTCGCTAATATTTGAATTTCACCTTAAATTTGCATTAATATTAAGACGGTATATCTTCTAAAATGAGTAGTTTATTGAACGATTACATGAGTCTTTGAAGAAAGAATTACACCTGAGATTTCTAGATATGGAGAAAGCGTCCGACAAGATGGTACGATAAAAGTATGGGTAATCGGTAAGAAGAGCTGAGTGTGGAAAATTACTAATAGATACAATAAAAATTATATACCACACAAGAGAATGCTGAGTATGGACAAGACTGATATTTTCAGGCAAAAGCTGGTTTAAGGCAAAGCTGCATTTCGACCTCTGTACTATTCATTCCAGAATAACGTGCCGAAGAAAGATACGACCATGGTACCTGGGAATATGGAAAATAAAATCGGTAGAATGCATAACACTATGATATTCAGCTGACTTGTCAGTAATGGGCAACACGGCGAAGAACTACAAAACAATATCGAATTATACGACAAGAGCTGCAGAATAAAAGTAAGAAAATAAACGTAGAAAAATAAAACACATTTGTGATATCGGCCAATGACAAAACATACCAGATAAGATTGAGAAGTAAAACTTTCGAAAAGGTTAAGGCGTTTAAATACATGGTACATGGGTAGTGAAAGAAGAGCATCCACTGTTTCTCCAGTCGCAAGGCATAAGAAGAATGATATCTCAAATTTAACCATAACTGTGCCAACAGTTTGCTTCGCAGGTATGTACGAGTAATATTCGGCTGTCAGCCTCCTCATGACTGTACGATTAGAGATCTGGGTGCTTAAAAAGTTATCACATAGCATATTACTTCTATTTGTAACAATGGCGTCCTTTTTAGTTTCTTTATTTTGTTACTGCTCGCAGCTAACTGAGAACAGCAATTTAAAAAGCTCTGTTTTATTTTCACTTACAAATAGAAAACCTTTTGCAGTGTTTTGCAATTGGTGTGTGGGCAGTTACTCGGTCTCGGGTCCTGTTCCTCGGGCAGATCTTGTTTATGACTTTAGGCTGTCTTCTCGAGATTCATCCAACACGACATCAATCTGTTAAGTATATTCTCATTCGCGCAGAAGTAACCTGGCATACTTTTCACTATAGTTTTTGAAAGTTTTCACTTGTCCAGTACTGATGATATAAACCATGTAGCGCCCACAAACCGGAGATAGTTTACTGAGCATTGGAGGAGATCTAATTTTGACGATTTTCTCAGTTTCCACAGTCAGAAGGTGACTGCGAATGCGATTTGAACTATTCGCGGTAACCCGCAACTGCACCGCCCTTTCGCTGCACTCGGCCACCGAGAACCCCTTGCACCCGTGAGATACTGTTGCCTTAAATAGAACGAATTTTTCGTTGGCCGTTTTTGTCTTTTTTACAACTATTGCTCTGTAACTGTTGGGTCCCGTTTTCGTCAAGGGTACAGCCTGGGCTATTTATTCGGGCAAATGATCACTTTTACCTACCTCTCAGTTAAAGCAAAACTAAACAATATTTAATTTTTTAAGGTGCTCATCCTGTATATATTTATCCAAAATTAGCACGGTTTTATGCCAGGTAGACATATAAATCTGCATGCAAAATATTGTCTTCCTCCAACAAATAGTTGTTAAGTTATACCGGCAACAGACGGAAAGACAAACGGAAGGAAATGAGAAAACCTGTTTGTCGTCATTGAGGAACCCTGAAATATTAAGATCGAAGCAATTTCGTAATGTAATTTCTTCGCGATTACAATATTTCGTCTTTTAGAAGAGCTAAGTAAAACGAACTCTCTCCAAAAGAAAGCACAAAATTTCGTAAAAATAGCTTTCTAGTTTCTTAGGTAGCTTTATCTGTGGCAATGTAAAATATTTAAAATAAGACGAGCTACAACTTTGATTTGAAACCTTTTTTGTAAATGATCAATTTCAGAAGTTATAGATTAAAAACCACTTTTTGGTAGCAGACTTTTGGGCCCTACCTTATTTAGATGAAATTTGTATACCGAATGCGAGTTATGCGCCTCATTAAGAACGGACAGGTGTAGAAACACAGATATAAGAAGAGGAATGAATATCGAGTGAGTGCAAAAATGAATCGTTGAAGTACAACAGAGATGGGTAGGACATTTATATCAGATGGACGACGAGAGAACAGCAAGCGTATGAAACAAGAGTGCTAAAGAGAAGAGTTAGAGATCGACTTAAAGGACGTGGAAAGAATCAGGCAAAGAACCAATGAAAAGAAGAGAAGGACAAGTTAATCAGCTCACGAGAAATAATAAATATTTGAAGAAGGTGCGGAGCGCGGCACCTCAAGAATCGTGGACACTGTAAGGTAAAACAGAACGGAGGTTTTGAACTAATTGAGAATGATTGAGAATGGAGGACAATGGTTTTTAGTAAGAGCAAACAAATTCTCATAAATATTGCTAACAGAGTGTTCTCGTGCCGTATGAACCACAAAGTTTATTCAGGCTGGCAGTTCTATATTCTTCATTATTACCATTATTTCCTTCTTCATCTTTTGAATTAGTTATTTTTTATCAATCTTTGGATAAGCAATATAAACTTGGTATTAAACCCGAATCGCAACTCAGTGAGAAATTAATTTATGACTGCAATAATTATCGAGGTATATTCCTAGTAAGCGAACAAGTAAAGTCTACGAAAGGATTCTAAAGAGCATAAGTGAAGAAAGCTTGTTGATAATCGCTAGACGAATCCTAGAATTGCTTTAGAACAGGACTGAATATTTACTTTAAAACAAGTAACTAAAAAATAATTAATTACCATAGTCATTTGTTTTATACTAGATATGCGAAAAGCACCTCACTCTATCGAAACGAAAAATAGGAAGCTCTAAAGAAAATCCTGATCTATAAGGGGCAATAAAAAGTGTATATAATAACAAGAAAATGTATCTACTACCAATCTTCTCTTGAAAGAATCTGAACTAAAAAAGGACTACCTAAGGCAGGATGACATATTGGATAGAAGATATGACAAGCAAAAAGTGAAAGAAGCCGAATCGATGCCCACCAAACGTTTGGAATAAGCCCGTTTTAAGTTCAACAGTTACGCGAAAATATGGTAAACGGAAAAGTAGAAAATATCAAGAAGAAAAAGAAAATCAATTTTTGCATCCTTCTTCCAGTTTTGTTCTCGATTTACTTTAATTATTGCTGCTGTTTCTTGCTGGTATAGAACAGTGGTCAGTTCTAAGTCGTCTGTTTTTTTCGAACTATTTCATATCCGCTTATATGAGCACCATTCCACGATATATTTGCAGCATGTCGTAATTTATCTTTACCACAGGTTTAGACAGCATCTCTCTTTCTTTTGATGTGGTTCTTACCCCTTTTGCTAGATTTATTCTTCCATTTTCCTCTTTTTGGAAGATATTCCAAACTTGGAAGGGTCCATTTCATGCTGTGTTCTTAGAATTGTGATCTATATCATATTACAGGTAAACTGTGTGTTTTAATTGCTGTATGTATGTATGTATTAAATTAAATACTTTAGGCCCGAAATATTTTTAAAAAGGAAGTTAAGTTTTACATAGGTAACCTACGCTCTTTTTGTTTCAATTATCTGATTTTCAGTTCCAAGCATATTATTCCGCACGTTATATATTACTTTGTCGCTCCTTGTGCTTTCTACTATTTAATGCAAGGAATATTAATTAAATGATGCTACATACATACAATGCTTGAATTTCCAAGTTCTCACGGCTTTTAAGTAAACTCCTCCATTTTCGCTCTTATACTAATTCAATGAATTTGGAGGGTTATTGCGTGTGTTACGTGACCTACTCTTTTGTTTTGATTTTATAATACCACGTGTTAATTACCTTCAAACAAAATCAAAATTGCCATGCTGATAGCCAACGTCCGTAACGGATAAGGCGCATAAAGAAGAAGAATTACCTTCAGTGTTTCGAAATTTTTAGACTTATGTTTAGCTTTGAATTAAACAGATATAAATTTCAGTCCAAATTTACGAAATATCGTTCACAATTTAAAAGCCAGTGTTGTTTCGCAATCAAACGAGTTAAAGGCCAGAAAACTGCAACTTGCAAATCGCGCAAATAAACGACCCACAATCTCGAGTTCAGCGCACGGACTTGCAAACGCATGCGGAACTATAACAGCTTACCGCCTACTGAGTAGTTTGTTTTGTAATATTAGAATCGTTCCACTAATCTACACTTTGCACTTTGATATGTTGTTATTTAGTTAAGCAATTAATTTTTGTATAAATAGACCGTTTATTTTTGTAATAAATCAATCGACATCTAATGTTTGATTCATTCGCAAAGTTGCTACCCTCTTCCAAGCCATAACCCATAAAACGTGAGGCTGAGTTTTAAGGGTAGCACCATCATCATCCCTTTAAGTGCCATTGACTACATCGGCTTAATACATGAATGCAGTCTCATTGATGTGCTTAAAAATTAGGGATAAAGAACCAGTGCAATCAACAGAAACCTGATCCAGCCTCTAGGCATTTCGGTTCACTTACATTTGGTGTTCCTTCTTTTGAATAATGAAAAACTTCAGGATAGAGCTACCTTGCGGTTCCCATTTTGATACTTTTGGGCCTTGACTACGATATGCCGTAATACATTTTCCGGCTTCTTCTGATCAACGCTTAGAAAACGGATTTATATCGAAAATAACGGGTATTTAAAAAAGAACGCATTTATTAAATTTCGCACCATTTTTTTTCTGTAAAAGTTGCAACCTTAAAAATTTTACATCTGTCATCTATAATTGTTGCAATTTTCAGTTATAGAGCGCTACATGAAAGAACAACGGCTTATCATCGTGAAAATCGATTACAAAAATGGTGAAAGTTACGCTGAAACCGTTCGCAAAGTCCGCCGTGAAAGTACACCAAATCTGTCCACTGTTCAAAGATTGAATAAAAAAATTGAGAGAATTGGATCAATTATGGACTGTAAATCACCTGTTGGTTGTCGTTCCGGCTGGTCTCTAGAAAACATTGCAACTGTGAATGTGAGTGTTGCTGAAAATATACGAACGTCCCTACATGTGATAACGGAGTTCTCGTGGCCCCAATTAGAATATGGACATGGAACACATGTGGTTTCAGCAGGACGGCGCAACCTGCTACACTGCGCGTAAAATAATTGATTTATTGGGAAAACTGTTTTTGAACCGCATTGTCTCCTGAAACGCTAAGGGGAGTTGGTCACCGAGATCGTGGGATTTGACGCCCTACGACTTCTTTCTTTGACATTTTTTGACATCTCAGATCCATACGAATAACACTCGAACAATTCCTGAGCGATATCCAACGCGTAATTAATGAGATAGAGCCGCAACTTTAACAAAACGTCATATATATATTTTCATCAAAAGGGCAAGGGTCTGCGTCCAAAGTTGCGAGGGCCATTTGAAGGATATTTTATTCCATCATTAATCGGAACATATCTACTTTAAAATTCAATAAAAATATCAGCAATCCCTCAAAAAAACTTGCGTTTTATTTTAAAATAAAAAATTGCGTTCTTATTGAAACACCCTTTAGTTACCGATCGGGTGCATACTTGGTGTATGGTTTGGTGAATTGCTGCACATATTTACTTGAATCGGGATTTAATAGTATTTTGGAAGTAAACTTACCTTTTGGCTAGATGCAATCTCAGGTACGGGACAATTTTGGCGAATTGTATTTAATTTTATGTCTTTTTCATGTAACCCTCGACATTCTTTACGTTATCTCCATTAATCTTTCACAAATCTTGTGATCAGATCAGAAGTATTTTTACTGAACTTTCTGTGTACTTGGAGTCGCAGCTACCACCACTGCGTCACTCGCATATTTGAACCCCTATAATTGTTTACCTATTCTGATTGCATTTAGTATTGTTGAACATTTATAATAGTCTTCTCGCGAATCTCTATATTTGTATTTGACTAATTGGTACTTAAACTTTGGTGGTTTACTCTTTTATTCGCACCTATCGATATCTGTTTTTGTGTTTTACGATTTTAATTGGGCAGAAGACCGTCAGCGGTTTTCCATCACATCTAAGGCCAGAACCAGAATTTTACCAGATAAGTAAGACTTAACTGTTTTGAACGATATAAATCGCTGAAATTTCTTTATGTGTGCAAACCTGAATTGTTCACATTGTTCGTTAACGTAGCAACTTCCAGTCTCATTTTCTATAGGGTGTCCCAGAATGTTTTGCTGTTTTTACAAAGCGCTCGTTTGGCAACGTTGTACAGTAGCTTCCTAACTCGGTATTCTCCAGTTAGAGGAAGGTTGCGGATTATTTAATAAGAATGGAGAAGTCGACGGGAGAACATAACACGCTCTTCATGGAGCTTTATTTGAAGAATCAAGAAACGTATTTGTGGCGCTCCGCCTTTTTTGCAATCGTTTGAATATTCACCGTGTGGTGATGGTCCGAGACGCAGTTTAGTGCAATCATGCTTAAACAAGTACAGAACAACAGGTTCTTTACAAGAAAATTATCATCATTTGGTTTAAAATAGTGTATGTCAGCTTATAATTTTAAAATGATTAACTGTTGAAGAAATATGATGCAGAAAAGAACAATAAATTGAAATATACATGTTATTAATTTTCTTTTAATCTCCGATACACAAATTAGTTTCGATAACGCAGACTAAAGTTGTTAATAAAATCTAGTAAATATAACAAATGGTCTAAGGTCCAAATATATTTTCAAATATAGAACTGTAAATGAGGAGAGGGATTTTCATTGAAATAAAGAGAAGGCTTGTTGGCAAGCAGATGAACGTTTAATGACATAGAAAGCCACAATCGTAATGAAATAAGTGTCTTTTTAAATGTTAGTAATCAAGGTCTTCACCTAATCTCAGAAGAAAAAATGTTTCTCATCAAGAGAGGGTTGCAGAGGACACTCGGCCGTCAAATAAAATGGACCCAATGTTCAAACACACTTAAACCGTCCAAATTGCAGGAGCTCATAATTAAGAGATACAATTAATGAAGGCATTTGTATTCCGCAAGCAAATATATTTACCCGAGTACAATTAATTATGCAGGAAGAGAAATGCGAAATGCATAAAATACATAAGATTACAAAGCCAGGGAAGAATAATTAAGCTGGGCGTTTCCGCGCTGTGAGCCACCGCGACTAATTCATGCCAGCACAGGGGACTCATTGTATCGTGGACCGAACGCCATTAGTTATAATAGTTATAATTGTCAGACGAGTGATATCTACCAGACCAGGGCTAATGGCCGTGTGCAAATGGAAAACACTAACTTGCATTATTACTTCTGATGGTTCGGAAACACGAGGAGTTACACGAATCTGGCGGAGGGCTACAAAAACTTGTCGAGTTAAAAAGTCGCACCATAGTTTAATCTCACATTCGTATGCTGATGACAGCGACCGGCGTGAAAGCAAATGTGGTTTCCATTGCTGTGAGAAATTAAATTGCTTTCGTCTAGGGCATTCATTTGCCTATGTCAAACTTTGTGTGTAAAATAACTTTGTACACAATGCAGGATGGTGGAATTAACTTAAAATCCTTTAAATTGCAAGCAACGTAATTCTCCTTTTTCTGTTTAGTATAAGCTTAGGATTATTATTTCCAGCCTTTTTCAGTCGTCTTGAGATACTGATAGCCAGCTCTTCCTCTACCGTTTATATGGTCTTCCCCTTGTGCTCTGTCCATCTGGTTTTTCGTTTTGTGCTATCTCTGACAATCTGACGTTTTTCATTCCATCGATATATTCATTCCATCCACGTCTTCTCTGTCTGTACCACCTTACTACTTCGGTTCATTATTGCTGATGAACCTTTTCATTGCAGAACCGACCACGCATAATCTTTCCAGCTGTAGTCAATTAACCAGTTTAGCTTCGAATTATTATATAAACAACACTAAGTTTCTTAGACTCAAATTATTATTATAGAGATTATTAACAAAGATTCTATAAACGAATAGTATACTGGGATTATGCAAACACTAAAGAATTTGACTAAATAAAAGCGCTTTAAATCTATTTTGTGAAGTACTAAAAGGCCCTCAATAAAACAAGCATCTAGCGGATGCAGATATAGTTATGATAAAGTTGATCGTATTACGGGAAAAAGAAGTTGTCGGTACAATCGCTGGGTGACGCACATATTGTACAGGACTATTGTAATTTTTAATAAGCTTAATACTTACATCACGTACAAGACTGATTAAAAGTAAATAAATAATTGTATAAATGGGTTCATTGATTGTAGTGTTTCGCCCCCTATAGTAATTCGCACATCTGCAAGTAAAGTTATTTATAGCTAGCTTTCAGTAGGCATGAAGACTCAAATCTGCAAGTTAGGTTCACCGACATGTTCATATTTAAACTGTGTTACGCCACTGGGCTGTGAAATTAAAAAGCAGCAACGCGCAGACTCACTACGCTGTCAATTTATCTATCAACAAATTGAATTTTCGTGCTGTTCGTTTCTGGTGTATTTACAAGTTAATTCAAAGGCAAGTCTATTAACAATTTATCAGGTAATTCGAATCTCGCTCGTTATTAAGCGTCACTAGTCGTGTTTTGTTTTTAGATCGTTCGCGGCTTTCTGCGAATTCAATTGTTTTGAACGCGTCCTTTCATATGAAAAAAAGACATAGCCTCAACTTATATTTTTACAATTTCTGGACCTCATGCTCTTTTTTGAAGTATTGTAACACTGGGATCGGCTTCGTCTTAAAGGACTCGTTGCTCATGGTAAGTTTCGAAACTCTAGCACGGATATTTGCTTTGCAACACTAGCCTAACCTTTTTTTAGGCTGCGGGAACTGGCTCGGAACAGCTTCTCCTGATGCTCGCTGCTGGAAGCGGAACCCTAGGATGCTGGAACTGCTGCGGTGTACTCCTACACGGCGTGCGGACGTGGTGCTACTAAAATTTCAAACGCCTGACCTCAATTGTGCTCAAAATTTGATGGTCGTAAACTTCTCGTCGTTGGCGAAGTGGTTCGGAAGGTGGTCGCAGATGAAAATAATTTTTAGGTGATGGATTTTTCACCCACATTCTCACATATGCACTACGAACTCCTGATCACCATGGTATAGTTATTTTTAATTTATTTCAATTGTAAATGGCTTAAAACTCAATTAATCTGGAGAGACAAATTAGACTGTCATAAAATATTTTTTATTCCATTGTTTCTCTAAGTAGTTAACAACAATTGCCTATCTAAATTTATAATTATGGAAGTACAAATCAGTTACTTAGAAACTAAATTTTAACTTATATTATAAAAATGTACAGTCTTAATTCTAAAATTATTGTTTGTTCACGTTCGTATTTAATAGTATATTACACAACGAGAGCTGTAGGAAGCATATTACACGCGAGTTGGAAAAGTTACGCACAAGCCGCGTAGCGGCGCGTGTGTAATTCCACGAGCGTGTAATTGCTCTATAGCCCGAGTTGCGTACTATACTTTTTCTACGGTCACACTCATTTCGTTAAACGAAAAAGAAATATTTTATTAACTGTCAAATCATCTGTCACACCATTTTAAAAATTAGGCGGCTGCAGTCACATCCCTACACCGCTTCGTACAAACAACAGAAGCTAACTGTAACGTAATAAAAAAAATTACGTGTTAGTCATTATCATTACGTAACACTGTTTGTAACAACGAATTTACTAATCAAGTAAACAGTGCTTAATGAGCAATTTACTAATAAAGGAGTAGAAAAACTAAGTTATAGCGCCACTCACTATGTTTTATTTGGATTGTCTGTTCACTTATATCACTTCACTGACTAATTTTTTAAACACCAATCTCGTTCATTTCTTGTTGTGTGAATTTCTTGTATTTTATAATAATTGTCTGCTTTTCACCATTCTTCAAATATTACCGTTCCATTTTTTTATAGCCTTATTCGATCTAGTATTGTGCTCTCTTTGCACTGTATTAAGAAAATTCTGTCCTTCTTACCTTTATTTAAAAAGTTCATAGAACTGTACTTATTCAATTATACTGACATGTAAATTTATTTAACACACATGTAATAAACCCTTTGGTGATAGATTTGTTGAATTTTGATTGGATTTACTTTGCACCAACCTCTTAATTTATGCAAATTAATATTTCTGTGACTCTAATTTACGAATTGAGCTCTGCCTTATTGCCATTTATTCTGAAGTAATTCCATTTAATATCGGCAATGGTTTACCAATGTATTTATGAATTAAAATTTCTGATGTAACTTCTTGCAGTTGCCTGATTTACTCCAGCTCTGTGCTTTATTGACTTACTTTATTTATCTATGATGGAAGCAGAGTTGAGTAACGGGCTAAATACCACCTCAACATATACCATCGTTATTCGTCATTCGATTTTCATAATTCAACACCAAATTAAATGCCAGCAATAACCTGACTATAAACAATATTTTTAATTCAAACTGTACGTGAAATTGGTAGTTATAAAATTAGAATTAATTTAAAATCTACAATAAGAAACTTCCGTAATAAACGCAATCCGGCAAACTACGCGGTTTAAAATAACGGCGGAAAAGGCAAGAGCGGTAACTGTGGAAATAATCCTGACTTTCATTCGCCGACTATTTGCGACGAAAGACAGTAGAAATCACAATTGTACAATTGTGTGATACAATATCTGTACAAATTTTATGTAAACACAATTAATAGAATTTTAATATCTTAAGAGATAATTGACACCTGACTTCCAGTGCACTGATAAGAGCAACGGTCCGGAAATGCACAAGTCGGCGAACAGTTAACATGGCGCACTCCTATCTAAATTTCGCAGATCTACGTGGAAGGGGCTTCCAACGGATATAGAAAAACCATGCTGGGCTAGTTACAGGCGCTTGAGTCTAGCTCCAACAGGGAACAGCACTATGCCCTGGAGCGCCTAGGACCTAGGGCCAGAGCAGACTGTTCAGTCAATCTGCTCTAGCACAAAGTCGTCGCCAGCCTTGCTTATCCTGGAAAATGATCGCAGTTAGTTCGGCTTCAGCCCGCGAAGCGAGTCAGTTGGTCAGTTCGTAACTGCAATTCAGAGACGCACCAAAAGGAGCCCTCGTAAACTCCAAGCGGAACTCAGCTTCACTGATGTTTGATGCCAGAGATTCTTAGTAGCGGATGTCCACACGTTCTCTCAAAAGCAGCCCGTCCAGAACTCCGTAATTGCGCAGTTAAAAGGGAACTCTCAAACACTAGCGAGCACAACCACTGTAGTAAACCGATGGCATAACCTATGTGGCAGAGACCTCCTCCTAGGCATCAAGATCATTGCACGACGTCGCCTGGTGACGCTATAGAGAGTTGAAGAAGTCCGGGAAACGCCATGCAAATCCGTGGCTAAACCAGTCAACATTTATGGCAGGACCCGGACTATTTTGCAGGTGCATTTCATCTATACGTACTACGTCGGCTATGCCCAAATTAGCGTGAGATGCTGGAACACCTCCAAATTACACAACCACACACGAAGCTTGTTTGCACGACCATCGCAGTCCACTCCGCTGACGAACTTGAATGGTTGCGGACTTGTTCAGCCGTTTAAGATCCAGCCGTTACATATTGAATTTTATTTCGCTGTTGCACCTACTTGCGTTTTAGTATTAAGTTATTTTAGTATTGTAGCTGGAAGAAGTAATAATCGAGATAATATGAAAACAATATCATAGGTATTCGTGGTCTAATAAATTAAAGCAAGCGATTGAGTCCTTGGCTAACTAAGCTAACGAAAGAGGCACATGCATACGAAAATCTAATTCATAGCTCCCGTTCCGACGAAGCAGTTTCAGCAAGCGGTGTGCAGTTCTATGGACGGTGAATACTAATGTGCATCTCCTTCAGCATTCACAAGGTGTTATTCACCCTCAAAGATAACTTGTGCATTATCAAGGTTACTTGAAAATGAAAGAAAGAAAGGCTTAAAAATAAATTTTTATCAAACGTCAGCCTATGTGTAAAGGTAACCGTTTCATATCGTAGAGTTCGGGAGGCTAACAGGTGTTTTACTTCCGATATTGCATTATAATCTTAAGTCAATCAGACAGGTACAGCAATACATTAATCCTTAACACCAAATCTGCGCTTGATTACTGACGTTTTTCGGGATAAAAGCTTTTTGTCGGCGTTATCAAAAGGAGCCCCAAAAGAGCATCTTGAAGTGAACGTAGGACTTCAAAAATTACCAAAATTGGAAACAAGAAATATAATTCTATTCTGAAGTTGCATACCAAAGGTTTTTGATAGAAAGGAATTGAAACTTAAAAAATTACTAAAAAGTACATACTCAACCTGAAATACGCGACGATCTTTAGAGTTTCCGAATTTAAATTAGTAGCGAGACAACTTCAGAAATTATATTTTTGGTCCCTCACAATACAAACAAACATAAATCAACGTTTCTTATAAGATCTTCCAAACTTTTCATATATCTCCAATTGCATTTTTTCTATTGTGAGTTTTATTTTTGGCGTGTCTAGCTCAATACCGTCCTTGCAACAACCACAACTTCGAAAAGAGCGTCGCTTACATTCGCTTGCAGATAGCGGAATGGTTTTGAGGATATATTTTAACTTCGCACACCTTCACACATACATTTATCGTTTTTCCATGACTTGCATCAACCTTTGTTTCGCGCCTCTGTCATACCGCTAGCACAGTGTTACAATTGGAAGCAACCCACCTTGTAGATAATATTCGACCTTGTAATGAGGATTTTTCAGTACCCTATACTCTACTATACTATAAGATTGAATTGCCTTTTTTTTGCTATTTAACTCAGTCGTACAAGCACAAGACCCGCTCTTACCTCAGTGCAACTAAAGGCAATGTCAATATAGAGAGCTTCGGCCTGCCCGCTGCCACCTATAATTTTGTAATTATACGTGCAGATCCTGCAAGAAATAAAAACCGAACAGTTTATATAAAAACACATATACTCTGTAAAGGAGCATACAGGCATGAAAAGACAAAAAAAGAGTACACATTAGTAATATGTTATATGCGCTATTGACAATAGCACAAAACAGTCTACGAGCTTAATGCTGAGTCTACATGCTTAAATACACTATTTAAGTGTAGGTATGACTTATTAATTATCACCGTCAAGTCAAAAACCCACAGTGTTAATAATGTTTAAATTCCGCACACAAGTTCGGTCCTGACTCCAGTAGCTTGAAATCAGCTGATGCGATATGTCAACAAAATGATGCAAGCGCCTTGTTCTGACGAAGCTAATTCAGCAAATACGCCCATATGGCTTTTGGGCGCGTTATAGCTCGTTGCAGCTTTTGCACAATTCGTTGTAATAGCAGTCGATCCCTTATTACGGCTTTGGCTTTTCTCGATCTTCCGGGGCCGTACATGCACTCGTAAAATGTAATTATAGTAACAAAACGTCCCTCTGTTTCGATGACCAAGAGATCAGCTCCGCGGCTTCGGCGGCTACTCACAAAGACTTCGTGTGCTGGCATAGTCGCCTGGCTTCCTTGGAGCTCGAATGGCAGCTGGAATAGCAGCTTCTTACTATTAGTTGCTGTATCTCGGGGATGCTTCCCCAAGCTGGCCCTTTATAATACTTCGCGTGGCGCCCCTTTTGGTTGGACCAGCACTCCAGTCGGCCATTAGCAAGCGACTGCTTCTTGCTGCTTTCAAAGCGCGAAATTGCAGTAAACCACCGCGGCGTCACTCTGTCGCACACAGTTCTAATAATAGGACACTGGATCAGTACTCAGCTGGCTTGCACTCCCCTATTCGAGCGCGCGGAATATTCGTTTTAAATACACAATACCTTTTATTCTAATTATTACAATATAAGAAATAGAGTTTAGTTCTATACGTAGCAGAATAATGGTTAAATACCAAGGTGACTATTAAATACCGAGGTGACACGAACTAGCCCATTACAACCTAGTTTAAATAGCGCCACTTTTAGCAAAGTTGTAAAGGTCTGTCTTTCTATAGCATTTTTCTGGGAAACATGATAGACAACAAATAGTCAATCAAACTCTTGAACAGTGAACAGTAAACTATAATATACGACTAACACAGTAGCAGACAACAATCAATAGTACCTAACATATTGTTCAAAACCTTGGATACTCCACCTCCTGATCTCAATAAAACAGCTTTAAAGCCTAGTGCTTCTAGATTTACCAACAAAGTTCAAAATACCCACCTGCTGTTACAGTTTCAAGCTCAATGATGTCAATAAAAAAGACTAATAGGTTTCTTAATACGAACAATTTCAAAGAGTAGAAAATATATGTTTGGCTTATTATTGTTACTTGATCAATGATCAGTAAAAATGTACTTTTTGACTATTCTACTATTTGTGTACCAAAGTGATTTCCAAAATTTATTTTTGCATTAACAAAACATAGAATTCTGCCTACGTCAGTCTTATTCAATTCTGGAAGATGGTTTTCATCTTCTGAATTGTAAAATTTTGTTTTTTTTTACTTTATTGACAATGTGAAAAATGTTATAAAGCTTTTAAATATATTTTGTTAGCTTGTGCCTTGTGTTACCCCTTTTTAATTTTTATTGCCGTTTGATGGCCCATATTTTTTTCCTCAAGGAAGTAGTTTTCTGCTTTCGACACTCTCTATTAGACTTGACCCATTCTTTCCGTACTCATAATCTCTCAATATAACGGGTGTTCATAAACAGTCGTCATCCCAGTAGGTTTTGACTTCAGAAACGTATGTCTATTAAAATTGAAAAAAAATGCCCTATGACAGTACTCAATGACGTTTCATGTGTTGCACGAATTAATCAAAGACGTAACATTTTGTTTTTCAAAGCAACTGGGATGACGACTGTTTATGAACACCCGTTATTTACGCTGTACACTTCTATATAATAAACTATAAATTATCACTATTTTTGTATAGTCAATTTATGTTTTTGTTCTATAGTCCAAGCACTACGACAGTTACACTCATTCTCTTGCAAACATGGCCCTTGGTCAGAAATATTCGCAGATTTCTTCATAAAAACTAGAAACAGAATGCGATCTTTCTCGTAGATAGGTTTCATCATTACAACACATTTAGGACAAAAGCAGCAAATGGAAATACAAGGTTATGTCTCAATTTGGTTTTTGAAACTACCGCTTAGTGTGCTATAATACTAACTACCGAAAAATATAACAGGTGAAGCTCGAACTACAACATAAATTCGAGAACAGATTAATTGTTTTGACAGAAAGTAGGGTACTACTTTACTGTTCAGAAAAGGTAAGAAAAGGTTTATCCTCTAGAAGCTTAGTGACGCACGCCGACGATTTAACGTGTTAATAAGAACACTGGAATAGAAGGCTTTTTTAGACTGTGTCCAACAAACATTAAATCGTAGCTATAATTGAAATTTGAAGTTTTCAAAATGCTAAAAAAACTATAAAAATCTGGTGTGATACACACACACAACTTCCTTTTACAGTGATCTTATAATTAGCTAAAAATTTGATTTAAATTTTAAGCATAAATTTTCAAAAATTACAAATTCTACAAAAACTGTACAAAATAGAGCGTTAGGTAAACAGACAAATTTTTTATGGAATTTTAAGCTGAATTCAAAAATGTAATAATGTACCGGGTGTTTTATTTAAAATTGGAGTTAATAAAAAAATTTAAAAAACAAAAGAAACCCATTTTAGAAGCATTCAACTGGAAAATCACCTATCTCACATGAATACACATTAAAAATGTAATAAAAATGTGAAGTTTGAAAAAAATCGTTACGAGCCGTTTTTGAAGAAACCGAAAACAACTGAAAAATTACAAGAGTAAACACCTACTTCCGGTTATGCGATTTTCTTGAAAAGCTTGCTGTCACATCTACGTAGTACACAAAACTTATATATGAAGTTTCAACGCCATACCCCTTTTCGTTTTTGAGATATAGGTACTGTTCACAGACAAACAGACACACAGACAGACACACAGCCAGACACACAGACAAACCAATGAAACAAAATATGTTTTTTGGGTTCAGGGGACTCTAAAACGTGAAGATCTGTTGAAAACTCAATTTAGAATTTTTGGGGCGAATCCTTTATTGTAAAAGAAAGTAAAAAGTTAGGTTACCATTTGAGTCATTCGAAAGTATTCTGTAAACTACTGCAACTTGTAATTATCGTCGAATACAGAATTAACCAATTATTACAAAATTTTGCGAATGACCCAGGACCTGTAATTACAACTCTGTATTCAACCATGCTCCTTAATAAAATTTCTATTAAATTATTTAAGTACTATAATTTTATAACACTAACGTGTAGTTTGCCTTGATTATCAAATTAGTTCTAATTACACATTGCAACATTAAAGTACATAAATTTTTATCGAACCGTCGTCGGTCGCTGGCTTGGAAATGTATTTGGAGAAGAATTAAAATTAATTACTCGGGTCTCTGCTTCAAAACTACTGTGTTGATATTGGATAAATTATTGTAAATTAATTGCTATTTACACTACGTTAATAGCTTAGAACACGGCTGCTTTATAATTTAGAACTACCTACTTGTTTAGACTACTAAACAACAGTTAATTTTATTGCTAATTATAGATTGCTGGAGCAAATACAATTGATTTTATCGTAGGTTACTATTTTAGATGAATGTAATTTGAGAACTGTATTACTACTTTTATTATGACTAATATAAACCGTTAGATCTATAATGAAATATCTAGTGTGGAATTTTCTGCACAGAACCGTGGCTGGAACGAACGAGTAAATTAGTTTTGGAGGCGTCCATCTTTATAAATATATTATATATAATGTAAAGGAATTGCTGTTATGTCAAGGCCAGAAACATAACCTTCAACTTACCAATCATCCATTCATTAGAACAGCGAGGGAATTCCAGGTTGAAAATAAATTTATATTCTAACAAACTGTAAATATTTACAATTCCGAGGTATTAAACAATTTTAGTGTACAAACTGTTCACAAATCATTCAAAGAACGTGAAACTTAAACTACTTTTTTATGCAAGGTAAAATATTATTAATATCAAAAGTATTACTACGACATTGAGTTGAAGAACATAGAACGTATCGAAATGTTATAAAGAATATTGAAAATTGAAGCAGTACTAATAACTAAACAGTAAATATAATTACACAAGCTATAGATCACAGGTCCCAGAAACAAAATAAAATACAAGCACCAGTCGAAATTGTGTGAAGCGATTTTAATAATAATGGAAAAGATAGAACTTAAGACAATATAACGTATCAATCAGAAAACTGCAATGATTAATCAGGAAATGACAACGAAATGTGGAACAAGGAAAGTTATCACAGAACTATTATGTAAAGTGATCAACTATATGAAAGGAAGTAAAGCTGCATACGTGTATCCGTCACGATGAATCGTCACCGATCGGACTTTCTTCAGCCGCGACTGGCTTGACTTCCTCACGTCATCCCCTCCACTTCATAACACAACTATAATCCTATGTGTTATGTAGCTTTCCGGGCCGAGTGTTTAAGGTCTATGACTACATTCTGGTTTTCTTACAAAAAATTGTCAATTTGTATATAGTTATATTACTCTCATTGTTACCATAATGGAATATATGACAGGTACATATAGTTCATAAACCTGTTCAGAGAATCTCATTAAAAAATCCATTACATAATTGAAAACCAGTATTAAATTGAACACATGTTGTGAAGAAATTCTGAAACAAAAATGGAGACAGACGGATTAGATAGCACGAATTATAGACGATCGACATGGTAGAAGATACTCAGACTGGAGGCGCAGAAATACAAGAAACTGGGATGTTCATTCACACTGACGAATATGGTATTAAAAAGACATAAGAGATTAGATGACTAAGACCCACTATTTCAACGAATGGATTGAAGGTTTCCTATCTTTCAAAAATAGACCGTTATGGGCTAAAATAATAGTAACAAGACCAGGCACAAACATATACACTCACCTGGCTTGGAAGTAGCAGAATGGGCCCATCTTGAAGCCTAAGTGCGCGTGCATTTGGTTCACCCTCTACCTACAATTCAAATATAAATGGAAATCCATAGTAATTTGGACATCGTACTTGAAAGAACTTATATAATTCAAAACATTGGTTTGTTGTTATTCAAGTTTTACTTTAGATTTTATTTATTTTAATAACGCAAAGCAATACTTTTTACTAATTAATATGTTTAAAAATATAAGAACGGTATCCAATCCAATTCACGAATCTAGTACAATCTGAATGAAGTCTATTTATACTAAAAACCCCATGGATGAGTAGCGCTCTTGTTTTTGCACATGCCAAGAATAGCTTTCAAATTAATTCACCAATAATGTGCACGCCTGGGTAACAGAGTTATCATAATTTCTTTATAAACAGTCACGTCACATATCTAAAGTAAGCATGTATAATAGAATTATACAATTTACAGCACGATACAAACGCACTACCGTATTCAGTTTGCATAGATTCATGGTTTTTTAGAGGAGAGTTGTTTATTATTTGTACTGAGATAAACCGGCGATATGGTCTGATTTATGTTTGTTTTGTGGACGCTGGTGGAGGCGCGCACGCGACGCCGCCGTCGCCAGGAATGGCTCTCTTAAAATAAACACGGCCGCTTTAGATATTATAATCAAGTGGTCACGCCGCTATTTTTTCCTTATTTTTAACTTACTGGTTTTATATATTCCTTAAATAAACTTCTATTTAAAAAGATTATTAAACAATGGCAGCTTTATCACTTTGATATGTCAACAGCAGAACTTCTATTTGTAGCGAGAAAATGACTGCTGCTTTAAATATAATTATTTATTTCGTTACCTAGAAGCTAAACAGAAGAACAAGAGCATTAACCTAGGTAATTTCATTTTAAATGGTGAAATGAAAAATTAAGGAAAATAGTTAGCACGCGCTTTTAAGTCTACTATTTCACTAACATAAATTTTAAACACGGTAATGCAAACCATTTATTCCAAGGAAAAGCAAATATTCTAGAAAATAGAAATTTTGTGTTGGATTAGCAGATCGAAAACCATTGGAAAACCAATGACGAAACGACGACGGGTATCATTCAATCCAACCGATTTTTACTTTCCCATACCAATAGGTATAGGGAAGTCTTGGAATCATGAAAATTTTGGAAATCGAGATTTTCACAGAAATATCCGTTTTGGGCCTCTAGGAACCCAAAAAAGTGGTTTTTAAAAAATTTCTGTCTGTGTGTGGGTGACGCTCCTACAGCCGAAAGTATTGCTCCGATTTTGATGCGCTTTGGAATGCGGGGGTGTATCGAAAATTCATCGACAAAATAAGCTTTTCAAAAAAATCCGAAACCGGAAGCGAAAGTTACGCATGTTTTTTTGGTATCACTGTTTTCGTGATTAAAATTTTGAAAATTTTATCGCGGATAACGATAGAGGGTCATAAGACAAATCTGTTAGTTTTTTGCCGAACTCGCTAGGTTTAAAATGAAGGGCGCTATGATTTTTTGAAAATTTTGAGTTTAACGCCCTATTACTCAAAAACGGATGAATCGATTCAATTGATTGTTTTTTTCTGAATAGTATATGAAGGCTAACATGAGGTGATATAAAAAGTGTTTTGAAAAATATTAAGGGGCCTAAATTACAAATTTTCAAAATTTTGGAAATTTTCTAAAAATCATTTCTCAAAAACTGCCCACAGGAATTTGTTTAAACTTCATACACTGATAGACCCCGAAAAGGGCTATCGATCTGTTTTTTAAAGAATCTCATGAATTATCTGTGGCGCCCTCTACGAAGCTTTGAAGTTTGAAAATTTAAACCCCTTTAATTAATAAACAAAACAAGATAGGTAGCTGGGGTTTTCACTGAATTGCTCAGTGAATAATGGAGCATATGAATATGCAAAAAAATATTACACTCGTGGATATATCTAAGCGCACCGGCCCCCTCCCCCCTCTATTTTTGAAAATTAATTTTTTTATTCTAACGGTTGTTATATTTTTGCGTCAAAGAATCTTTTTCCGCGAAAATAAAAAAATCGATTTTGTATGCCCTAGAAAATTAATTTCCAGGTACTTAGAAAATTTCACCTCGGTGCTACAGCCGTTTTGAGGAAAATAATACATAAACTAGCACAGTGGCGGCTTGTCCACTTGGCGCCATCTACAGAAGCTCGGTGGTCACGTTTTGAACTACACATTCTTTTATATTTACCCGTAATTTACGTGAAAGTGTAAACGCTTATCACGGTGAAGACGTGAGTCATCGAGTTGAAATTTTGATATGTTGTAAAGACTGTTGAATAAAGACGATATGAACAGTTTCCAGTATGGGAAAGTCCAGGGAGGTAGTCACGTCCACTTTTTTTTAAAAGAGTACAAGATACATTGAAGAAATGGTTCAATAGTTAAAAAAAAGAGGAGAGGATTTGTCCCATAAGACTATTTAAAACTATGTGTTACAGGGAAAAGCCCGTTAACGACAGAGCGAAAAGGTTGTTCGAACAAGTTTGATAGGGAAAGGTTGGATAGTAGGCTAAAGAAAATCTGGCTCGGGAGAGTCAAAACGATCTGTAAAGATGCGGAGACAAATTAGTGTTATTTATATGGGCGCCATGTTACTGTACTCTTGTAGCTTCTCCTGTATTAGCAAAAATTTGCTAGTCGAATTTTTATCCCTAAGTATTAATAGGTGGCTTTTCGGTAATATTCCATGCATTAGGATAAACCTAGTTAGCTGTGTTTTAATTTTTAAATAATTAGTTATAATTAATAAGTAGTTTCGCATGCAACCGCCCTAGTAATTAGCCAGATTACATTAATTAGATTTATTTTGGCTCTATTTCTACAAATATTAAAGACTGGTGGTTAGGCAACTTTACATGCATGTATTATAAACTATTCTCTGGCCTGATTGGTTGCTAGAACAACTTTGTTATCTCCTGTTGCAGTCAAATTTTTCAGGAAGTTTTTCTGTGGTTCCACTTGCCCAAAAATTTTGTTATCTTGTAACCTGTGAAGCTGGTGTCGAATTCTGCTTTCTTTTCCAAGAAAAATTACCGTGCTAGTTGGTTATCCCCTTCAGCTTAATGCTTCAAAAAGCCCTTTGGCTGGGCTCACCTCTCCGAATAGTTTTCATGGAGGATCTAAAAGTACTCATGCTTTGTTTCGGACGTTCGTAATTGTTATATAGTTGCTTACTTACGTCCTATCGCTATTGCGGATTTCTAGGGCCAACGTTGGCGCGCCCCCCTGGCTTCTCTTCACCTTTAAGGTAAGCTAAGTCCCTATCTTCTTGTTCGGGGGCTTACTAGGGAATTCTTGTACGCTTTTAGCCATTTCCTGCTGGGATTAAACACCTCCCGTTGAGATGTACTTTGCTGGAATCCAAGCTGTCGATCTGGGCTACGCTAGAGAATAAGCGTCTGCATTACACTCACCTGCAGGCCACCCGCGGCCTTCATAGCTTGCACCGCCTCTAGCAGCTGTTGCCGTGGGCTACGCCTCTCTGCCGCCTCCTGGAGCACCACACTGCATAGAATCAAACGGAAAGGTTAGATTTGGATATACTTTCCTACAGGCAAGACGCTAGTATAGTTATCGCCCGTCGCGTCTGGTGCAGTTTATATTAGAATAGTTGCGTGCTTCGTACAGTTAGAAACTAGGGATGCTTTACAAATCGTAATCTTTCGTGTACTTTTGCTTAGGCTATGCAAATCATTAGCACAGATCGTACGAGGGAGGTTATGTGCTTCGTCCTTTTGTAGGTGTTTTCGTTTATGATATATGTTAGGGCTGCCGCAAACTTTCGTGCGGCCACTTTTTGCAATTTATTGAATAAAGTTAATTAGGCTTACCAGAGTCCTGTCGGCCGGGACAACGGTTCTTCGGCTCGAATGTGTGGGAGATTTCGGTTATAATTAGCCCCCAGCCGCTACTTCACAGTGAGACCTACAAATTATAGATTAGATGATCATAGAGCTTCGAGCATTGATAGCATCTTATTAGAATAGTGCTTTTTACTTACCCGGTAGCACGCGATAGCTGTGTTTGACGGCTTAGCGCTGTTTTGGAAATTTGTACTCCGCCATTTAAGTTGGAAACTTATAGCGGGAAGTTAGTCATTATACAACTGTAGTGAATCGTGAGCCGACCACGGGACCGTTTGTTCAAATTCAAGATTCCGCAAACCGGTTATTTATCTTACGCCTCTATCAAACTGTTAAAGAGCAGATTCAAGCGTTTTCTAAAATATTCATGGATACCCTGATGTCTTTCTATTACTAAGGACCTCGACGTTATTGTGTGGCCATGCTAAACGTACGTTGCTCCGACAGCTAGAAATTTTTGAGTAACGTTTTAACGTCAATTAGAGCTAATACTCGGGGCTAAACGTTATCCAGAATAAACTTGCACTACTCTGTACCGGCGTATTACTTATTGTGCCCGCTCTGGGACCTATACAGGGTGATTCGGGAGGAAGTGGCAATATTTTGAGAACATGTCGAGGAAGCCAAACTAAGCAAAATAAGCTCATATGTTTAAGTCCGATTTTCATTTGTTTCAGGGATAATTGACTTTTTCTTAAAATGTCAAATCTCAAAGTGACAGTTGTTCAACATTAGTTTTATGAAGTTGTAAAAATGCCCCACAAATTTAGTCATAAAGAATATGCCGATATGATATTTGTTTATGGGTTCTGTAATGGTAGTAATGTTCGTGCAGTGGAGGAGTATCGACGTCGTTTTCCGAATCGAAGAATTCCTAACAAGCGAGTATTTCAAACTGTTTTTACACATGCCGGCGAAACTGGGACATTTCCAAGTGCAAGTATTGTTTCTGAAAGAAAACACGGAATCGCTGTTGGACTTGAAGAAGATATTCTGGATGTGGTAGACGAAAATCCAGAGATAATTACAAGACGCATCGCAATCCAATTTGAAATACCACAAACAATGGCTTGGAAAACACTTAAACAACAGGGTTTGAACGCTTATCATTTGCAAAAAGTACAAAATCTCCACGAAGGCGATTATCCTTTTAAGACTACAATTTTGTCGTTGGATTCGGGAAAACGGAAGATTGTGTAAAGACATTTTGTGGTCGGATGAAGCTCAATTTACGCGAGATGGAATTAACAATTGCCACAATAATCATCGATGGTCGGACGAAAATCCCCATGCTACGATAGAACACAATTTCCAACATCGATTTAGCATTAACGTTTGGTGCGGTATTCTAAATGATCAATTATTCGGTCCTTTCGTATTAGATGCGCGCCTTACTGGACAAGTATATTTACGTTTTTTAGAAGACCATTTAGAAGAAATATTGGACGAAGCACCTTTAAATATTCGACAACGAATTATCTTCCAACATGATGGAGCGCCTCCTCACCACTCTAATAATGTACAAAATTTTCTGAATACCACTTTCGGCGATCGTTGGATTGGCAGAGGCGGTCCGCATCCTTGGCCACCGAGATCACCCGATCTCATTCCCCTCGATTTTTGCCTTTGGGGATGGATGAAGTCGTTAGTTTATGCTACTAAAGTGGAAACGAGGGAAGCGTTACTAGATCGTATTCTTAATACAGCAGCTATCATTAGAGCGAACAATCGTTTATTGAAACTCGCTACTAGTGCAGTCTATAAACGCGCAAATAAGTGTATCGAAGTGGGCGGTGGCGTTTTCGAAAATTTGTCGTAAATTAATGCTATTTTGTTTATTTTTGTAATTCATTTTGTAATAAATTTTTGTTTGCTTTTTAAATTATACAATTAATCAAAATATCTCCGAAACAAATGAAAATCGGACTTGAACATATGAGTTTATTTTGCTTATTTTGACTTCCTCGATATGTTTTCAAAATATTGCCACTTCCTCCCGAATCACCCGTTTATATAAACATTGTACTTTTTTTTCTTAAGTGTTTGTTTTGTCGATAGTATACCTGCCTAAATTTATTCGTACATATATTTATATTTGTATTTATATTTATACCTGCATGCTTGTGAATTGCACTATAGTAGTAGTTCTTACAAATTGTACATCCTCGTGATATCACGTCCCGCGATTAAAAAAACCTCAACATATGTTCGCCCGGAATATAATTACATAGCCACTATAAATCACAACGTGCATTACTTGCTTATGAAGCACATTCAAAATTACAATACTTCTAGCTACTACCTTAGCTGAATGTAGCGAAGTAAACAGCAATGATGCGGGAATGAAGGCAGTCGTTCACCGAATCTGAGCGAAAACTCAGACTAGAACACGGGACGAAGTAGAGGCAGCCTCAAGAATGACTACGTGCGAAATGGTGTCAATCTACACGCGATGTAATGGGAGGTTTTTCTTACATTGTTCCGGAGCAGAACGTTGGTGGGATGGTTGACAGCGGGAAGCTGCACAGTTTTTTCAAATACATCCGATACAAGGATCGAGATAAAATTTTTCGGTATTGAACGAGAAGAAATCGTAATTTTAGTCTGTGTTTGAGAGTTCTGACAAAGTCGCGGTTTTGCAAAACTGACGGATTGGGGCGTTCACCAACTGTTACATTCACGGAAGGGTAACACACACATCACACCCAACCTCTTTATTGGAAGTCAATTGTCCGGCGGTATAAAGCTTCTCGCGCTGAACTTGAGTCCAGACGAGTTCTACGGCCTCCTTACCCCTTCACATAAAAAGCAGTGGCGGCGTCAATTTTTAAGCAGCGCATATACACGTTAGTCAATAAAGACAAGTTACCTTTTTTAATGGATTAAAATGTTTAAAGCTTGATAAAGAGGTGTTCTCTTGGGCATATGAATCATATTAAAACTGCAGCTATTACAAATAACAACTTAATAGATTATTGATTTTGTAGCTGGAGGTGTAGCAAATTCACGCGCACCTAAGCCGTAAAGTAGACCCGTCGCGTATATGTTTGGGTAACCTGCTAATCTACCTCGTAGACAAGTATGCAGAGAGGAACGACGTTAGTTGTTAATAACAACAATAATATTTATCGAAGTCATGCTGGTATAATTTTTCAGTTAGCCAAAGGGCATTCTAACTGAAATTCGATATAACCCTATTAGTCCAAGCAAAAAGTAGGTTTTAATTGCATTAAGCAAGGTAGTTGGTAAAAGTATATGTTTCGTCGAGCCAAAAAATATACTAAATTTGCAACCCTATCGGGTTGATGCCGGCGCTCCATCTTGGTAAAATGGCGTGAAAACCATTTTTTCCACATATCTCGCCTCTAGCCCATTCTAACGGAAAAGTGGTTATTATTGAAAAGAAATAACATGAAATTTTCTACAATTAAGGTCCAACACATTTCTTTGGTAGAATCAATAGTTTCGATGAAAACCATTGGAAGGTGAGATATTTTTTTCTTATATAGAAAAAGTGCATTTTCGTACTGATACAATTTATTTTTAGGTTTCTTTAACAAGTGGCACTGAAATCGCCCCGAGTTCGAATCCCCCATCTAAACGTCGAAGGAAGTATTGCAATCTGGAAAAGATCCCCATTTGAACTTATTCAGATTTTCACGTTTTAGGTTTAATAAAACCGAGCGTTGTAAAATGCTTAATTCACAAGTACCGTTTTACTTTTTTGACCGAAATATATGTTGTTTTATATAAATTGGAGATTTTGCTACCGAATATAAAAACCGAACCATCAAGCAAGCTGCCTTCCGTAAATTTTGTAGTTGACCCTGCATCAAAGTGCTTTGAAACGTCAAAAGTCAAAGTAGTAAATATCTGTAAAGTGCACTTGTCTAAAAGACGAACGCAGTAATGTAATAATTAAAAAATCACGTTCCAAGATTTTTTCAGATCTTTGTGTTTTACGGTCGATGGCGAAAACCAGGTTTTTTAAATTCCGTCTGTCTGTCTGTTGGCGGTATAACTTAAAAACACATCTCTACCTGGTGTAAAACTGAGAAAATTTCGGTGAAATACTATATGCAGAGTGAGCACCTAGTAAACTACAATTTTGCCTATTCTTGCTTTAATCCAAGAACTATTAGTTAAATAAAGTATTATTTTGCACATAGCTTAGGTTTGCACCATTGAAAAAAGAGCATATTTTGGACCCAACATATACAGGGCGAAAAAAAATTATTTTTTTTATATTGTAAAAACGTTTAGTTTCAGCAGTTCCACTTGCGAGGGAAGTTTCGTGTAGAGCCGTTTAGAACTTTTTTGGACGAATAATTACGTAACTAGCTTTTCTGCAAAGACCCGTAGCAACTTTTACGTTAAGGGTCTCTGATACCACTGGGAGGGGGGCATAAAATCGTTGTTACGGTGGACGTCAACTGTGCATGAATGTATTGTTTACATTTCAGAAGCCATTTTTGTCTGTCTGTCTGACTGTCTGTTCTTCTGTCTGTCGATCTGTCGGTCTCTCCGTTTACCTGTTGGGGGTATAGCTGAAAAACTGTGCTGGAGGAAGACGATTTTTTGTATGGGGATTTGGTGTCTACCTATCTGGAAACCGAGAATAAAAAAATCTGTTTTTTTTTGCTTTAACCCGAGAACTATTTGTTAAATATAAGTAATATAAGTAAATAAGGATATTGGAAACCGAAACAAGGGGACATATTCAAAAAGTAAATTGCTTCCTTTTACATTTTAAAAATTTTCAGGGTAAAAATTTCCACCTGCGAGGGAATTTCCACGTAAAACCCTTTACTGATTTTTGAAATATCCATAATTTGAAATGGCCGGGTTTGATTGATATGAAACAACTATTTTCCTATGGCCAGGTTTAGTAATTATCACTCGGTATATTTGCGTGTAGTTGCTCTACTTTAATAGATCAGTCTTACAGGAGAGTGAGTTTAGCTGTTATTACAATACTAATCGTTCAAATCTTTTTAGATCAGTTAGCCAAATGACATTACAACTCGCCTTGAATATTTTCGTCCCCATAACTGCTCGAATAACTGACACCAACAGCCTTTGATTCAATAATTTTTAACCTGAGTTTTTCTTGTAAAATTCCCAGGTGCGAAACTCTTATAAAATTCTTGTATTTCTATAAAAACTCTTACCGAAAGAATTAATTCTTCTAATTTGTTTTCTTAAGTACTTCGTGAGCTTTGAGCAACAATAAATTTGGCAGCTAAACGAGGAAACCCCCGAGCAATAAATTACCTAACCTATAAATTCTCAGAAAGCAAACGCTAATCTACGGTACCGCCTCATCCCTCGATTTGTTAACAATAAATTGGGCGTTGTTTACAGAACTAGTTGAAAAGCTAATTCGAAGCACGCTCAAAAAATATTTTTGCCCCGCAGCCCTAATCTGCATAATAAAGAGATACTGGCTTATAACACGCTATTTTGTAAGTGGATTACAGTTGTGGTTTAGGCGGAACCTTTGTGCCCACGGTTTGCCGAAAGAAGAGCATTTAAGTTCGCGACGCCGAATTTAACTGAATTATTGTAAAATATGCACCCCCATGTGACGAATTAGTGCGCGAAATGCTGGCAAAACTACACCGAAAATAGCAAAACTTGGCTCCGGCGTCTAATTAATATTCCGCGATACACATCATCTGAATTTCAGGCGAGCCCGTTCATTCTAGTTCTCCGCTTAGAAATTATGGTAAAAAAGTGCGGTCGTTAACGATCCCCGATTAATTTGAAATTTGAGTGCCGCGGGCTGTTCCGTAAATGGAGGTGTGAAAAAATTGCATCCTCGACAAGTAATTAACTCCCTTGGTGTTGCTTTTAAAATAAATTGAAGACGTGGGCCTAATATTATTGAAAACCTTATCATGGCGGCTTTTTATTAGCAGCTTTCTTATACTGCCATTTAAATTACCGGCTTGCTGTAATGAATGGAACCGATTCGCAGTTATTTATTATTTTCGTAAAACAGGATGGCTTCAGGTATAAAATTAGTAAAAGATTAATGATGACAGGATTTTAAAGTATTGAAATTTAGAATCATCATTGGTATAACTCAAATATTTATTTAGAAATGTCAAATAGGAGATATTTGAATGGAGTATGTGTTAACTATTCATCTATAAAAAAATGCGAAATAAAAACTTCGATGCACATCGTATTTACACTAACGGCCGGAGTCGTACTTATTAACACTTTATAAGCTGTTTTGAATAACTGTGGTCCAAAATTACATTATTTTATTTCATTCTGGAACCATAATCTTGGTTATTGGCCTTCGATAGCGGCCGTAAAATGGCTTTTATAGCCAATGCTAATGAGTATAATAAGAACCCACAATGTAGTATAGCAATACCAAAAATCTGCATAGAACCATAGCATACCAAAAATTCACAGCGCCAGCACAATGACGATGCAGTAGTCTGTAGCCAAAGTACTGAACCGATGAATTTTGTCAATTTTGAGAACCAAAATGAAATAAAACATTGTATGTGCGACGTACGTAATCACGATTGTAGCTCTCGGGAAATTTAAAACTCACCGCTTCGCGTCACGCTTTAACGATTCCCTCGTGGTATAATCTATTGATTACGTCCTTGATGTAGAAATTAATATTAAGAAAGTTATAATTATAACTACTTACTTCTGCTACTACTTTTGCTTCTTATTAGAGAAATGTTGTCACATGTTTTAATAAGAAAGTTAAATGAACGTTAAACAGAAACCTCTGTTTTGACTTTACTTTTTTTTACAATTCCTTGTGGACTCTCTCATTGTTGTCATGAAAACAGTAGGTAGTCACGTTTTGCTTCTGTTTGGAAAAGGTTGAACAAACATTTTGAGTTTTTTTACACGCCAAAATAAAGAAAATAATGCCAGACACATAGTACACGGTTCCTTCCGGATTTATACTAAAGTTTAGTTCATTTTCCATAAAAGGTAGCTCCATCAGCTTTAATATAGTACTGAACACAACATAGCATACTCATTAAAAAACTTCACGGGATCGCCTGAGGGTATTCAGAATATCATTTCAATACATAGCCTATGTCTACAACTAAATTATGTGTTTTTTGTTCATAGATTGTAGGAATAAAATTTACGCTGGGTGACAAAATTTTTGAGCTGTAGTACATCACCAATTGAAAGCTGCTTTTCTTAGAAAAGAGCCGTGAAGTGTTGAAGTAACGGCTGTTAGCTACACAGAAAGGGTACAAATCTTGCATGCGTTTGCTGTTGGGAGATTCCAAGGTCCAACAATAACAAAGGAAGCGGCCACGTCATCGAGTGACGCAATAATGAAAGCATTGCCGGACAGAATTACTTCGAATCAGGCAGTCCTTAGTCATTACTGTAGCTGGGTGCCTTGATACAATATTTGACCATTCGAAACAGCCAGTGGATTAAACGCCGAGTGAGTCATTGCGCACCAACATACATGTGCCCACGCTTTCTACTGTTCGGTACGTGTTGCGCCTGAGCACATGCACAGCGAACCATCACCACTAAGACGTCGTTAGAAACAGCCGCGGGGGTGATTTAATGCTATTATATGGTGTGTCACCGCTATGGAGCCTGCGTAGGTGGCTATCAACATAAACGAGTCAAAGAAAGAGCCGTCGGAATAGGAGTTAATTGTTGTTATTATAAATGCGTATAGAAATGGCGTTTTGCACGTGGATTGACATTATTGTTCATATAAATGAGGAGTAGAAGCAGCTATTCGCTTAGAGGTTTATTATTAGCTAACGTTGTCCTTTATAGGTTAATGCGGTTTTTTATAGGTTAGATTACTTTACCTTATTATTTGAGAACACAAAGGAAATAGACATCCACGATCATACATACATGTAACAGTGGTACAATTATGCATAGAATACATGAATATAACGATTAACAAGTCAAATGCTCCAAGTTCAAAATGGGCAAACTGAAGGTGAACGAACGGCGTCTCTGTCGTAAAGAATGCTTAACCGAGTCATAAAGTGGAATCTGACCAAGTTCCTTCGGTATGCTCAAAGTAAACAGATTGGACAATGGATGACTACTTCCTTATATACCCCCTGTTCACGCAAGAACGGTTGGTTATTTATCTCTGGCTACTGACGCAATGCCTCGTACTATTCGAGCTTACAAAGACCCATTGTCCACCGAGCAGAAAGTTCGAGCTTCGGAATTCGTTTATTGCTTACTGCCTCGAGTCTGACACTTTGGCTCTAGTGTTCCGAAAATTGCTTCTGCAGCTGTGTGCTATTACACACGGATTGCGTCTTAGTGATGGCGTCATTAAGCAGGGTTTATTGCTTGATACCTATGCTAGCCGAAAAGGGTTGAACGTACGCCCGCTGAGCCATCTCAAAATTTCCGTATTTTGGGTTTCCTGAACTTCCTTCTGGACAGCGTATTTTGAATGCCTGAACCCATTTTGAAATTGTAGAAGTGAGGAGTACGCGCGGGCTGCTTATCGCGTCGGTATTTCACTTGAACACCCAAGCGCGCACTTCTCTATAGCACGGCGTTTCGCTTTTATTAGTGTCGTTTGTGCTATTTACAGGGAAAATCAATGATAGTGCACACGTTGGAAAGTGCACTATGCTTTGTAACACAGGTAATATAGCTATTTTTGTTAATTTATGTGTAAACAAATTGGCTTTACATTTAAGTAGAGCTTTAGAGCTAACATTTTCAGTTTAGCACGAGTACAGGTCAACTTTTGGTTTATTTTAACATAAGCTTTCCTTAACCATGAGCTGGGTAGAGTAATAGTGATCTCATTGCTATTAAGTTAACTGGCAACATGGAAAAGCAAAGTAAATTTATACAAACGGTGGAGCCTCAAACTATATCATTACAGTTTGGCTCGAACTGCAGCATCACTGCAGCCTAACAGTCGACCCTCAATGGAGGGGGATACATTTGCAACTCACTTTGGTTTTTTATATCAGTACATGAAAAAATTGTGCCTTTTATAAGTAGGTTGGCTGTTTCTTTCTGGTCTTTTCCTGTTTGGAAGAAACGATGAGGGTGTTTCCCGCTTGTTCTTTTGACTTGTGGCAGTAATTCTTCCACAGGTTTAAGGAGGTTAAAGCAGTTATGCACAACTACATGCCGACTGGTGTAAACTGTTCTAAGAAAGTTAGAAAATTGTCACCATGGGCTTGAAAGTATGTTTTTTTAATTTTTAGCACGTTTCTGACCGAAAATTCATGATATTGCAGCCGTATGATTGTCTTCTTTACTTTGTTCTATGTCGTCAACGTTGTCAAAACATAAACATGCCAAAATGGTAACGGTTTTTTCATCTGAATATGTCCCGCCCAATTCCATGATTTACGAAAGCGTACCCATAGCTTTGTGATTAGCTTTAAACACTGCCCAGTAATGTAAAACTCAGTAAATGCCTCAGACTCTACACAACAGAATCCAACTGAAAACCAAGTAGTTTAGATTTACGGTTGGGAAAATAGTTATTTATGTAACTGGTGAACCAAAGTGTTTCGCGCACTTAGCGCATATTTTTTTTCTACAGATTTTGTTACGTTAGGATGTATTTTGTTGCATAGAACTTGATCGTCTAAACGTTTCTTTATTTGGACCGTCGTAGTCCTGTTAATGTACCTTATTGGCCGCTCGAGTATGCGCCGATATTTGTTATCTGCAATGCTGGTAAGTTTTGCTAAATTACTTTTAGGACGTTCGCGTATTTTGTTATGCATTGAAATTCTTACTTAGTACAAGCATTTTTTTGTTTCGGTTTTTCGAAATACGAAACTACTTGTTGCGGTTTGAATAGCGTTTTTTCCCGTACGTAGATTGAGACAGCAACAAGCATGTAATTGTCGTTCCCCAGAAAAGCCTGTTATTCAAAATGGATGGTTACTTCATGTTTGGTTTGATAGCGTTTGGCATTTAGCTAATTATGTCCTGCGTTTCTAGCTTATGCCCGGAGGTTCTAAGGCACCGATTCAGTTTACTTTTGGAGACGTGAGTTCCCTTCGTCTTGCAAGCCCCGTTTGACCGTGATTTTCGTCGCCCGAGCAATCCGCTTTGCATTAACATTTCGCTTACGAACTGGAGGTTTCTGTAAGTACCCTGAAGCTGCTGCCAGCATAGCAGCCCGCTCGGAAGCTACGTAACCATTTACTGCAGACGCAGATAAGTCTATTACGACCTAGTGAACTGCGTTGCCGCAACCCCATCCGAGTTGTCCAATTAACTCTCTTTGCGTAGCGTTCTGATCTTCGGGTAGTGCTGTTTAACCGACACACCCGATCGGTTTCCTTCAGGATTCTTCGATTCTAAATTCGTTTAACGATATTTATTGTGTGAGCTTCAGGTGTATTAGCATACATAAATTAAGGTAAGACCGTTTATAGCTCATTACTGTTGGCTCAATATTTAATTGCTTAGTACCTTGGATCTCTTCTGAGTCTGTAGTTTACATTTTAATTGTTTGCTTATTTAGTTGTGTTAACTACTAGTAGAAAATGTTAATTGGGGTTATACCTTCCCCGTAAGTAATGCCTTTAGGACCTGTTATATGCAATGTAATATAATACATTCAATGTACTGTTTGTAATTTATTGTCTGATATCGTTACTGCTACCTTTTGTATTTCAGATATTGTACTATTGCCTGCTGCGATTATTTGAGTTTATAAGTGCTCGACCTATCTGAGCATATTTGTTGTACGTAAAGACCTGCTGGCGCTCATAATATTTGGTAATAATATATTTTAAGGAACTGCACACCGTCTTTACTGAGTCTAGCTGGCGGGTCCTGAAATATACTCCCGTGGCGTGCGATATTTGAATATGTAGGAATATTACAGCTACTACTTTATCAAAATAATGAAAAATATTCATAAGCAACCTTTTCTTAAAACCGCCAAAAAATATCAGTATTTTTCGCATGTCGTAATCGGTGACGTATATAAATAACCGAATTCGCGTATCGATAAGGATACGCAAATGTCACCTTTTTTACGATTATGAAAGGTCTGATTTATGTATCAAGGGAGTAAGTAACATACGATTTTAATTACGAGACCGTGGGCAAAGCCTGAGGCGACCGAAAACCGCCGTGTTTACTCCATAGCTGAACACAAAGTTTTTTTCCCTACCGTAGATCTAAATGAATCGATTTGCAATTACTTAATATCTAACAGTTAAGTGACTTGTCATGGAAAATAGCTTGTTTAGTTAATGAAAAAATAATAAGTATGGCAGGCTGCCACTTTATGTCCTGGGCGAATACAGATGCTTATTTCATATTAAAAGACAGATACATAAACGTCATTCTAGAGTAAACTTCGTTAATATATGCAAATCCAAAATGTGTGGTAGGAATCGTGTCAGAGTCTTCAGGTTGCGCCAGGGCCTCTGACGTAACCTAAGGACTGTCACCGAAATGATAACAGCGACCGACACTATAACGTGTTGTGACGCCTTGTTTCAATTTTATTTCTATAGCGTGTTAATTCATTTAGCATCTTATTTCGGACCACCTTATACCTAAATATTGTAGCAAAAGAAGTCAAGTTTATCGCAACAGGCGAGTGTACCAAGTGATACACCTGCTGTTTTCGCGTTGGGACTTGTTTAGCATTTCAATTCTAGTAGGCCGCTCAAACTGCCGAATAGCTCACAGAGTATTGCTTTTTCGAAAAGCACGCTCTCGCGGATTTGAATTGTTATGCGTTGTTTTTCGCAAGGCGCATTCAGCGTAGGTTAGAAAGCTTATCTAATTGTATTCTTTGCGTACTGATCTTTATATTTAAGCTGGGTTTCCTTGCGCTGCCAATAATTGATCTCGCTGCGGTGCCGTTTTCTACGCAATTAGGCCGATACACCTTCGGCAAGAATGCTTCGCATAGCTTATTTTTGCTTTCTAATTTTTAATGTTTAGGCTAACAGCTACGAGCTAAAATTCAGCAGCTACGGGCTAAAATTCAGCAGCTACGGGCTAAAATTCAGCAGTTGCGAACTAAAATTCAGCGGCTATGGGCTAAATTTCAGCACCTACGGGCTAGAATGAGCTAATCTCGTTTAGTCTGAGTTATGGTCTTGTATGGGCTAAATTGGGCTCAAGCGAAGGCTAAAAATGCAGCTAATCCAGTTCCCCAATTCTGCTTCCGCAGGGGTTAGGAATTCCCGACATGTGCCGCTACCTTTTGTGGTTAGCTGACTTCTAACAGCGGCGACTTTGTGAGTCTCAGGATTTAGCAGCTAAATCAGGCTTGGCGTCTTCATGGATAAATGCAACACAACAGAATAATTCCACTTGCCGATCGCTTGACTTCAACATCACGTTAAACTGGAA
Source organism: Agriotes lineatus (assembly GCA_940337035.1). NCBI lineage: Eukaryota > Metazoa > Arthropoda > Insecta > Coleoptera > Elateridae > Agriotes > Agriotes lineatus. Next base: position 56,449,085 of record OW679199.1, on the reverse strand, counting down.
GTACATGCCATTATCAGCTCTGTTTTTTCGACAAAGGCATTCGCCTTAATCATGTCAGTCCTTAGTAAGATCTTATCAATTCAAACTGAACGAGTTTAATCAACCTTTTGACTCAATCTTTTATGACGCTAATGAGCGAGAATTTAAATAATTCAAAATTGCTGTAATGAGCATGTGTTTATGCCAATTGCGATAGCACAGGTGTTGTCCTGGAGTTGCGAATTAAGCTATAATTAGCATCTTGTGGATTGAATATTTGGAAGTAAATTCCTATTTATGATTTATTATTTCATTCGATAGTCAATAGTCCTACCACTTTATTTGTTGCCACATGGCCTGAGGCCATATGAAAGTAATTCATGTGTTACTGCAATTTTTGGGATTAAATAAATGTCCCTGTTGATATTATTCGTTTTTGTTTTCTCCTGCAACCTCTCTATCTGAACGAATAATCTAGGTAGCGGTTGAACACCAAAGGTAGGTGGCGTAATTTTAAGTAGCTAGTTTTGTTTTTATATGTTGTGAATAACGACAAGGCGCCCAATTTGTATTCTTCCCTTCTATTAAATTGATAAGCGCGAAGTATTTCTTAACCTGATCCTTACACCACACATATTCTGCCGAAAGTTAAATGAGCTAGCCGAGGTCTTGTCAACCGCTTCGTGTAGGACGGTACAGTGTCCTGCAATGCATGGCTGGTTAGGGTCTTACTACCACTATCGATCGATCACCTATCCGAGTGCCGACCATGGCTAATGTTGCTTTAACCTCCAGTGGGCGGAGAGATTGCTAACAATCCGGCATTCGTTTTTCGATTGCTACCTCTACAATTTTTCGTTTAGAGTTACCAGTTCTTCAGTATCTCTCTAAAAGACTTCAGTTAACAAATTCTGTTTGTAAGTTGTCATAGTCAACGAATGTGTGCGCCACGCCACGCGACCAATCGTGCAATTTAAAATTATAATGTTCATTCACATTTAGTATATTCTTTTCATTTCTTTCATTATTATTTAAAAAGCTATCTTTGACAAAAGTATGCAAGTATACAAGCATATACTATGGAATATTGTTTTAGATAGTTTTAATAAAGATTGGTGTTCTTTCCATACATACATTTTAATATTCCCTCGTCTAAAAGACGAAGGAATTATTGTAATCGCGAAAAATAGGTTTCCTCAATTCCGTCTGCCTGTCTGTCTGGGTGTCGGTTGGGGGGTGGGGGGAGGGTATAACTCAAAAATTATTTGCTTGTGGTTGATATCGGAGAAATAAATGTATACAAGGTGAGGACCTTAAAAAAATAAAATGTTTATTTTTGCTCTGCCTGAGAAATAGTTAAATGTAATAATTTTCACATAGCTCACGCTTCATCATTGGCAAAAATTAGACCTAACAGATGCAGGGTAAACATCACAAATAGGATGGAACAGTATAGTATCTTTATAACGCAGAAGAAAATCCCACAATTCGAGCACAGTCGTGGCTTAGTTGTTCAAGCGGCTGAAAGCGGCAAACCATAACGGCGGACTAGAAACTGGGCCGGAAATATTCGCCTGGGAGCGCGGAGTTCGAAACCCAGCACCATACTTTTTTTTTAAAGTTGATGTAAAATTTTTATAAATATATTGACTCGTTTTTTTGTGTAAGAACGAATGTAATAATACTTACAGCACTATGTTGGAGTTTTAATTCCGATTACCAATATAGACTGATTTGCTTAACCCTTATAGCCTTCTATTCCGATTTAATAATTTTACATACATTTTGAAATTTCCATTAGGCTACGTAAATATTAAATGATAACGTTCCCTTTATGTCTTTAAATTCGATAAGCGTTTACTGAATGGACCTCAAAAGGCATGCATTGACGTCGTCTTTGCAACACAGCATTCCGACATTACCATAGAACAGAGACCAAGCAGATCGGTTACAAAAGCAGGCCCGATCGTGAGTTTTACCCTTTCCCACTGTCGATTAAAATGATAAAACCTACGGAACCTTTGTTGCCCCTAGCCCTCGATCTTTTGAAAGCGAAGAATGATACATAAAGGAAACTTTCGGGAAACTCTATAAGGTGCGGCAAAATCCATGAATAATTGAGCCCCGCATTGAATCGAATTCTCGTTTGTGCCTTTGTTCCAGAGCTATTGACAGTGCGTGCTACGGAACGCCAATCGCATGTCGTGTTCTGCATTGCAATATAATCGACGTGTGCGGTCAGCAGTTTCACTAAATCACGTTAAGGAGCCTCCCCTTCTGCTGGTGTGCAAGTGATAACCGTCTTGGAGAAATTCTGTTTCCTCGCTGTTGCACGAAGAGTAAATTATGTACTTCCAGCACACTTACATTTTTTGTGGGAAGTTAAACCAGCAATGTTCATATTTCAGGAATTAGTAAGGCACACAATGTGAAGAACCTTTGCTGAAGCAGAAATATAGATACTTAAAATCTATAGTTTATTGCGTGGTCTGTCAGATAGCCACATATCTTTCATTCGCTTCTGTAAATTAAAGCTAGTTTGTTTAAATATGGAAAAATTATACAATTTCTTATATTTGTCAATAGAGAAAAAACTAAGACATATATTGTAATCCAACTAAGGCGAGTCTAATGTCTACTAAGAAATTCACTTCAAGTAACATTGCCATGGGAATAGCCTTAACTGGAAATGGGGAAAATTTCAGTGTAAGGATCATTTTCCAAAAGAGTGTTTAGATACGAGGGAAATGGATATGTTGGCAATTATTTTTTCTGTAGAGGACTACATTAAGTCTTGTGCACAAAACGTCATCCAGAGAAAAGTTTTCCCAGCATTAAAGCTCTTTTGCTGCTTCTAACTTCATTTTGAGCACGGTAAGCGTATTAAAAAAATACGAAAAAGCTGCTTGCATATGGGTCTAAGAGTGCGTTTTAGAGGAGCTACAGAAAACACTGTTTTTATTAGATTAAGTAATATAGGAGTTAGTTTGGTGGAATTTTGTTAGCCCCGTCGTGTTTAATTTTTTATACTTATTTTCAATTTTGTAACCAGCTAGCTCAGTTTACAACAAGCGAACTCGTTTTTTTCAGGCGAGGTTACGAATATTCAATGCAAAAAAGCTTCGCAAAAATTTCCCGGTGGCCTGCCCCAAATTTGAATTACAAAACATGATTATTTATTCATAGCATAATTTTTAACACAATAATTGTTTATCAAAAAATAATCATATAGCCCACACCGCGCCACACCCACGCCTGTGGCCTGCATTAGGCTGGTTTTCATAAAGAAAGTTGTATGTTTCAAGATCATCTAGACCCTTTCATGTTGATGACATGTGAAACAGTATTTTAAGTGATTTGAACAATTGAATAATAATAAATTTGATTGCTGAAAAGAGCGAACTTCTAAAAAAATGTTACTCTACTGGATTGCCAATGATACTTTTTTATAATGAGTCATTCACATACTGTCGTTTTTAAATACATGTTTTGTGCATAAAAACGAGTTGCATGCTTCACTTTTTCTTCGTTGTAGTGTGAACATTTTAATCAAAGGGGTAAGAGTTATTGACAAATTTCCTGTACCGATGCTCAAGATCGATGTATGGATTCCTCTTAAAATAAAACAATGTTGTTGAGTTTAATAGTTCTTCGAATGCGATAAAATTGCGTCTGTAAGAGTCAATATTTGAATGTTTTTCCAAAATGAGTTACTCTTAGTGGGAGTCGTATGGTGAAATGGACAGCATCGCCGGTCTTACATGCTTGAGGCTGGTGTTTTAACCTGCTGTCTTCAAGCCTCACGAATAACGTCGAGGTGTTTTGGTAGACCCAAGCCCTTGCCGCCGCCGCTTCACTGCAGTACGCAACGCTGACTGCAACTTTTGTGGCGTGGGCCTAATTTGGCGGTGTGAAGAGATAACCTGTTTTCTTCAAGTATTACACCACGAATGAAATTATCTTCGTAGGGCGACCTAGCGTCTAAATTAAACTTACTCAAATTCAAATAAACAAAACAGATAAATTTATATCTAAATATTAAAGTAACGAAATATATATATATATATATATATATATATAACAAAGTCCTTTTCACAGCTCGGTGGTTACTACACAAGGCGAAGAATTTGACTGGGAAAGGGGTTATAGTCAACACCAATCTCAGTACTTGGGCAACGATTACAAGAGCTAATAATGGTTTGTTGAAATAAAACCACTTGATGCTAAGGTCGACAGTTTCGAAATATATTTATTCCATTCTCAAGACCTACGGAGAGGTTACAGATAAGAAGCGATGTTTGTACAATGTAATTAGTTAAGATCTTACCTAACAACGTGCGGCACAAAACCGAAAAGGCACATGTAGTTCACAAAACATGTGACTAGATTTCAAATTTTAAATGTACAAAAGCAGTACAGCGAATGCAGCATATCACACAACAAAAGTAATGCTAGATTTTCCTGTCACCAGGTTACATGTTAAAAATCCACAAATACATTTAAAATTAATTAATTACTACAATTTTTATTAGTTTTAAGCCATAATGGCCGTCAATTTGATAAAATTGTTCAAACCCTAAGGAATGCAAGGAAGTTATAAACTTTGCAGGTGACAGTCGTGGTTCGCGCATGCGCCTTACGATCGGCGTCGGTAGTATACCAGGAACTTTCAAAATGGAAAGGTACTGTTTCGCTGGCACAAGTAAGGAAATTTATGAAATTTAATTAAAGGGTAAATTATTTATTTATGGGAAGAAAGATATATTATAAGGAGAGTGAAACAGGTTAGGTTGAAAATTATTGACCCTCGATTCTAACCAGGTTGGGGAAAATCTAAAGAAAAATCGTTATTGGACATTGCTAACAGGAGGTGATATGAAACACTAAGGTTGTCAATGTCTGTTTTTGAATTAAGGGTGTTGTTACTGCCAAAAATGTGGCACATTTCAATAAATAAACGATGGTTACTATTAGATTCTGTTGTAATGATTTTGGTATTATCAAAATCCATCTCATGACCCGTACTGTTGACGTGACTAGTTAAAGCACAGGCCTTAGGTTTTACACGGGAATCGCTTTTGTGTTGGGTAATCCTAAATTTCAACCTCTGTGAAGTTTGCCCAATATAGGTGGACTGGCAACCATTACAATTTATCTGATAGATGACATTTGGGGTTAACATAATTGGAGTTTTATCTTTCAATTTGGAGAAACAATCTTTTATAATATGGTGGTGTTTATCTGCTATTATTATGTGATTAAATTTGTGGAAAACCCTTTTTATTATGTGGGATAGCCCTTTGATGTAAATTAGACTTTTGTACATATATATGTATATATATAGCATATACTTTAAACAACAATAAAAACACTTGATAGCATTGGAATAAGAGCAGGCTAATGATTTGGCCAAATTTTATCTAACTAACCAAACGCAAACTGTTCGTTTGGTTTCGATATAAGTTATAAAATGGTAGTAAAAATAGATGTTTTTCAAGGCAATGGTTTTGGGACCAATCTTATTGTTATTCTACATTAATGATTTTACAAAGGTAGATTAGATGGTAAGATCTTTTCCTTTTTCCAATTTATGTTCATTCAATAAGCTGATTAACTTTTCAGCGATCTGTGGTAGACCGTTGCTTCCAGCAAACAATAAGGTTTACACTTTTACAATACAAAAATTGATCTCTAACGACTTGAACACTTCCCGAAAATGTTCCACAACTATCTTGCCCGGAAAGGATGTGAACGAAGCAATGGTAAGAAGTATTTACCAACGAGAATTTTAGCATCTGGGATTTATGCAATTTTAGCACACTGACTCAGTTACGTCTTGGTCTGGTTAATATTTTGTTACCGCTAATTACCGATACTCTGGTGGTAAAGGGGGGGGGCGGTAAGCAAGAGCGGCCGGCTTCTCAGCCAGAGGAGGGCGTGGGTTAAAATCGGAGACTCAAAGCTTCAGCTGAAAATAAAATAAATGGGCGCCAGGTAGCAGGTAACCCAGCTCTTTGCTAATCGCACATATAGGCATACGATAAGATGCGCTACCAAACACTTCCTGAAAAAGAGGTACGGAAAGGGAGCATAAATGAAATTCACTGGCCTAAGTAACGATTCAGTATAATACGCAAATAGTAAATGGGGATCCACAAGTATTTTACACAATAATTACTACGGTATATTCCACACAATATCTCAATAAGGAGACCCTATCACAGTACAATAAATATCAAGGGTGGCTTGAGGCTAAACTCATCACAGTACAGCCAGTTACATATACAAGGGCATCAAGTGAAGTTAGCGGTAGGGCCCAGAATTAATAAAATTTCACACAGTATGTATATAGTGCTAATTAACAGTATTAAAAAAAGATTACAAGATTGATACAAAATTTGGCCAAATGCATTACTAAATAAGCACTTAAGAAGAGTTCGGAAACATCGTGGCTCCGGCGTAATTATTAAATTGAAAGATAGATTTAGTGGGTAGGTTGAATTTAACTGAACACCCTGTATGCAAGGTTCCTCTCTTAATTAAATAATGATCAATTCAAATTAGCGTCGTCGCGGACCGACAAGATCTTGCGATGGTACCACGAAGCGATTTCGAGAGTAATGCAATGTACTCTGCATTAAAACGGCCGAGGGGCGAGCATTAACAATAATTCCTTGCAAGGCTGGGCGACAAAGGGTGGCCTAATTCAACGGTGTAATAAATAACACTTAAAATCTGAAAGGATAAACCTTCACGCACTTGACTTCACAATGCGAATATAATACCGTTACACATTATTCCGGACACGGCGGTACAATACAACTCCGATAAAATTTAGCCCGAGTTCGGATACAACAAACAATTCCGATAAAACTACTCTGAATTCAGAGGCATTTTCGCCTAAATGACCTAATCGGCTATTTACTGTGCTGAAGAGCTACCGCTAAAACTGATATGCTGAAGCCAAAATCTATCATATGATGCAGGTGAGTTCATAGCTTTAAAAACACACATTAAAACAAACGAGAGTCTATCGAGCACCTTGCAGCGTTGCCACGCAAACGGCCCAAGGGGGCACCTGTAGCCCGAGAGTTCGAAACGGAAATATTAAACTGACAGACCTTTGGCAGTGGACTTCTCTTCCGCTGCAGATGTTAAAAACAGGGGGGCCTAAGGACTACGAGGAGGCCAACCGATCACCAGGTAGCTGAAGGGGGCACAGTCAGCGAAAGTCGTCACCAGGCTGGCGGCTACGTGACCACACGGCGATAGCTGCGTTCGCAGCAGGATTAGCTCGGTAGCCTTGCTCCCAACGAGGAAAAATTCGACAGGCACGCTCCCGTCGAGTAAAAGCTGAAAGGCAAGTAGCCATGGAGATACACCGAATAAGTCCAAATAATTCACCTACCCGTTTCAGGTTTCTACGGCTGTTCAACGCCAAAGTCAAAACATGTGCCTTGCTAGAGCGGAATCCCCAAACAATATTCGGGCTGGAATTCGCCAAAAATGCAACTCACAAAGCCTAATTCCGAACTTCCATGGAGTTCACGACACAAAACGACACAATTCCAAATTAGGATGCCAACGAAAAAGCCTGATTAAGGTACGTCATCAAAACGTAAATTTCGAAGCACCTAGCTCTTGCAGCACAGGATGGCGAAATGTCAAGATGGTTCCCCAAAAACTGATAACGAAAATCAAATTTTGGGGAAAGGGTAAATGCAACTCGAAATGCATGAGGTGAAGTCTACACTGCAGGGGCATTTGGACCCATAATATCGACCGAATGGCTTACTTAGCTTGCAATAAAACTGTCAGACGATCTGAATGCTCAAAGAGAATGCAGGGAAAATCATACCTTAAGAAAGGCATGGTGAAAAGTTAATTTTAACCGAGATTAGGGCAAATAATTAGGCGAATAGCTAAAAATGAATTTTGAACCGTAACAATTTTTGCGCATTTTGCTTTTATAAAAGTTAAACTGAGTAGTCTAATGTTTTATTTATCAGATTAAAACAAATAGTTTGTAATTAAACCTCACAGTTTTGTAATAGTTAATAAATTATGAGCTCGTAATTTTTTATCAAAAAAATCGCAAAAGGGTAAGGAAATTATCTGATTTTTACTTTTGAGAGCTCCATATGCAGTAATTATTTATATTGGGTGACTTCATTACTTATGAATTGATTTGGATAACATTTTATACTAAGATACGATTAGATATAATTTCTGATTGACACACAGATATAGCCAAAATAGCCAACTTCCAGTTTCACCAGAAATGACACCAACTTCAATTTTGTTAATGGAGCACCCTGTATATTTTATGTTTTTCAGAATCTACGAGTTAAATTACATACAATAGCTTTCCCAAATTTTCATTTTTAATACAAACAAAATTTTTATTTCCCATAGAGGGCCGTGACTGAAAAATCTGTTCTAATTAACCCTAGCAACTAATAATAATAGCTATTTTATCAACTAGATCAATAATAAACCCGTAATGAACGAATACAGTTTAATGTTCCTTAAAGGGCACATACTAAGGGCCATCTTCCGATTACATATAAATTAATAAATAATTTTTTATATATTTTTGTGTAATACCTAAGCAAATTTGACAATAATGTTGTATGTAATTTGAGTCGTAGATTCCGAAAAACATAAAATATACAGGGTGATCCATTTAATAAATGGAAGTTAGTGTCATTTCCGGTGAAACCGGAAGTCGTCCAGTATTATTACATTTGTGCCCCTATCATAACATTATGTCTAGTATCTTTCTATCAAATTTTATACAAAGTCAATCATAAGTAAAGGAGATAGAAGCATTGAACTCATTGTCACCGGGTATATATTATTGCATGTATTGGCATCCTTTTGGGTTGGTTGCACTCGGCAAAAATTCGGTGAGATGGGTTGTTGCTTAAAACTTGACGTGCCGACGTACTAGAAATAGTTGACTCTTTAAGTGCAAATTTGGCAATAATTTTTTTGTATGTAATTTCGTAGATTCCGAAAAACATAAAACATAAAGGGTGATCCATTTAATAAATAGAAGTTCGTGTCATTTCCGGCAAAACCGGAAGTCGTCCATTTTTATTACATTTGTGTCCCTATCATAACATTATGTCTAGTATATTTCTGTCAAATTTTATACAAAGTCATTCATAAGTAAAGGAGATAGAAGAATTGGACTCATTGTCAACAGGTTTATATTATTGCATGTATTGGCACCCCTTTGGTTGGTTCCACTCGGCAAAAATTCGGTGAGATGGGTTGTTGCGTAAAACTTGATGTGCCGACGTACTAGAAATAGTTGACTCTTCAAGTGCATTCATCAATTTGGTTTTGTACGTCAATTTTTGAGAGAAATTATTTTTTTGGTACTTTTTAATTTATTACTATAATTTCTAAATTTGTTATTAACCAAGATAGAAAAGACTAGAAAAGAAAAGAAAAGACGAAAGGGGAGAACGACGCCTTAGAGGCAAAAAGGGAGTTTGAAGATGAAGAAGAAGAAGAATTAGTAGTTTATAATTACCGTATCGCTATCACCTGATACCAAACTAATTCCTAATATTTTGACGACATATTTTGCGGTGGATGCTCGCTGTTAAAAAGGCTTATAGGCATTTTTGCAAAAAAACGAATAGCATAATTATGAAAGCAACCATTTCTGGACTTTATTATAATGATATATTGTTTAAAAAATACTTGTTGTTTCACCTTTCCTGCGCCTTAAAGGTTTCAAAAGTGCTTAGAAAGAACGTAAAGTTTTTAAAATCTGCATGATTCTAATTTACTTTTTCAAAAAGCAAATATTCTTTCCATGAACACACACACCTATACCAATCTGCAAGTATCACATTTCTTTTAAATTGCAGTTTTAATTTACTAATAATTATCTGGCAAGAACTAATTATTCATTAGAGAAATAGCATTTTGCAAAAGACTTAATTCGTCCATAATCAAAATTCAAAAAATCTGGTGTGATACACGCACACAACTTCCTTTTACAGTGATCTTATAATTGGCCAAAAATTTAATTTTGAATTTTTTAGCACATGTCAAAATTGTTAAAAAATTACAACTTTTACAGAAACCGTACAAAATACAGCGTTAATTGAAAAGAAAAATTTTCTCTAAAATTTTAAGCGGAATTCAAAAATGTAATAGTATACCTGGTGTTCTATTTAAAATAGGAGTTAATAGAAAAAATGAAAAAACCCATTTCAGAGATATTTAACTTGAAAATCATCTATCTCACATCAATACACATTAAAAATGTAATAAAAATGTGAAGTTTGAAAAAAATCGCTCGAACAATTTTTGAAGAAATCGAAAAAAACTGAAACATCACAAAAGTAAACACCATAATTCCAGTTATGCGATTTTCTTCAAAAGTTTGCTGTCGCATCTAGATAGTACACAAAACTTATATATGAAGTTTCAACGCCATGTTTCGCTTCGTTTTTGGGATATTATGTTCATACACAGTCAGACACACACACAGACACACAGACCAATGAATTAACACATGTTTTTTTGGTTTAGGGGACTGTAAAACGTGAACATCAGTTGAAAACTCAATTTAGAATTTTTGGGGTAAATCCAATACTTCCTTTACTGTAAAAGGAATTAATAACTATTTATTATAAATAAAGTAATACATTAAGGGCCGGTTGCAGAAAGCAATGTTACGTCTGGTGTTAGCTAACATCGCGTCAAAGTGAACAAAATCGCATCAAATTTTGTTTACTAATGTATTAGTTTGAGGAGGCCAAGGCCCGACTCGGGCTGTAGCGCCATTGGATGGAATGTATTAGTTACCATAAGCATTTGAGATTTGATTCGTTTTTGTTCACTTTGACGTCGCGTTAGCTAACACCAGACTTAACGTTGCTTTCTGCAACCGGCCCTTACTGTCTGATCAATAATTAGCTGAAGTCAGTTAAGTTGTGGGTGCAGTTGAGTGAAAGGTTTGAATGGACTGTCAGCTTAAATTTTATATTGCGATGGTATTAGGCCCTACAAACTCAACTCTGATAGCATTGCCAAACTAATGGACATTTCACTAAAGCTCAGGGTGAGGTATTTTATGTAACTGCAAGGCTAAACTTTGAATTTAATAGATTGAATGCATTGGTAAAGAGATGCCAATTAATAGCAGTATAATTAATTAAAGAACGATTTCAGCAAAGCTCAATTCTCACAAGGATCTAAATTGAATGTAAAATAAAATTTCAAATATCAAGTTTGTGCAAAGTAATAGCCAAACTATTAATTACAAAAATGGTTTGCAAAGGCAATAAATTGAAGCGAATAGCCCAACTCCATAATTTGGGGTTATGTGACAGTTAGATCCTAAAACGACGCCAGTTAAAACAATTGGTGCGTGGATCTGGGCCCCCTTTAACAAATGCTAGAAAAACAAATGAAGTAAATGCCGCGAAACAGCTTAATTCAAATATTTACCGGTGAAACTGTGATAAATTTTCCCTTTATTTTTAAATTCACGATCGCAATTATCAAGCGGAAACCATTTTAATTGAACGTATGACCTACTTTCGAGTATTTGCTTGTGCGCAGTAGTACGAAGTCGAAGTACAGAACCGTATTAAGTTAAATTAAGAATTATACATTCAGCCCAATTGAACCTAACCGAGAGATAGAGTAAATGCTTTACCGATATTTGAGCTAGCCATAATAATTGTTAATACTTGCAGATAAATAGAATAGCAACAGGGCATATAACCATTGATTTCAACGAGTTAGTAAATTACAACTCCTTTTAATCGTCTTAGAAGTAAAATATTTGCGAGGTGGTTCTTAATTATTTATTTAATTAATTAAGTATTAAAGTAAAAGAACATAAACCTGTTCAATATACAAGAAACCTATATGACCCATATCAAGTTTGAAAGTAAGAAGTAATTTGAAAATTCAGAATAATAATGATTGCATGTACCAACCTGAGTAAGAAGTTATATGTTTGAATTAGGGATGTTCCGAATATACAAAAATTCGTATTCGCGAATACGAATACCGAATACAAATACTCTTATGAATATTCACGAATACGAATACGAATACGAATACATGACCTTGAGTGAAAAATATCAACATCAACATCGTTTTTGTACGCGCTGCAAATTTTAGAAATAGTGTAGAAAATAGTTTTGTTTTTTATTTAATGTTATAGAATGATTAATATATTAAAAAATGTTTTATTTAATGTATGAATACCTGCTTTATATTTTTATTAAAATTCTTATCTATATTTCTATAATTTTAATGTCAAATACTCGTATAATATTCGTGTTAATTTTGGCGAATACGATTACGAATACAAATATTGAAAATATAGCGAATACTCGCGAATACGAATACGAATACGAGTATTCGAAACATCCCTAGTTTGAATAAATTAATAACTGAGCTAGTTTGGATACTCAATTAATCATAGGTCTGCCTATAGTATATATATATATAAATCAGCTCGAGAGGCCTTTAAGGCCCTTGGCTTTTTCTGTTATCTTCCTCCATTCCTTTCTTCTCATTACTTGGTTTTCCCAGTTTTCTACTTTTAATTCTTTTAAGTCTTCTTTCACATCTTTAAACCATTCATTTTGAGGTCTTCCCCTTCTGTTTGTGCCTTCCGGAGTTTCCTTGAAAACCATTTTTGGAATCCTTTCATTTGCCATTCTTCCCAGGTGGCCCAACCATCTGAGTCTCCGTTGCTTTATTACGTTTACTATCGTAGTTTCCTTAAACAGGCTGTAGATTTCTTCGTTTGTGCGCCTTCTCCATGTGCCCCCTTCTCTAATCCCCCCAAATATTTGCCTTAGTATATTTCTTTCCCAGATCATCAGCTTACTCATATACACTTTATTTAGCACCCACACTTCACTTCCATACACTACAGTCGGTCTTATAATGGTTTTGTACACTCTTAGCTTTACCCTTCTCGAGACGTTTTTGTTCTTTATTAGTGATTTTAAAGACGCGGCACTTCTTTTTCCTATAAGCATTCTTCTCTCGATTTCACTGTACTGATCGTTTGAGTCGGTTACTTCTGTACCGAGATACACAAAATTATTAACTTGTTCGAAACTGTACTTTTTGTCGTCCAGATCACTTTTTATTTTCAAACCGTTTCCATCTCTGCTCTTCTTTGATGCCGTCAGTAGATATTTCGTTTTTTCTTCGTTTATTTCTAGTCCATACTGTCTTGCTTCTTTTTCTATTTTCTTGCCTATAGTAAACCAGTTAAATAATAAATATGACAGAGTACATAACCATAAATGTCTTGGGTTAAGTGTTTTGCAAGCTGAGGTAATTTTTTTAATAACAAACTATTATATAAAAATTAGTTATTTCAAATATCCACAAGTAAGCGGAACATTGCAATATACATACCGATGGGGTCACAATTATATATAACAACAATGAGATAACATGAACAAGAAAATAACTCGTATTGCTTGAGTAAGAAAGAGATAAACATAGTAGCAAATATTCGAGAAGGCTTGACGCTTAATTTAATTATGACATAAGTCAACTAAACATGCCTACTAAAATCATTTTTTTTGTATGGCCATCTCTTTCTTACTCAAGCATTTTATTTTTTTATTCATGTTATCTCATTGCTGTTATATATAATTATGGCCCTATCTGTACTATATTAATGTTCGTCACTATTATGCACACTTCTATGTTTCCTGCATCTTGCACCTTTGTTGTCAATATTTCCTGAAAGTCCTCTTACATATTTTTATTGCTCTTCAATCTTTTTTTTTTATTAATTTACCATTTATATATACAGGGTTCGGCAAAGATGCGGGGGTGAAAAATATTTCTAAAACTATGAGAGTCACATTAAGAAAGTTTTAGGTACGAAAGTGCTGCATAATCAAAACTATGTTAGTAATGTGCACCACCTTTGTACCTACACATTTTATAAAAGTGATATTTATGTAACTCTCATAGTTTTAGTAATATCTTCCACCCTCGCATCATTGCCGGGCCCTTTATATTCTACACAGAACACTTTGCTGATTTTTTCTTTTTATTTTTTTTATTTTTTTTCTTTAAAATATTCTCTTTTTGGTCTCCTATAAGTACGTTTTCTGTTACTCGTTTGTTATCTATATTTTTCAAGATCTTATTGATTATCAGAGTGTAACATTTTCTCTCTCATTTTCTCATCTCTCTATACTACAGACAGATCAATAAAAAAAAACAATTACGGTAGGCTGTGATATGTGTTATACGTTTGGCAGTACAGAAGTGTATTGTCAGTCTATATCAAATTCGAAATTAGTAGGTTAGGTTTTGTTTGTTGTTTGACACAGACTGGCGTAAAACTTAACCTGTAAATCTCGAATTTGAGATAGACTGACAATACACTTCAGTACTGCCAAACGTATAACACATATCACAGCCTACCCTAATTGGTTTTTTTATCGATCTGTTGTTATTAACATCATTGATAGAGCTCTTAAACAGTGTTAACACATAATCAATCTGGCTGATTTCCAATGTTATTTTATGGATCTCTGTAATTCTATTATTTTTGCTGCGAATTCTATTAGCTTTAAATTATTTTCATTAGAAGTTTTATGCTTGCTAAATGGTATATAAAGATCCTCTAATACTGTTACTTTGAGACACCTTAAATCATATATCTTACATATTTAAAAATGGGGGGAGGGGCAGGCACAAAATTAAATGGCTGATTTTTTCTTCTTTATAATCACCTTGTAGCTTTCATGTTCTTGATTTATAAATGCTTGTCAAAACATTTCAATTAAAAATTATGGTTGTTTTGAATTATTGTTCATGTTCCGATTCTTTGTTCTTAATTTTTTAAGATACCTGTGTTTTTTACGTTGGACACAAAAAAATCAGTACATTCGAAGCTTATCCAATAATAACTTAACTTTAAAGAATCCCGTCTTCCGTAATACACAGAGTGATAGGAAAAAAAATAAAAAATGCATTTTTATTGAGAAACAGCTGTGGTTTCGTATGTGACACTTCCCGTTATTATAAACAACTTTGACATTTAATATTTTTGTATATTTAAAAAAAGGAAGCCGGGTAGCACAGTTGGTAAAGCGTCGGGCTTGCATTGAGCAAGTCCTAGGTTTGAATCCCATGGTGGGCGAGATTTTTCCGCAGTCTTGCCGATTGGAATCGGGTTTGGTGAAACCATTCACAGTTTGGAACCAAATTAACTGTGATTTTCTCATAACCACAAACCTAAACGATAAAGTAACAAGGTCAACACAGCACCCGGACATACACCCTAACACAA
Organism: Agriotes lineatus; assembly: GCA_940337035.1. Taxonomy (NCBI): domain Eukaryota; kingdom Metazoa; phylum Arthropoda; class Insecta; order Coleoptera; family Elateridae; genus Agriotes; species Agriotes lineatus. The sequence continues at coordinate 56,433,784 of OW679199.1, read as the reverse complement.
TGGTTGCTACGCAAGCACAAAAGGCGCGCTTCAACGTTGTAACCCGAATTCGACACAAGTTCAACATTGTACCGCCAGACACAAGCGTAGAAAGCACCAGTCTCTACACAGGTAGGAAAAAAAGGTTACAGATAATACAATGCATACATATCTTAAAAAAAGCATACCTTGTTCTTGAGTCATTTTCATATTTTGAAACCTCCTTGTATACTGAAGGAGATATTTAAATTTTGGCAAGTGTACTTTGAGTTTGAGAAGATGCAAGGCCTTTTACCAAGAACAAAATGTTCTGATAAGTGGATAATAAAAAAAGTTTTTCGTGTGTGTCTAAAGTTATGCCCGGTACTGTATATACTTCTGAATTTTTTTTTCCTTCAACAAATACAGATACCACACAGATGATCGCTGATGAGATTCTACGCGACAGACTCAATGCTTAGAATAAATAAATAACAGCTATTAAATATAAGCGGCAGAATAAACAGCTGCTTAAAAGCGATGCTAATTAACTCTCACTTTCCCTCTCTGCGGAGCCGGGCGCAATTTTTCAAAACAAAACTTTGAATTACAACAGAGCGACAAGTTCATTTGGTTACCTGCAGGCAGCGAGCCTCCTACCTACACCCACACCTTGCTAAGCTGCATTCGCGAACCTCGTTTCTTTTTAAAGCTGGAATAAATTAGTTTCGGCCGGAGCATTTCATAAATTACCCGCAGTGGAAAATAATAAACAGGCGGTCGTAAAGTAGGCACATTTTAATGCAAACTTCCGTACATGGAAATGCGAGAAACCAAACCCGTAAAATTATAAATTTCGCGCAGCTAGTGATATATTAAAACAATATCAACATTCTAGCCTAACAAGTTCGAATAAATATGTCGCGCGGGAGCTAAATTTTTGGCCACCAAATAAATTCAATTCCCCTCCGTGGCGTAGGTGGTCGTGCGTGTTATTTTAAAGTTGGGAGCAGAACAATGGCGATAACAATCTGGAAGTTTTCACTTCATCAACCCAAAGGTAAACGGAAATGTTATTAATTGATAATTGTAACGCGTTTTTGTAGTAAATTACTTCGTACTTAACACCTTTTAGATATACAATTAATCAGAAATAGTCATTTAAGAAATAATTGGTATAAAATAATAGTAGGCTAACGAAAAACAAAATTAAAGCAAAAAAAATCTAGTAATTGAGCGAAGGAATCTGTAATGCGAGACAACCCATTTCCACACAGATAATTAAAAGAAAATCAGGAACTGCATTTTTAACTATTTAAGCATTCTCCTTATCTCTTACGTTTTACCCTGTTACACGGCGTTGATATACTACTTATACAAGAGGTGGCTCTCTGGTACAGCTGCAATTTTTAGCCAGCAATTCGCGTTTATATAAGGAACACTTTTCGATTATCCTGTAGGACTTCAGTCGACAAAAGCTTTAACTGTCACACATACGTGATCTATTGTTAATTCCTGCCCGATTGTACATGGTTAAGCATAGAATTTGAAGCTTGTAATTAGTGTTTTACATTGAACACGTGTTGCGGTCGTATATTGACCTGCATACATAATAATGTATGCATTATGCATTCATCGACACTGAATAAATAGACCGAGCCTAGAACGAATCCAAAACGTTAGTGAAATAGAATTACGGTGTAATCTGTACAGATGTAGTTTATAAATAGCAGCCAGCCAACAGATTGGTTGAGTGTAATGAAATTTAGTAATTACTGCTAGATTAAGCTGAAAACAAAATCCCTGAAACGTTTAAAATTGAAATGAACATTGCTTTAGAAGCAAAATAGTAGTAGTAGTAGTAGTAGTAGTATATATTTATCATAACATCGGTGTGCTGCTTAGATATGTGATAATTTTAATTAAAATTTAAAAAATACAATGCATATACGCAAATAATACAGTTATTTACAGAAAAATACAGTAAGAACAAAATACTATAGTCAATAAAACAAGATAGTCTTAACTATAATATCTCTGTCCTCGAATTTAAAAAGTGTCATGGAATATATCAATTATCACAATAATTGTAATGTACCCTTATAGTTGTATAAAAATTCCAAACATATTGTCGTGCCCTAACTGACGGCTTAATAAATAATTGGCTCGAATTATATCAACTTTAGTAAAGTTCCCGGCTAATATTTGTTTATACTACTTATTTATAATTATTAAATGACTTTATCTACAGGGTTAGGTGGCTAAATCCGAATTAAACGGCGAATCTGCTATTATTAATTATATAAGTCTGGTAACACATTTAATTGTACGCGATCGGTATGCCCTCTATTTCACTAGTGGGATTTTACAAGTGCAGTATTTCTAACTGATGGGAATGACATTGATTTCAAGATGGTTTCCTGGTCTTGACAATACATAAAAACAATGCAATTAAATTGTTGATGTCCACGCAGTCAGCACTATTGCTATGCAATAATAATTGAACGTAAGTACACCGCGTCACAAAACAAAACACTTCTACCCACGCCACTACCTTAAGTGATGCTCAAAAGCGACCCCAATCTAACATAATTACAAAACGACACCTTTTACATGCAAATTTGACCTTTAGATGTCAGATGCGATATATCTCGGGCTACCTGCACCGACCTGGAACTCTCACTATGCTCTGGACACAATATCGTTGCCGATCTGCTGTTAGCTAGGTACAAATCTGCACTCGCTCCCACCCGGATGTCGGCTGCAACCTCGATTACCTTTTAGATCGCTTTCACTGAAGCTGGTGGTCTTATTATAAGGCGCCGCACCACACTTACGCTGCTTGGTTATGCACTTGTACACGCACTTATAAAATTGGCTTGATCTCCTTAAAATAACATAGAAATACCCTGGATTACACTGAACCAAATTGATGGCTTTTATCTCACTGTACGAAAGCCTAATGCCAAGGAAAACTTCCACAGATAACCCAGGACACACTCTCAAAATAAAATACAACTTCTAATCAACTTGGGTATTTAATAGAACATAAAAATCACTTCTATTGGGGTAGCTTGGCAAACACACAACTAACTCTCTTGAAGAAGCTACCCTAATTGTCATGTTTTTGTTTTAGCTGCATGAAATGCCAAGCCTACTCTAATTTTAATTTGTTTTTACACAAAGACAAAGCGATTCTAAAAACATCATACTATCAATTATTTATAAGACCTACGCTATTTTATAGCAAATCTGAAATTTAAATTATTACCTTTATTGGACATCCTTATGCGGTAAACCTTCTTATGATAAATATCTGTTTTGTTGGTTATGTTATAAATTATTAACAATTATTATTTGACATATAAGTCTACTAAGATGTGATCATAGTAATATGTAACATGACATAGATATGAATTTATAGTAGGGGTTATTAAGTCGAGGCGAACTTAGATATTTCTCCAATAATTATATCATTCTACTATGCCGATCGTAAATTAATTGATTAATATGACTTTCGTTTGAGTTATAAAGACACCAACATACTAGGAAGATCAACAAATGATCTATTATTATATAGATAACTTTAAAAACAGAAGCAATTTTGTTTCCAATGATTTTTACACTTTGTTCAAATGTTGCTGCTTATTTGTTCTAGGTCGAGCACGGCAGCCACATTCCCCATATTTTTTTTATCATAGCTCTTTTTATGCCTGACTAGTTTCAAAACAAAGTTGCAACTAAAAGTACCTATATCTAAAATGCTATTTTCATTGAAATATGCCATTCAAAAGCTAAAACATGTGAATTTTACACATTTATGTGAATAAGGAGTGAAAACTAATAAAAATAGACTTTTAGACGATACCCTTATGAACCAATACTATAGGGTAGGGATGGGCGCGTGACGTGAAAACAGTCGTGTCACGTCGTGTCACGGCGTGTCACGTCGTAAACGTGACTAATATTTGAAAATCGTGACGTGAACGTGCGTGAACGTGAGTGAAAATTTCCAAGGCGTGATTCACGTTTCACGTTAATTTCACGTTAAATATTTAGTAACGAATACAAAACTGCAGGGTGCGGCAACTTTTAAATTCATTAAATCACAAATTGTGCCAAACAAGTTACATTATGTGGATTTATTTTTGGACCCTAATTATAAATCCTTAAAGTTCATACCTTCACATAAAAGAGAAGATTATAATGCAAATAAAACTATAGATGATAATGATGAAATACACAGCAAACGACTTAAAACTGGCACATCAGCATCAGATTCGTATCTTTCTACACTTCGAGATAGCTCTGACGATCACACATGTAATTAGGATGATCTCGAACAGGAACTAAATTAGTATGCTAAATTAAAATTCGGAAATGTAGATGACATTTTAGGATTTTGGAAAAACAGTGTAAATACGCCACTGTTAAAAAAACTTGGGAAATTTTAAACATACCGGCAAGTTCCGCTACAAGCGAAAGAGTATTTTCTACAGCTGGGCGAATTTTAGAAGAGCGCAGAATTCGACTTAACGCTGAAAATGTTGATTACATATTATTTTTAAATCAACATTTTAATGTGTAGATGTGTAGATGGACTTATTATTCTAATAAAAGGAATGGTTTGTTTTTTATACTCGGCTAACGCTAAAAATGTTAATTACGTTTTATTATTAAACCAAAAATGTATTGTGTAGAAGTGTAGATGAACCTATTTTTAGAAAAGTACCTAATGTTTTGTTTTGTATACTCGACTTAACACTGAAAATGTTGACTACGTTTTATTTTTAAACCAATTTATTGTGTACTTGTGTAAATGAACTTATTATTCTAATAACAGTAATGTTTTTTTGTATACTCGCCTTAACGCTGAAAATGTTGATCCTTGTACGTAAAAGTACTTTCAAACCTACTAATTAAAAGTGTTCCCTAGCAACATATACCTTCTATACTCATACCGATAAGAGAAACGTCACTTCCAATGACAACTTTGGTATTAAAAGTAATGTCTTTGAAGACAGCTGCAAGAAATATATTTGCGATAAATCAGTATTTATCCCTTGTCGAAGTTATTGTAGTCAATTTTCATTATTTTCTTTTTATGTCAACTATTCTGATTGCAACATATCACGTAAATTATGTTAGGTGCAAAACATATTTTTAGTTCTCTTTAGGGTTTCCTCATTGGTTTTAAATTTGAATATTCTGTTCTATCTGAATTAAAATTTTGAAATGAAAGCTGCGTGTCACGTCGTGAACGGCGTGTCACGCCGTGAACGTGAGTGAACGTGAGCGTGAACGTGCGGTGAACGTGACTGTTTAAAGCAAGCGTGAAACGTGCGTGACGTGAGCGAAAATTCACTCACGCGCCCATCTCTACTATAGGGACCCTCACCGATTACGGAAGATAATCTTCGTCTCGGCTACGACGCTAAATGCAATACACAATAATACTACCACTAATACTGATAAAATAGTTTTAAACGCGGTGTCATAAGCGTGAGGTGCGATGCCAGGTGCACGAAAAATTGGAACAATTGAAAGACCTGACCTTAATAGCTACGACAAGTGTTTAAAAATCCATTCTGTCTGGGTGGGCTCACGGCTTAAATTTGAAATCCAACAGGTGGCCAGGACAGCAACATGAAGCTACCATGCGTGAGGTGGATGGATTCTCGGCAGGTAGCACGGCGAACCTTGAGACCCACGTAGACATATTGGAGCAGGAATACACCAGTTCAACGAACAGAAGACGATAAGATAAGGCGGAAAAAAGAAGAATACATAAAGGGAACGCCCTGAAAAATACTGTCTTATCCTGCGGCTATTTACTAAACCAAAAAGACTGTTACAGCCCCAAGTGTTAAAAGGATTATGACGTCGCTGAGCCATAACACGGGCTTTTGTCAATAATGATAATAGTCTTCCGTACTAGCCTCTAAGGGATAGGATTGAATAGTGTAAATCAGCAATCTAGAGCTGTCCGCAAAGGAATGAAAATAATGTAGCTATAATTATGCTTTAGTCGCCTATTATTACCACAAATTATGATTGTAGTCAAGTTCAAGCACTTTTGTTTCACTTACATGTAGAAGCGAATAATTGGAGCTGAATTTTAGACTAAAGCTTAACCTTTGATTACTTCTTGGAGCTGCGTATCCAATCCCGGCACTGCTCATTGGCTTTGGTTTCTTAGAACAACGCCTAGAGTGTTAGACTAATACGACCAAAGAACAAATGTTACGTGTTTCACAGTGGATAGAAAAATTACGACGGGCGTGCTGGAATATGTAGGTAATCTGTGAATTTACAAATCCGTTTAGATGATAAAGGACTAATTTTCAGGGTGTTACCATCGTCAGCAGCTTTGCAACGCATCTTCCTCTAAGAGATTTAACAACACGGCATCATACTTAAATTAGCGTTGGTTCTATGAAGAGCTCGTTATGATCCGCGTAAGCGATAAATTTGGGAGTCTCGCAACCCCCACGATAAGAACTCTTGATCACACTAACTTAATTTGCTTTATTTGCACTCCAAACTGAAATTTCACAACACGAAAGGCACAATTTCGACATCTTACGAAGCTACAGCCAAGCGAGGCCGAGCTTGTGGACACAACCGCCGACGCATGTTATCGATATTAGCGTCGATTGCTGAGTGACGCTGCTCCGAAGATGCAAGCGCGAAAATGACCAAGCGCAGACGCGGTTGATCTACGTTCCTTGTTCCACTCGTTAGGTTTAAGAATACGACGGATTGAAATGATGAAACAACTTTACTTAACCAGAGGCTTCACAGAGAAAATTGCCGCCGCCTAACTGGTGTCGAGAACCACTTACGGCGTGATAATGGCAAGATGACATCATCCAGGCAGAATGCGACGGCCGAACAAAGCTACTTTGTCAAGCGGGCTTACTGAGAATTTAACGAACAAAGAAACTGCACTGTTTGCAGCAGGTCAAGGTCAAGCTATATTTTGGCTTAAATGAATCGGAAATAACTTTCGAATGGAAATAAATATTGAGTACATTACTGAATTGCGGATTTTAACTTGCGTGAATCGTGCAACTACTAGGATTTGGACAAATTGTTCTAACAGCTACTGCTACCGATACGTGCCATAGACTTATACGACCATCCTCCAAGCTTTTCTATGAAGTTCCACGCTCTTGTCACTGTAAGACTTGTTGTTTCACGTAGTCCGCGATTTGTTTCAACCAAGTTGTCTTTGGCGCTATTTATTGGCTCCTGTCTAGGTTGTAATTAGAAAGGTTTGAAAAAAAATTGATAAGGCGTTTCTCGCCGAGGATAAAGCATTTTATTCCTTCTCCAACGTGTATGGTCATTTATTTTTTCTTCTTCTCCCGTTGAACTACGTGATCGCAGAAATTACTTTGTGGCAATTAGTATGTTAACTATTACACATAGCGACACATTTAGATAATTTTGTGCCGCCAGTAAAAAAATACCTTATTTTACAACTTGAATCTGCATAACTAACGTGTACACCCGGCTTTATATAGATATTCTACAAAATTGGTTATTACTGTAGATTTGGTCACTCACATTGTAAAAATATTCACCACTTTATTAAACAAATATTTTGATTGTCTGACTTTGTTGTTAATATTCGTTAATAAGTGATTATTCTATAAGAAACAGTTGCATATGGTACTTTTAATATATTACGAACAAATGAAGCAGATATATAAAGAACTACTTATACTGCATTTCTGGTATTCTCGACCTTTCTATCACTAATATTGAAAATTAAGTTCAATGGTAACCTTCCCTTAATATCTTTATTAAGATTTGCATAATATGAAATCTACTAGACTGTTTGTGGCTAGGTGATACCTTAAAGTACAATGAAAACAAAAGCAGCTATAAAAATTAAATTAAATTCTTGATGCAGGAAAACTGCAACGAAATATACTGCGCTTGCACCTAAGATTTCTTAAAAATAAAATCAAGGAGACAAATGCCGAGCATCCGCAGTTAGAGAAATGGGGTTGTTTAACCGAGAAGAATGCCGCGGTCCGGAGCAAAAGTGGGAAAAACGGATCGTTGCAAGAAATCTGCAACAGCACAATGTAATTTCCGTAATTAAATTCAGTCCACTAAATTAAATGTGTTGACAGAATAAAATACAATCGTGGTTTCCACTTTCCAAGGAAGGATAAACAATGGTACCACTACAATAGGGAAGTCTAACGTGAAGTCTGCCCAAGTTGCAGGAGGGCTAATTAATTATGAAACCTACAAGTTCTGTATGTAAAACAGGCGCCGCCTTATTGGATTATCTCCTACGAGCACATAAACGGCAATGCAAGCGTGCCCTGGAGATTATATATATGGTGGTATTCGTGATTTACCATATCCGCCGAAACAACCATGTGGTTTCGCATATTAGAATATTTTTGAAAAATCGGGAGTGGGATCAGTAGAATAAACGCATGTTTCTACCAGAGTTTGCTACCAAAAGACAGATATTCATAATTTGTGATATACTCAATTTCCGATATTCTATTACCCATGATGTGGGATATGCCAGAAGGTGAGCTTGCAAGTGAATTCCGTCGGTGCACTTTAATAAATTCACGTCGCGTGCTGTAAAAGACTCATTAAGTTGGCCTTATGCGTTCTAATAGTTCTATAATCAACGGGTTGCTATTATTACTCAAATTAAAATAATTATACACGTAAGTACAGCTCGATTCTGTCACTATTTATAGTACAGGTTAGTATTTATTTTTATCCGCTTTTCAATCGATTGCCGTTAAACCGACAGGTGAATGTCACGTTAATCGTGCTTAGATAAACGTATTGATACGGATAGACGAGAAAGTGATTACAGAGTGGCGTATTTTTCAAAATCAAGCAGTTTGGATGGTTGTAGTTCGTTCTAGACCTCATAATTGATTATAATCTGTACCACATGATTCAGAACTACATTTGAAGTTGACCTATTGTTAAACACGTTATACAAACAAACTAATTGGTTGACGTCATATTATTATGTAAATTTAAAAATGTATAGAGCGAATGGGGAATCTTTGGCAGTAATTTAAATATACAAGAGTTTTGCTAGCTGCAAGAGCGAGACCAAAAACCAGAGGGATATAGTAACGTGACAACGTCAGGTAGGGTGATGGAGACCGAGAATTTTATCCTAACTCTGGCTCTTGCTTTTGGTTTAAAAACAAAATGCAATTATAAACGCAAAGCAACATTATATATTAACCCAAATCTGGTCTTTGAGGCCACATTTAGCCTAAGAACTTAGGAAATGGAAGTATTTATTTAATTCATCCTTAGGACCCTTTCTGTATCCTCTGATTATATTAGTAAAGCTTGGAAAAACGGGGCTCGAAGTAGCATTTATTTTGAGAAAATTGCTCGCCATTCTTGTCAGATTGGGATTAGTATCCCTACACTTTTTCACTATACCAAAACACTATGATATTTTGGTAACCTTTTCGGTAAAAGATACGCGGAAGTCACGCAGGTACGCGGTTCCTTGGGGATGCTTTGGGGTGGAAAACCAAATGGTGGTAGTCCCATATTTCTAGATTTGCAGATAGTGGGACTTGAAGAGGGGTGGGAGCTTTACATATATCAGAGACATTTAGGTAGGTGGTTCCTTGGGTATTTTCGGTTCAAATACGTTGTTGTAGCTTGTTTAGGTTACATGCAGGCTTTGAATATGTGTATTATAAATATCCTTAATTGCCGGAAAGCAAACTAATCGGCGTAACAGTTTATAAGTAAACAAGGGAAAGGGACAAACAACCCCCCGCCCCCTTGCGGAGGTGCTAGAGACTCGAAAATGTCCCTAAAGGAATCCATACCTGGGGGACCCCAGTGTATTGAACTTTCATCATCTTTTCAGTGTTAAATATTCTTCAATTTCCAATTACCTGTTTTTTCGCTTCTTTTTCAAAAAAGCCAGATCAGCATCGGAATGGATTTTTTAACGTATCATGTTCTTGTTCGGTAACTTGTTATTTTGTCTTCAGCATTTGCTTTATAATATCTGATTTCAAAAATCAAACATGAAATACGAATAATCCATCATTTATCTTACCCGAGTAGGTAAATTAAATGTTTCCAATTAGTAACGTGGATCTAATATTAAAATTAAGAAAAAATCCAGTTACTTTTAATATAATGTCAAAAAATTTTCTTTCCCGGCAAAGTTGGCTGATAAAATAATTTTTGCTTTCTTTTACAATAAAGGAAGTATTGAATTTATCCCAAAAATTTTAAATTGAATTTTCAGCAGATCTTCACGTTTTAGAGTCCTCTGAACCTAAAAACATGTGTTGGTTCATTGGTCTGTCTGTATGTGTGCCTGTGTACGAACAGAATATCTCAAAAATGAAAAGAGATATGACGTTGAAATTTCATATATACGTTTTGTGTACTATCTAGATGCGAGATCAAGCTTTTGAATATAAACGCATAACCGGAAGTATGGTGGTAACTCTTATAAATTGTTTTCGATTTTCTGAAAAACGGCTCTAACAATTTTTTTAAACATTCTATTTTTATTACATTTTTAATGTGTATTGATGTGAGATAGGTGATTTTAAAGTTGATTACCTTTAAAATGGTTTTCTTGTTTTTCTTATGTAAGGTAGGAGGGAAGCTAAAAATAAAATGTTTACAACATATATACAACATATTCATTAAAATTGAGGAAATTCAAACGTACGAACAATATGTTGATGGCACTGTAACTTTATGTCAGATTTGATGTTAGCAGGTTAGGTTTTCCTTCAGGCTGTATCAAACTGACGGAAAACCTAACCTAATAACCTCGAATTTGACATAGACTTACAGTGCCACCAACATATTATTCATACGTTTGAATTTACACATTTCCCTTTATGGACATTTTTAATGAATATGTGGTATAAATTATGTTCATAAGCTCCACCTTATATCGGATAGTTCAAACTTTCTTCTTGTCTGCATTGCAACATAGCAATTTTAGGGGATCTTTCAAACAAACTGCGATTTCCAACATGTCATGGGTACTATTCAATCTGGTTTTGATATCTAAACATGGAAGTAGAATACTCATTCATTCAGGTAAGCAGTAATTCTCTTTATTTACTTCGCATGCGTAAAAAGCGCATTCCAGATACATGTTAAGCTCTCCAAGGCAATCAACAGCAAGCAGCTCTCAATTACCTACGTTCTACGCCATTGTCGGAACAGTACGCTATCCTGAACTGCAGTTCTGTTCTTTCAAACTCCACTTCCTCTCGGATCTGCTTCCCAACACTTCCTTTGGCTTTTCTCGCTGAAGCTAGTTACGGCAAAGGGCTGCGACCACCTGACGTTTTACCTGTCCAAACGAGTTGCACCGAAACCCCTGTTGCACTGCTTGGTACTGCTCCACAGCAGCTGAGAATACCATATATGAGCCCCCGAGTTGCCCCCTACAGACCCGATTCGCCGCTGTCCAAAAACCAACCCTTACGTTGACGGTATTTGTGCCAAATATTTCTGTGGACACTAAAGTAAATAAAAGTGGCAATTAAATGAGTTTTATTACTCAATCTACAGCATTTTATACCACGCATACACCTTTGGCTTCTTGGGGCAAAAATTATTCTTATTTTTTTGATATGTTCAACTTTTCAAAAACTAAACTATTTTTAGAAAATTATGCGAAATTTTAATTTACAGTGCGGTTAACAAAACGCACACACATTAATAGTTATTTATCTACTCCAGTGGGATAAGTAACGCATTACTTCACTCATTTGACACTATTTCAGTTAGGTAATGAAGCTCATTACACCACTCAGTTATGTAATGGTTTCATTACGCAACTGAGTTGTGTAATGACTTCATTACGTAACTGAAATAGTGTCAAATGAATGACATAATGACATTTGCCTACTAAAATATTTTTGAAAATGACATCTGACATTTCTCTTAATGCACTTTTCTCAATTTTAGGCAGTCGTAGATAAAATTTTGTACAATACATGTGTGATAATGCATCATTAATATACTTGTGTGCTTACATAACTCGTGCTACGCACTCGTTTGTAACTTACACACACGTATATTAATGATGCTGTTATCCCACTTGTATAGTAAATAACTATTAACAAACAAGTGTGTTAATAAGCGCGATTGATAATCGAGGCATTTTAGCGTGTGAGCGCTGGTGAACACCTTGATTTCTGAAATTATTAATCGCTGATTAACACAGCAATTAGATACACTATTTTTTCGTTGATCCTATCTTATTAACTTGAACAAAATTTAATTTGATTGTATGACAAAAATTTGACACTTAAAAGTTTTGACATTTATGGTTGCTTTAATTTTCTATACCGAAATCGTTTATTAATAGAAAATTATCCATTAGCAGGACCCATTAATAGATAATTTTAGAAAATAAAAATTATGCATCAATAATGGTTATTAATGAACTATTTTGTAAGCATTAACGAAACTCATAAATAAACGATCAACGGAAAAATCATTATTTTATTTTCCGGAATTTTAAATTTTGTTCCAAAATTGTAAATTTTGAATATATTCAATTTAACAAGAAATAAAAAATGCAATAAAGAATACTTAAGTTCTCAATATCAGTTTTGTAATTTATCGAATTTGGGGATTTTTATATTTATATGCTTTCTAATAAAAGTTTTTTTAGGTTTGATTCTTTGTGTAGTAGTTTCGGCAAAATTAAAGTTATCTAACATGTTTAATGCTTGTACGGATAATGCGGTGTTTGGTTTATTGGCTGTTTGAATGTTTGTTTTAATGGATTGCTGCTGTTATAATATTATTTTTTATTTCCCTCGTATAAAAGACGAAGGAAGAATTGTAATGGCGAGAAAATTACTTTCCGAGATATTTGACGAAAAAACAGGTTTTCTCAATCTCGTACGTATGTTGACGGTATAACTCAAAAACTAATTTTTGGAGGAATACGATATTTTGCATGCAGAATATATATCTACCTAGTATGAAACCGAGAAAATTTCGGATAAATATATACAGGGTGAGCACTTTAAAAAATCATTTTTGTTTATTTTTGCTTTAACTGAGAAATCGATAAAAGTAGCAATTTGTCCCTATCCCAGGATTTATCCTTGACGAAAATGGGACCCAACAGATACACAATAAATGTTCTAAATATAAAATATGGGTTAATAATAAATGAGTCTCATCTCACCGATCGGAGAGGTCCTTGGTGGGAGATGTGCTTTACTTAGGCTACGCGCAGATAATTGAAATTGCATTCGCTGGCTCGTTCGCAGGTGCTGAAGTTCTAATCCCATCGCTAGTAATGTTTTTCCTTTTCTATTTGAAAATGTATGTGATTTGTATTACCAAGTGTTTTCGTTTATCATTTCGGTATTATTACGCACATGAAGATATTTTTACTTTGATTTTTAAAATCGTTTATTGTCACAACGTCCACTTTTAAGAAAAGTTCTGAGTAAAAACCTTTACATATTTTAAAAATTATCTTTTGTTTGACTGATATAATGTATATTACAGCAACTACACTTAATTTTATGAACTATATTAGATGTTATTTTTGTTTAATTTTTAAGGTTTACGAACATATAAAAAAGTTTTTAAAAACTTTGTGATTTTTAGAGGCAGTTTTGATATGATTAACTTTTAGTTCTTCTACTTTTCAGAGGTGAGGTATACCTGGTGACAATGGGACAAGGGCTTTGTTATATCTCCCTTATTTATAAATTATATTCGATGAAATTTGACTTGGGGATACTAGATACAATTTATGATTGAGGGATAGATATAGTTAAAATGGTCGGCTTCCGGTTTCACAGGAAACGACATTAACTTTGATTTATTAAATAGATCACGCTATATATTTTATGTTTTTTTGGAAAGCACGCCTCAAAACACATACGGTAGCCTTGCCAAATTTTTATTATACTATACAATAAATTCTTTCTTTTTCAAATTTAATTTTTTGTCATAGAATGTAGTAATTGATAGAAATATGTTCTAATTGACACCAATAACCCATAATAATAGCTATTTTATCAATAACAAATCTTTTCTGAACGAATAAAGGTGTTTTTTGGGAAAAAGTCTTTTTTTAATGGCATCGTCTACCAATGCCCATCTTGCCATTAAATAGAAAATTTAATTACCAATCTACCGATATGCACCATACAGTAATTTATCTTTATGTAAAATTTAAAAAATTTTAATAAATACATTTTTAAATATTTTGTGTAACAAGTTTGACAACATTGTCGTATGTAATTTAGTCGTAGATTCCGAAAAACATAAAATATACAGGATGATTAATTTAAAAATCAAAGTTAATAAAATTTTCGGTGATTATATTTGTCTCTCAATCCGAAATTATGTTTAATATCCTTATAACGAGTGTCATCCAAATCCGTTGACAGGTAAAGGAAATAGAGACATGGCCCTGGTCTCATTGTCGCCCGGTATATGGAATAGAGGTACCATTTTAACTTTTAAACGATTATTATTAAAAAACTTCATTAAAAAATTATGGTAAGTTAATTATCTTATAATTTCCATTTCTTTTTTTTTAATTCGTAATCTTTTATTTATAGTTTTAGTAATTTATCTGGGGTCATTATTTTCTAGAAGTATATTCTTTATGTCTTTCAGATGTTTTGTGAAATTGCTTGCTAGTAAAATAATAGCTCTGTCTACAAGTGTTAAGGAGTTCGGCTGCGATACCACGGTACAGGTTCAATTCCCACATCTGACAACTGGCGGGTTGCCTATTCAGTCGCTTAAAAATTGGGTACCGAGACCACAGCTGTGGAAGTAGGGAAACTAAGGCAGTTGTCGAAACCGTGATGACTGGGTTTCAGAAAGACGGCCTTGACCTGCCGAGTCTCAGGCCATATTCCTGCATGTGGAATGAAGCGCCCTGAACTTTTTAGCACTAAATCTGTAAATACGCTTTTTTATATTTTAAGTTGTAGTTTTATTGAAGTCTGTTTGTTTTAACATCGTGGCGATTCCAATTGGCATCGATTTATCCATTTTTTTTTAATGTTATCAAGAGAATGTAGGGTTGGTTTTCAGACTTTACAAACAACCTCAAAATTACAAATTAAAAAAATCAACAAATCCTTTCAAACATAAATTAATTATTATAGAAATGTATTTCTGAAGAAGGTAAGCAATAGGTTAGCGATAGGCGAGTATAAAGTATAAAGAATATTTTTTAATTTTTAAAGAAACAATCAATTTTGGCTGCATTTCTTCCCGAGGAAGAAAGCTGCTTTTCTTCCCAAAATACACAAACAAATTAACCAGCCGTAAATAAAACTAATGATGTAGAAATTATATACAGAAAGAATTATTGTACACTCTAAACACGAAAATATTACGACATACTGACATAATGAACATGGTGCAGTTATCAGTTCGATTGGACTAATTTGTTTTTATGCAGCATAAGACGAAACTGGATTATAAATTCCACTTTAAAACACGTTTTCGCATATGCATATATGACAGGTCACTGTGCGAAAGTCGCTTGATTTTTAAATAAGACATTCTATCAGTTGCAATTTTATTGTGTAACCGTTCACACCACGAGCCAAAATGGAAGATAAAGGTTATTATTTCTGCAATAATTCGTAACAATTGAGTACTTGAATTTAATCCCTAGGCTTCGCACGCGTTTTCTTAAACGATAATGGTATAATCAGTGATCCTTGCAATAAAGTTTTCCCGTATGAGCATGGCATCGGGCACTTTCTTTTCGAAAAAATGGGGGAATACAAGGACAACGTGGCCCAGGTACGTACTTGAAACTATGGTTTGTTGATTAAGACATTTCTCGAGAGTTTTTTATATTGGGTATTTACGGATATTATGAACAAGAAGGAGTTGGTAAGCATAGGTCCACAAATTAACTTTTTTGGTAATATAACAGTTTTTCTCTTTGGGCAATTTAAATATAAATAGATATTTACAAGGCGGCAGACTTGCATTAATCTAGCGGTGTGTCATGTTTAAACATAATCATTTAGCTTGCATATAAGGTATGTAGACGGGTTAGCACTGGTAACGTTTCACAAGGTACCTATATTCTAGAACTGATACCGTTATCCAGATTTATTCGCAAAATGTGGTTATACGTATGTGTTAAGAAACGTATTAACCTGACTAAAAAAAACATGAGACTCTATCATAATTTAGGGTACACAGGGTTCTGGATCTTCGAGGCTCACAGTTGGGATTTTGCTCACTTGACAGAATTGGAGAACGGCTACATTGGATAAAGGTTGTTAAATTTTATTCGGTGCTGTAACGTGAAAACAATTTTATCCTATGTCTATTAATTTATCTTGTACTTAATAACAAAAACCAAAATTCTGGATTTTTTTATGCTAATACATATATTAATAGTTCATGTTCATGTTTCATATTCCAATTTCAGCAATGTACGTCACTGTGTTCTAAAAACATTAAGGGCCGGTTGCAGAAAGCAATGTTAAGTCTGGTGTTAGCTAACGCGACGTCAAATTGAACAAAAACGAATCAAATCTCAAATGTCTATGGTAACTAATACATTAGTAAAGAAAATTTGATGCGATTTTGTTCACTTTGACGCGATGTTAGCTAATGCCAGACTTAACATTGCTTTCTGCAACCGGCCCTAAATTATATAAGATGTTACGGTTACCGCGTGCATATTTTGACGTTAGCCTGCAGTTGAGCCATATTCCAATACCTCACTTGGGTTGCCCTAATGCACCTAATTAATAATTACTATATGAAGAACAAAAGATATCAAAAGAATATGAAGTATTATTTCCGCTACAGTTATGTTGTAATAGCAGTTTTGCTAAAGGCTGGGCTACTAACTGAGTTTACTCATCGAGTTGTGCGTGCAGCCTCTTTGCCGTGTTGGGCTTCTTTGACGTTTGAAGGTTAACTATAGGACGTGAAAACATTTAGCTGTACCTTTCGTCTCATAAAAGTTACCCTAACTGACAGTTGATGCTCGTTAAGGAAAACTACTACCGTTATATAGAATAACGATTAAAGAGCGTTCAAAAGTCGGTACCAAATAGGTAAAAATATATTAACGTTTCTATTAATACTGAAACAGTAAAAGGAAACTTTTAGTAATGCGAATTACCTGAAACTAAAACGAAAAAACACCGCAGTCGGTGTAATTTAAAAATGTTCTCCCCGATACTTGAAGCACTTGTTTATCGTACAGTTACTACAGGACTGATAGTGAAGGAAGTGTGTCGAATCGGTGCTGTTTTAATCGAGGTCTACTGGGTCGGTGTATGATTCGAATTTTAACGTAATGTATCTGTTATCTACTGTTAACTGGGTATTCCTTCTTATCATTCAAGAAAGTTTTCTGAATTCAATGTCAAGCTGTTTTCGCTTTGTAAATATGTTGTTATGTGTAGAATGCGTCTATTTAGGTTTACAGCTCAATGAGAGCGGTCTGGTTGAATTTAAGGTTTATGGTGCATAGCTTGAATTTTGCGCTTCACCCTTCTCCGCCTTGAGGTGTTTTTATCGGTATGCGAAGCAATGAAAAGCCATTATGATTTTTCGCTAATTCTTTCGTTTGTGCAACGTTTTCGAGCAGTCCTGCTTCTATTTTGGTTGCCCAGGGGTCGGCAGACTTCCTGGGGAAGTTATGTTGTGATATATTGGCTCAGCCATCGCTGTATTAGCGGATGAAGCATATCTGGTCGGCTTTTTGGAGAGTAATATATCTTACGCTAATTTACCGGAACGTGGTAACGAGCTGCTAGAATTTCGTTTTGCACGTGGTCAATTTCTGAGGTTTCGTTTAAGCTTGCGTTTGTACCGCGTGTTTGGGCGTTTTGTAATATATTTGGACGCTTCTTTTTAGCTGTTAGTATAGGGCCCAGATCTCTAAGAACATGGAGTCTGTAGCTGACGTCCTTGACCTATAATTAGAGCAGTCGCTTCTTCGAATCCACCCTGCTGGGATGCGTATTTTTCTGCAGTAGTGGCATATCTATAGCATTCTAGTGTCGAGCCCTCTTATTTGGGTGGCCGACTTCCTGCAGTAATTGACCATAACTCGGGCTTCCTTCTGTCTTACCGTAGCGTTCGACGACCTAGAGCAATTTGCACCAGGAAGTCAACGAAAGAGCTGACGTAAAATTGTGCATTGCATTGTCATTTTAACTATTTAAATTTTGAATTGTTGTACAGTGCTGCCGCGCTCGTGGTGAAGTTCGACATACTTTCCCGAGGTTTTCTGTGCTTATTTAGTACTCTCGTAACTTTTTGTTCTGCACTGTGTTGCAACCAAGCCTTGCCTGCACTCCTCCAGAACCCCGTGGGTATTACGTTTGCCACCGTACTCTTGCCGTAGATCGTAATTGGCTTAACGATTTTAATGGGTACGATTCAGGGCCCATTCGAATGATTAAACTGATTCAGTTAATGATTTTCATCTTTGGAGCAGATTTTTAGTCTCCGCAACACTTTTAATTTGTTTGTCGCATCGAATTAAGGTAGAAGATTTGTTTTATACATTTATAATATTATAAATGTAAACTGGTTAGTAATATTATTTAGTTTGTGTTTTGGGTGCACCTGGTGGAGAGGTATATTTATTGAATAATCCCACACCGTGCTGGCTTTGTTTTTATTATCTATGATCATTATACATTGCTATTATTACATTGTCTTGTTTATGTGACTGCTTTCTAGTTCTGTGTGTTTTCTTTCAAAGTATTGTGCTTTTGGAACTTGTCTTTGGGTTTACAAATTTTCTGTGATATCTGTATACACTTGTAATTAAAATATTCGTTGCCACGTTTGATTACTATTTTATTAACTTCAATATTTTATGTTGAACCCAACCCTTCACTGAGATAGCCGGCCGGCAATTGTATCCACGTAGTCACACGATTTTTAGAGAATATAGCTTACGAATCTAAATTTGGTATCAATGAGCTTCTGCCGGGTTACTATCGCAATAGGTACTGGCCGACGTATTGTGGATAGTTGCTCATTGAGTGTTACATGTTGACAATCACCACTATTTATGGTGTAAGTCATATAATGTAATAACCCTTGCTCCTATAATAATGAAAAGAGGAGTTTTTAAATATAAATAATTATTAAATGGCAAAGGAAAAACTGCACTTTTTGGTTATTAAGTTTCAATTGAACTTCACCTGTCATCCTCAGGGCAAATTAAAAAAATGTAGCAAAATTACGATAAATAAATGGCTTATTGTCCTTTTCTTATTCTAGCTATCCGCAATAAATTCGGGACTAGCTCCGTAAACATGAGATAATCATGGTTCAGGGTCGTAGGTTCATAAAATTTAGGAAAAACTTGGTATGACAAATAACTTGTATGACAAATACTCTCAAATATTTCGGGAAAATGTATAAGTTTATCTGACATTTAGCTAACCTCTAAATTTGACTTAATAAACACAATGATGGCTAATGTACAAAACAGCGTAAATTGAATTCTAAAACCACTGAAATGGCAAAGACGCGTCAGGTAAATGTTAATTACTGTGACGTAGCAACTGCTAAGTTCGTTTTGTTTCTAGCTGTGACGTAGCAACTGACGCTCGACCGCTTTTTGTTTGTATCCTCCCCAAAACTGAAGAATGTGGCCCCAACACACGTTTTAGTTATTCTAAAAAGATGACAGTTAAGTCTCTTATCAACTAGATTTTCAAATGTTTATAAAGAAAGTTAGGATTGATAACATATTTAACCTTATGGACTACAGTTTTTATCTCCTTTACCTAACCACTAATATTTTCTTTCTCTTGGAATAATTGTTACAACACATGCTCTGCTCTGCTCTGCTCTGCTATCACTTTTGTTTATACTGCACTGATACACTTGGAGTTTATTTAAAGTCTCAATAATTGTCTTTCTGTCGGCTGCCTTTCATTTTCATTGCTCTTTGCAATTATTCTATTCACATTATGTCTGACATTAATAAGCTCAATCCCGTCAGTTACAAATTAAATTGCATTAGCCCTTTCGAACATAAATATGAAACTATGAGTGTAACTCTTCTAAAACCTGCTTTGATTCATACTAACTTCTATCCCTCAAATTATTAGTTATTGCTGCTCATATCAAGTGCACTTATTAATGTAAAGTATTTATTATATTGCAATAGATAAAATATTTAATTCTGTGCTCATGTATACTTTTTCATTTAGTTAAGTAGGCAATCACAATTTCTATGGGTACTGAACGATTACAATATATTGATTTAGTTTCATTTACCTTCATTATCCACCGTTTTAAATTCATGTTTACATTTCTGGTAGCAGTTACAGGACTTGGGCCTAGTTTTCGTAGTGTATTATAGATATAAAATGAGCTCCAACGCACCCCATGAGAAACTCTAGATACTATGGGTTCCACATCGGTGTATTCCTCCTGGATCTAACGAAGAAGTGCCTTAGAGTCAACTATAACTTTAAGAATTCATAAAAATGGTGCGGTAGGTTTTCCTTAAGCTTAGAGAATAAACTCTTGCGTTATACTTCATTAAATATCTAAGTAGGCAGCAGAGTAATATCATTTTCCTTGAGATCGTTATAAATGTTTTTGACCACTCGATGTGTCTATTCTACTGTGCCATGCTCATTAAGAAAATTGGGTATCATTTTCTTTTATTCCATTATTAGCTCCATTAATTTACATAGCGGCGAAAACCCATCCTACCTTGAGGATATTTTCCAGGTTTGGGCAGCTAAATTACCAGGAGTTAGAAAAAACATAAGCTGCTTGTTTTAGTATAGTACTGAGAATTCTAACAATAATGGGTGTAGATCAAATGAATGATCGAAATATGATCAGTGTTGACACCGTTTGTTATGCAGAAATCTATTGTAACGGGAATATTCCTTTTCCTGGTAGGACAGTAAGTCAGTTGTTCCGTTCTTTATTGCTGAAAATGATTCTCTACTTTTAATTGTGGTTTATTATCAAATGCAAACTTTCTCCTAACTATTTCGGTGTTATAATGACAAGCGCGCCTCAAACTACGTGATAGGTATTAATGATAAAAGTTAAATTATCAGTGCGAATTTCTATAGCATTTCTACCTGTGGTGCTGAGATATTTTCAGGAACACGATATCTTCCAAGCGCAGAGCTATACAACCATACGCTTCATAATTTAAATGATTACTAAAGTAAAACTGAAAATTCTACTTGTATGTTGCTAGAATGTTATTACTGTTTTCATTTTTCAAAGGTTTCAATTAAATAATAGGACCATTTGCAATTTGAGTTTAGGTGAGGAGAAAACAATTTCTTCGTATACGTAGAACTATCATACGGCAAGAATTTTACGCTTCAAACACATAAAATATTAGAAATTAATAAACACAGTGAGTGTAACATGATTAGAGTATTGTATTTTACGTGTAGTTATCAAACTATCGAATTATCTGCTTGCATAATTGCTACGCAATATAGGCGACAACTGGACTGTGCGTAAACATTCCACCTTAAAACACGTTTTCGTTGCCTGATTTTTAACTAAGACATTTAATCAGTTTCAATTGTATTGTACAACTGTCCACCACGAGCCAAAATGGTAGATAAAGGTAATAGTTTCTGCATTACTTCAACACATTTGAGTACCTGAAGTTAATCCCTAGGCCCTGCACGCGTTTTCTTGAACGAGAATGGTATAATTAGCGAACCTTGCAATGAAGCTTTTCCGTATAGACACGGCATCGGCCACTTTCTTTTCGAAAAAATGGGTGAATGTAAGCCCGAGGTGGCCCAGGTATGTACTTAAAAGTCTGGAATTATTATTAAAAATGCATTTTGAGGGTTTTATACCCGGTGACCGGTTTCAAAACCGAACATTGCGAGTTTTTAATTTTTAGTAAGCAAATGATATGTCTGACGTAGCAATTGATATCTAAAGGACTTTCACCTTCTCGTTACCCATAATTAAACTTTTGGTCTAGGCAACCTTGTTTTCTAAATTAAATTAAATTCTATAAGATGTTACGGTAACCACTTGGGTTGTAGTGGGGCAGCTTAAGGTCGAATTTCGCGTTAATGTGGACACACCGGACAAAATCACAATGTTTTTCCAGGTACTACTTAGGTACTTAGCTTTATAGCGGCCATTTTAAAATATAAGTATATTATCAATATCACGGCTTTTAAATCACTTAGGATCAGAAACTTGGTGTCTAAATAAATCCATTTGGGGTCAGGACATACAACTACATAATTTTTAAATGTATCAGACTATATATTTATTCACTGATATACAGTGACCGCCAATAAGTAGGCATAATATGGGAAACATTTTTATTTTTGATTTATCAAAAAAACTTTTACGTCAATAATTTGTGTGTGCTTAAAAACCCATTTAGCCCCTATCATATATATACCGAATGATGTTTACTTATTTAGAAAATGGAGTTTTTCGAAAATGTAAAAATCCAAAGTGCTATTTTTCGGAAATTAATTAAGATTTCAATGTGTGTTTTAGAGTGTGTTATTTTTAGTTAACTGAACAATCTCAAGGCCAGAAAACACCTATTTTTTTCTTATGTAAAAATTAATTTTTGAAGGTTTTAATTTGTGAAGACAATTGGAAAAAATTATATTAAATGTTTATTACTTGTTTAGATTTTTTATTATTTACCGAAAAGTAGTTTGCATCATTTTTACGTTTTTATGCAACGCGGTTTTTAAGAGAAATATGTTTCAGTTCTAATTAATATCTATTTAAAACTCTAATCTAGCCCTGTGGATAAATTACTGTTACAAAAATCCTGTAAGTGCTCCTTTACAGTTGCCTAAATGAGGAGATTTTTCTTTATCCAATTTACATGTTCTATGAAATCTCCTCATTTAGACAGCTGTAAAAGAACATTTACAGGATTTCTGTAACATTAATTTATTAACAGGGCTAGGTTAGAGTTTCTAGAAGCCATTTAAATATATATTAATTAGAATTGAAAAATATTTCTCTTAAAAAGCGTGATATGATTCAGGAGGCACGCGAGGGCCTCCATTATCAATATTAATTCGATTACGCCCCGCCAAGCAACAAGGATCAGAACGCGGCATTAATTACCAGATCGCAGAAACCCAAAGACGCAGTTTTAACATCTGCATAACAACACCCGTCCCAAAATTTGCAAAGAGCTACCGCATTACTGCCCAGAGCATAACCGTCATAGACCCATCAAAACAAAGATTACAGCGCGACAAAGGAAGTGTTCCGGGCAGTAAACCGCTCAAGAACACAGGGAAGCTGGCGCATTAATTAAAAAGGGCCAACATTACGCGAATTGAGGTGTTGGATTTTTCCTTTTTACTATTGTTATAAGGTCAGGGTGAACATAAGCGACGCACGTATGAAATACTGTCAATCCGCCGCCGCCTGCGGTAGAAAGCACTTTTCCAAGTAGGCAAATAGGCGAAATAACAGCACCATAAAACTATAAAGTTTACGAAGGTTGCATCGACCAGAGGAACATACAGTTTTAGGAATAAGCAGTTTTGGAAAATAAAACCCAAAGGGCACCAATAAACGCCGGCACCAGGTAGTCTGGAATAAAATCCGGGTATTAAACTCGCGTTCAAATCAAGGAACAATGAAACACCGGCCACCGGAGCATGCGAAAAATCGCCTAACCAGTGGAAGCACGGGGAAGCAATTCCGCGTGCTAAGAAGTCCACGAATCACAACCGCGCAGCTTCTATTGTAGAAATAATTTAATTAATCCTAACTTTGTTAATATACGGGCGAAACATGTCGAATAAGAACTCAAAATTCGAGTCTTTAGGAGACGAAAACAGTACACAGCCGTTCGACAAGGTAGCACTTCGCGCCGCGGCGTAACGAAAAATCCGCACCGCGGCCAAGCGGCTTGCATTCAAGAAAGGAAATTACAACTCGCAACTTTATTAATAGGAGAGCAAGACCTATCGAATAAAGGCTAAAAATTCAAGTCTTTAGAAAGCGCAACCAATGCAGAGGTTTTTTTCCTCTCGCTACGAGATTGATAATCCCGCAAACGCCGCGGAATCTAAAAGATCAGCGTCACAACCGCGCGGCTTCTATTGTAGAAATCATTTCATCAATCCTAACTTTGTTAATATGCGGGCGAAACATGGCAAGTAAAGACTCAAAATTCAAGTTTTTAAAAGACAAAAGCAATGCCCATGTCAACGACAAGATAGCGCTTCGCGCCGCGGAGATCAAAGCCGCGAATCCAATTCCTATCAAATTTGCAAACGTCCCCACTGCCGTTCAGCCAATCGTGAGCGAGGAATCGGCAAACAAAGCCGGAAAGACCTTTATAAACCCCGGGCTGCTTGAAAAAAGCACGGAGTTCCAACCAGCAGTTCAGACAGCAGCATCCAGTATCCAGCAGCTACCGCCATCGGTCCAGCCAGCCTGAGTACTTCAGCTCCAACCACACTCTCCAGCGGTGTTCGCCGAGCTCCTGGGACTTGGAAAAATTCATTCAGCCACACTTAGTCTCCAGCGGTGCTCGCCGAGCTCCTGGGACTTGGAAAAATTCATCCAACCAAACTTAGTCTCCAGAGGTGCTCGCCGAGCTCCTGGGACTTAGAAAAAGTCGCTAAATCGAACTTAGCCACCGGTGGTGCTCGCCGAGCTCCTGGGACTTAGTCGAATTGCCCAAGCAAAGTCGGATCCAGCCGCCCGACGCGCCGGCCGTCCCCCAACCTCTGCCGTCATCGCCTGCCGAGTCACCGCCTCCTAGCATCGCCCAGGTGCCCCAACCCGCAGCCAGCCGGCCCGACGAGCCAGCGAGGCCGCACACCGAGCCCCAGCGCCGCCTCCAGCGCCGGAACCTCCGCCGCCCCCGGCACGTACGCCCCTCCCCACGAAAGGAAGAGCCTCGGGACAAAACACGACGACCACACTCCACCAGACTTCGAGGCGTCATCAACTAAATAGCCCATTTTTTGTATATATGTTCGAAAAATTAAAAAACCTGTGTAAATATCATTTTTTGTTTTCTCTCGTGCTCTTGTACTTAGGTCTGCCCCGCCTACCGGGGAGAACAACATTGGCCGACTGAGTTGCCAGGGCCAAATCAACAAGAGTCGCCATTAGTAGTAGTTAGCTCTCGCCCGCCCTCCAACGAGGCCGCGGGATCGAGTCGTGTTAAGCGCCTTGCATAAAAAACATTAAGTATTTTTTCCTATTATAAATCTATAAGTCTACACATAAAAAAAGCCTTTGAAGCAATAGGTAAGATGTTCCATACAGAAACCCATGATATACTGTTTACTTTCTGAGTCCAGCTCCAATCTTCTGGATTAGGAGCATGCTATTGACTGTGCTCACTGGTTCGCCATACTCCTGCGTGATATGCAGCCCGCTTGGAGTAGTGCGTTCTTCGTTGGGGGAAGTTTCACGATTGACTTACTCTTCTAGCAAAACAACTTCTTCCTGGCTTCATTCACATTTTCTAAATTGCAGTCCTTATCATACAAGATCACGGTGAAGCGTTCTAGTAGATTAAAATTTTCATTATCAATATCAAGTTCTGTGTAAGGGTAGACTGCCATGTAGGTATTGTAGGTAAAGGCATGTGTCACTTGAGGATAACAATTCCATCCCTCTCACTCAGATTTCTTGCCTCGTCCAAAAAATGATGATGTGGTATCACATCCCGTGAAACTGTGGAATACAGGGAGGGCTTGGGATTTCTCTATACCCAGCTTCTCGTAGATAGCATTAATGTCAATGTAAGTAAATGTTTTGCTTGTACCAAAAACAACATAAATCTTCACATCTACACACAAGATCATCCGGTGATGAAACTTGCCAATGAGGATCACCACTACGCACAGTACGCACCATACAGTTACTACAGTTATTTATTCAAAAGTGCATCCTGTAAGTGGATAATCAGCCTGGTGTCCGCTTCCTCGTGATCACATGGTGGCATGGAATTCTCAGTTCCTCGGAGAATAACTTCGGCGTCACATGTGACGATAATTACCTTGGTTTCGGACATTCAACACTTCCGAATTTTTTTTTAAAGGAATGCAAAAGGTTTCTGTTTGTTGGTGGGGTCTTTTAAGAAATCGGCCCACTTAAGTGGGAGCTTGTTACTTCCTTCACACTTTCTCCTAACACCCTTACCTCACTTTCTTCTAGTGGCTGTTTACATGCCATTGGTGGCACTGTAAGTCTATGTCAAATTCGAGGTTAGCAGGTTAGGTTTTGCGTCAATCTGTGTCAAAACTAACGCAAAACCTAACCTGCCAACCTCGAATTTGACATAGACTTACAGTGCCACTGATGACATGTAGACAGTCTACGTCAAATTCAAGGTTCTAATGCAATAGGGATCCAGTTAGCTTTAAAATCGTATTTTGGGTTGCATTTTTACCTGGCCAGGCTCGTCATCTTACGTGAATAACCCGTACATAATTTCCTGGAAAAATCATCAAGGATATTTTCCCTGGCAATATTGATTATTTCGAGTAATTCTTGAGCATTCCGTGGTCTAACATTTCTGTTTTGAATATTTTTAACCAGTAATGCCCATACGTTTTCCATGAGATTGAGGTCAGGGCTGCAGCTAGACTAGTTAACAACATTAATATTATATTCTTGAAGCCAATTAGTTACTATATGCGCAGTATGAACGGGGTAATTATCATGTTGAAATAGAAATTCATTGTTTGGAAATAATTGAAAGAGGGAAGAGAGCATAATATCATTTAAAATCGTAATATATATTTGGCTAGTAAATCTCTCCTTAATATGCCATAAAACGCCTGGTCCACATACTGATATCAGCCCCCACATATTTACAGAATATCAGCCGCTTTTGTCAGCATTGTTTATATAGAGTGATTTTTTAAAAACCCAATTGCAGCAGGCCCTCGAGAGCGTGAATCAGTTGGCAGTACTGAAGTGTATTGTCAGTCTATGTCAAATTCGAGATTTGTAGGGTATGTTTTGCGTCAGCATGTGTCAAATAACCATATATGTAATACTTACTATATTGCTAGCGGCTATGAGTGGGAAACTCACGAAGGAAGTGAGACAGACAACCAACTCTTCAATGTATAATGGTAAGCTGTGCGCAAGCGCGGCGGCGTCGCTCGCCCAATGGGGAAGTGGTCAAGTTTAAAACTCGCTTCTAAAGGCGGAGTTCGAATTCTCACGCATGCGCACGAGACGCGTTATACTCTAAGTGAGACTACGTCGGCGCCGGCGCCGTAATGTTTTCGGACGTTTCCAGGCCCTACTAGCAATATATGTGTATTATATATATGCAAATAACTAACAAAACCTAACATACTAACCTCGCATTTGATATAGACTGACAATACACTTCAATACTGCCAACTGAGTGAGGCTATCTAGGGATTGCTGCAATTAGGTTTTTAAAAATCACTCATAATTTTCATCGAATCGAGTATTGGAGGGCCGATAAACACGAATACGATCATTATACGTAGACTGAAAAGTTTTTTCGTCAGTGAAGATCACATTATTTTAATAATTTTCATCGTAAGCCAAAAATTTCAGGACGCGAGTTTCTTTATTTTCTGCTTTCATCAAAAATGTTTGGGCTGCTGAACTACAGCACAGCTCCGACTCTTTTACACGCCGCCGACCAGTTCGACTTGTTCCTAGAAAGTTTACTTCTTTGACGGATTTAATAAAAGTAGAAAATGGATGGGCTCTTAATACATTTGTTAATGCTAAATATTGTTCTGGAGTGGATATTCTTCGTCGCCCTGACCCAGGATTTCTATCAATTCTGCCCTCTTCTCTCCATTTTACAAATGTTCAAAACATAATTTTTATTAACACCGCAATGTCCAGCAATTCGCCTTACCGACCATCTTTCTTCCGCTTTAGAAGTTATGTTAGCCTTAACAAAATCATTAATGGAGGGCATATCTTTTTTTACTTTTGTTACTCTATACAGATATTGACATTGGCATTTAATAATAATGATTAGGCGTTGACACTCCATTTACATGCATACATTTTAGAAAAAACGATACACACTAGATTACAAAGCTGTCCTATTTTTTTGGCCGCAATTGTACCAGTCGAGTTTGACCTGTAACAAGCCAAATTAGGCAACACTTACTCCAAGGAAGGACCTTGGCAAGTTGAAAGGAAGGTACATACTTGGAGAAGATATTTTTGGACATGTTGAAGCCTTCATTCACTGGCAGAGCTGCTGAAATGCCAGTTTTCGTACAACATTGCAGAGTTACGTTTTAGGTATGTGTGAATAAAATTGCCCCCTTGAAGATAACATTCATACAAGTGCAGTACGGTTTTGGAACCACTTTGCAAGCAGTACATCAGAGTTTGGTGCGGGGCGGAGCCTTATGCGGGCTCAAATCGTTTCGACATGGCACGGTTGCAGAGAGATGTGATTTTCCTTACATTTGTAAGATGAAATACGCTAAAGACAATGGTTCAATTAGTTTGAGGTTTAGATCTAAGGTTTTTATGCAATTAATTGATGCATCTTTCAAATTAACAATTGTCAATTGTTCAATTTGCTACAACAACTTTTCTTTTTCCATTGTTATTAAACTTAAGTCTATTTCGACCAATACCAAGCTGTTGTATATTTTGTTTTGCCGAGAGTATAAATAGATGCGACGATGAAGTTTTTGTGCCTTTTGCCTTTTGCTAAGTTTGTTGACTGGAACCCCACGTTGGTTCGTCGTCCATTTGTAGGTTAACATATTTGTTTTTGTGACGTATTTTGTAATTTGCTTTTGTGAGTCAGTCACTCACGTACAAATAAATAGTTGTCAATCGTATACTGTGGGTTGCATCCAAGTTTCGTGCTGTTTTGTCCCATTTGGAGCAATTTACACAGCTTCTTACAAAGATTTAGATGTTGAATGAGGTTCGAGCAGCGGTCATCATGGAGGTACTTGAGCAACGGCGTCCGGTTCTAGTTTGCAGAAATGACTTACCAGTGGCGTGACGCAGAAAAGGTTAGCTATTTTATTCTGTGTTAAGTGTTTAATTTGTTTCGCAAAATTTCATTGTACTGTTGAACTTTACAATAATAATAATTAAGCGGGCAAAAATAGAAATGTGAAAAGGTCAGCAAATAAAACAAAGTTATCTTTTTTCGATAATCATTTAATTTTGTTAATGCTTTGTTTTCATGTACCCACGAAACAAACTGATATAATTTGTTATTTTTTTATAAACATTGAGTTGCTTATGTATAAAACAAGAGTCTCTTAGAAATTGTTGCTACAGAAAAATTCAGTACGTGTGCTCACAATAAATCAATTTTTCTTGTAAAGGCAGATATCTAAATAAACTCTGAAGTGTGGAGGGTATCTGTTGTTACCCAATCAAAATAATTAAATTCAATGTTGAGTTAGCTGCATCATAGCAACGGAATATCACAGCAATACATGTTACGCACATAGCGGCGAAAGTTACGGATGGATTTTCATAACAATCTATGGAGATATTCTATGAAGCTTTAAAATGACGGTATCAGGCTTTCTAACTTTTTTTTATCATTTTCACAGAGATATTTTCGTTTTGCTCATAAGTGATATTCCATAGTCAGCATCTAACCAACATTTTCAAGAAGGGAGATATCTAGGGACGAGTTTCATTTCATCAGTTTAGCTTATCATTGGTATGTCTCATCTTTGTTACCAACTGTATTGAAGATGAGTGCGTGGGAGGAGCTGAGCAAGCCCTACTGATAATATTAGTTTAGTAACTAGTTCGCACTTCATATGTTCTTCTTCGCCAAAATGAAGGATTCGTGAAAGTTTTATACAGCTTATACGTACATGATCATCAAAAAAGTCCAGCGGCTGTGGAAATTCAAACGTATGAATAATATGTTGGTCTATGTCAAATTCGAGGTTATTAGGTTAGGTTTCCCGTCAGTTTTGACACAGACTAACCCAAAACCTAACCTGCTAACGTCGACTTTGAATTTCCACAGCCACCCCTTATGGACTTTTTTA
The DNA here is from genome assembly GCA_940337035.1 of Agriotes lineatus. Taxonomy (NCBI): domain Eukaryota; kingdom Metazoa; phylum Arthropoda; class Insecta; order Coleoptera; family Elateridae; genus Agriotes; species Agriotes lineatus. The sequence continues at coordinate 56,403,785 of OW679199.1, read as the reverse complement.
CTGAACATGTATTTATTTTTATCCAAAATGTCCAAAACAAGTTGTTTTGATAAATTTAGTTCTAAAGTTACTTCAGGTAGGGGCAGAATTTATTTCAAGATCATGGACAAACCAAAAATCAAAATTTCTAAATCAACTTACCGTACCTAAGATGGTTTCTTTTACTTTAACGCTGCTCAAAACTTTCGTATTTTGCGGTGGTGTGCCTGAGTGTTCTTTTAGATATTTTTAGGTAGCACAATTTTCATTTAAAGAACATTTCTAGCTTCTCCGTTTCTTTTACTTCTTATGTGAGAAGAAATGAAAACTGTATTTGTTTCATTGCCGGGCGTACCGTTTTATGGCACTCTTATATAATTATTTTTTTTTTAAATAAAATGTTTTGTAGAAGTAATCAAAATGCTAAGTATTAAAGACAATAAAAAACATTATGCAAATATAAAGATACATGTGATGCCCTCTACAAGAAATATAAAAGTTGACACCTATTTACACCAATTTCAATAAGACAATGTATTATCGAAAACGGTCGTATTCACTTCTTACTTTTAGGTTAACCTTAACCGGTTTGTGGTAATTGTCTATGTCAATCCATTGTAGTATTTAATCGATAATTTTATTACTTCATTCTCAAGTTCAGAATCCAGAACTTTTACGTTTATGTATTTTTAAACATTGACGTTGTACAATCTTTGCGATTTTATCATCAAGCAAATGCTTTTCAGATCGACTCGATAACGGGAGAAAAAGATACATATGGATCATTTCTCAAACGATGTATTCGTACAGCCATTACTATGCGTGCGAAAGGAATTACACCAAAAGACATAGTCACAGTTTGCAGTTCCAACCACCTCAACACTTGCGTCCCGCTAGTCGCATGCTTCTTTTTGGGAGTAAAATACGCCAACACCGACCCTAATCTATCCGTATCCGATACAGTATTCCTGCTTGGGCAAGTTAGGCCCAAAATGATTTTTGTAAGCACTAATGGCATTAATCTAATTGAACATGCGTTAGAAGAAACAGGAATTGACTCTGAAGTAGTTGTTTTTGGCGCATCATCCAAGCACTCCAAATTTTCGGACTTTCTCGTGGAATGTGAAGAAGAAGACAATTTTGTTCCGTTTAAAGTAAAAGCCATTACAGAAACGGCTGCAATTGTTTTCAGCAGTGGGACGACTGGGCTGCCAAAAGGTGTTTGTGTGACCCACAAAGCCTTCTTAGCCCAAATTCTCCATGAAAGGTATGGCGTTGTGTTTACCAAATAGCCTTTGTAATATGTAATTGCTCTAGGAAAAGCGTCAGTGCGAATTCATTTACTTTGCTTGCATATTCTTCGGCATTTTGGATTACTCAAGTACCTAATTTGCTGATTGCCGTCGCTAGGCATGGATGTCTCATTGTTACCCATGGTTTTAAATCAAGCGAATTTTGGAAATTAATACAGACGTATAAGGTAGTCTCAAATTATATTTTTTTAAATGTATTGCCCTTTGGTCATTTTAGGTCACAGTCGCGAAGTTGTATGTAGCTCAGGTGGCAATGTTATGTAAAGATGAACGTCCAGAAGGGGTAGACACATCTAGTTTAATGGAATTCTTCTGTGGGGGAAACCCTTTCTTAGGCGAACATATAGTAACCATGAGATCCATGCTACCCCATATACCAGTTGTTGCCGTTTATGGGTTAACGGAAGTTGGTGGAAGGGCCATTTATTATAACTTATCTTTCGCAGAAGATCTTCAACTGGCAATACAGAAACCATCATCTTCTGGTAGACCAGCCCCGGGCTACCATATCAAGGTTAGTAACAAAATTGTAAAAGAAGATCGTTGCACATGAAGTTTTAGGTTGTGGACCCTGAAACTGAAAAAGTACTTGGCCCTAATCAACAAGGAGAACTACGGTTAAAAACGGACTGTCAGATGAACGGTTACTATAACATGGATTCTTCTAGCGGATGGGATTCAGATGGTTATTTAAAAACTGGAGACCTTGCGTATTATGACGAAGACTACTGCTTTTATATAGTCGACAGAATTAAGGAAATGTTCAAATACCGGGGATGGCAAATCGTGCCAGCGAAATTGGAAACCGTTCTGATGACTCATCCTGCTGTTGAATGTGCCGCAGTGATTGGTGTAACCGATTTTATTGATGGCGACCATCCAATGGGCATAGTTTCATTGCGAAAGTCATATGTGGGATTAGTTACAGCTAAAGAAATCGAGAAGTATGTTGAGGAGAGAGTTAATGCTCAAGAGAAGCTTAGGGGTGGAGTAAAAATTGTGAAGAGTATTCCCAGTAGTCCTACAGGGAAGCTTAAAAAGAAATACTTAAAAGAATTAATACTGGCAGGGAAGTTATAAGGTAATTTGAAAAACTGGAGTTAAATGTATATAATATACAAACATGCCTTGTAATTTATTCGATTTAAATTAGAACGTAGCACTGTATCGTATATTCGATTACCGTCAATTATAAAACTATAATTTTAAATATATAGTGTTATACTGGAACTATAATAATGCAATTTCATACGAAGATACATTTTTGAACATGTTTTAATATCTTACGGGAACACATCTAGAACGCTGAAAATGGTAAACACCTTGGTTTTACCACAAACACTATATCTTTAATGCAATGTTTCAAAGTTTGCATTAGTTACTACCATTGAATGTTCTTAAAATACAAATTAAGTATCTGTCTATAAGCACCAGTAATAGCTCAAAGCTCAGCTACCCTCAAAACTATTTAGATTGCAGCCCGGATACTTGCTTCATTTATTGGCAAACAATGATTTATTATTAACTAGCCTTTGATCCCACTACATATGTGGCTTTATCCAAACAAAAATTATTTTTGCATTTTTAAAATTGAATTGTAAATAAAAAAATTGCAGTTTTCAACGTCTGTATTAAAGTAAGCGCACCGTAGGGAAAACAAATTCTGCTAGATCGCATAACGGTTAGAGATGGTTGAAAATTATATACAAAATAGGTAAAAATATCTTACCGTTTTTAGCAATATTGAAACAGTAAGGAGAATCTCTTAGTAATGCGAATTACATTAACTCGCAACAAAAAAACATGGCAGTGGAATTCAAATCTAGGCTCTCCGCTGCCTGACATACTTGCGCATATTAACATTATGAAAGGCACAGTGACGACAGGACTGATGGGGGACGAACTGCACCCGATGGGTGCCGATGAAAACGTTACATACGCAAGCAGGCAGGCACTACATAAATCTGCTGTAATAGTCCAGGTCTGCTAGGTCGACGCGGCGTATAGTTGCATTTTAGCGACGCGTAACTATTATCTACCGTTAACGGCGAACGGTTCCTGAATTCAGCATTAAGCTGTTTTCGCTTTGCAAGTATGCGCTTTTGCCAAGTCACCCTACGATCGATATAGGTACAGGCCAACGTATTTTGCATGGTTGCCCTTTGCACGCTAGAGGTGGGCAATCACTTCTATTTATGGTGTAAGTCACATGTATTGCTTTCTTTTCGTTGGAGTTCATTCTCCAACTTTTTAAATTATTTGTATAACTTTGGTGGTAGTTACAGAACTAGGGTGCAATACTAAGACAACGATATTGTCAGAAAATGCCGCAGTTGTAGTTAGCCTAGTTATTCGCTGTGTATACTAAGTATAAAATGAGCTTCAACGCACTCCCGTGAGAAACTCTATATACTATTGGTTGCAGATCGGTCTCTTCCTCCCGATGTCCAACAAACGGGTGCCTTCCAGTCAATTATGACCATACAAATGGTGCAGTAGGTTTTCTTTAAGCTTAGAGAATAGATCCTCGCGTCATACTTTATCTAATGTCGAAGTAGGCAGAAAGCAATATAATTTTTCATGAGGTCGTTGTTGATTTTGTTGACTATTCGGTGTGTCTGTTCTACTCTTCCATGCTCATTTCGAAAACCGAATTAGTGGTTTTTAATATATTAATAGTTGCAAAAATCTTATGTACTTCGAAGCGCATTGTAATAATAATAATCGGTGTATGCTCTAATGAAAGACCCAGAAATGATGCAGTTTCAATACCTTTTGTTATGCAGAAATCTCAATAGGTCAGTAAGTTGGTTGTTTCTTCAATAAATAATTGGGGTTGCTGGCCTTCAAAACCCATAACAACATACATATTTAACAACCGTTAAATACGTATTTCGACAACGAAGCTGTCATCTTTAGTAGTCTTGAAGAACGACAAACTAAGTCCACCCAGTTGGCCGAAGATATGCCCTTCACCAAATCACTCCTGCACATTCTCACGCTATTTATACTATCTGACCCCGAGGGCGTGTCCTAAGCGACCAATCAGGTGTCAACGTTGACAGAGCGTAAAGATTTAAGTGGGGAATGGGACCTCCGTCTTTGTTCAAAGTTTTATTATCTTGATTCTTAAAAATAGTCAAAATTTCAAAATCATTTAACAGTTTTCGTAATACTATGACCCGTTTCATAAATATTTTATTTAATTGAATTCCTTTAAATTGGTAAATTCCATTTTTCTCTGGTCTTAAGTTTTTCCACCGGGAAAAATATTTTTAAGACTTATATCTTCAGAGAAATCTAAAATTTTCTAAATACAATGTTCCCATTGTGATTCTAAATATTTTAGGCAAACATGTCATAATTTGGTACTAGGGATAAAGAGCATATAGGTGCTCATTTTAAATTCAACAGATTCGAAAAATCTGGTATTGCCCAATATATTTACGAAAAGAGTCATAGTATTACCAAAACTGTCCTCAAATTGTAAAGGTGGTAACTTCCACAAAGCAGCTATATTCTTTTGAAAGTTTGACCATTTTTAAGAATCATGGTAATACAATTTTGAGCAAAAAACGGAGGTTCCATTCCCCACCCTGATCTTCACGCTCTGTCGAAGTTGACACCTGATTGGTCGCATAGGACGCGCCCTCCAGGTCAGATAATATACATAGCGTTAACATATGAATATGCCTACTTTCACTGGTGATTTGTTGAAGAGCATATTTTTGGCCAACTTTGTCGAGTTAGTCTCTCTCTCTTCAAGGCTACTTAAGATAACAGCTTAGTTGTCGAAATACATATTTAGCGCTTGTTAAATATTTATGTGGTTAGGGGTTGTCAACGAATTGTGTCAAATTTAAACCACATACCCCACCAGTGTTTTAGTTTGGGCCTTCATTGCTAAAAATCATTTTTTACACTCGATTTTGGTCAGCCTAGATCCCCACTGGGAGTTTTTAGTATCGTAGCCTCACCCAGTAATAAATTTTTACCGAGGATATTACAAAACAGTTCAAAGCTTTACTTTTTAGTATTGTATTTTCATGGATAGTAAACTCTAAATATGTTTGGTGCACCTGTTTTCTCTACAACCGCAATTCAGGTTACCTACAAGTGCAGTTGGTTACATTTATTAAGCTGGCAATCTCTAATAACATCTCTAACAATGATCGCCGTGCCACCGCTGATATTGTAAATCTTATATTTTGGTATTTTCATATAACTGTTGTGAAATGCGTGTTGTAACAAGCTGTTGACGTTCCATGCTCCATTCTATTTTCAGTAGTTGGACCATTATGCTATTTTACTCATGAATGTAGAAGTCGTGCTCCATCATGCTTCTAGCTATGACAAGTCATTGGCCGTTTATTTTGTCTCGTATTTGTACGTACAACATATCTGGTTACACCATCTGTCCCTTCTTTTGAGTTTAGGGTATATCCTTTACTGATGTTAGTTTTCGTTACAATTTATGCATTTAACTTGTCTCCTTTTTAATTGTTCTTTGGTAATCTATATTTAGGTGGCTATCTGTGCATTTAACAGTGTGCGTTTTTACTACAATAATTGTTTGTGGGGCCGAATCTTTGACAGCTCATACACCGTGGAATGTCGCTTTTAGCATGGGTGCCTCGAACTCTACAACAAAATTCATAAGCTATTTAACTTAAACTTTTTGATTATCATCTTTTAGGTAACATTTGACTGTCCAGGTATTGTAAGCCATGGTCGAACAATTTAAATTGTTTATTTATAACCCAACAATTTAAATAGTACTTATACCTGAATTGCCGAGGCATTCACACGAACACTTAATATCTCACATTCGCAGAGCAACACAATCATAGGCTTCAATAATCAAATGGTTACTAAAATTAAATTTAAAATTGTAACGCGTGTTGCTAAAATTTTATAATTGTTCTCATTTCTCGAAAATGTTAATGAAGCAATTGTATCGTTCGAGATTTGACTAAAACAATTGTTTCGTATACGTAAAAGTATAATATAGTAAGAATTATACATTTTAAACACAAAAATATTACACAGTAATAAATAGAGTGAGTGTAGCATGATTAAAGTATTGTATTTTACGAGCAGTTATAAAACGATCGAACTAGGTGCTTGCATAATTCCTACGTAATGTAGGCCAAAACTGGATTGTGTGTAAACATTTCGCCTTAAAACACGTTTTCGTTACTCGATTTTTAACTAAGACATTTCATCAGTTGCAATTGCATTGTACAACTGCCTACACCACGAGCGAAAATGGTAGATAAAGGTAAGAGTTTCTGTAATGCTTCATCACATTTGAGTACTTGAAGTTAACCCCTAGGTTCTACACGTGTTTTCTTGAACGAGAATGGTATAATTAGCCAACCTTGCAATGAAGCTTTTCCGTATAGACACGGCATCGGCCACTTTCTTTTCGAAAAAATGAGTGAATGTAAGGACAAGGTGGCCCAGGTATGTACTTAAAAATATAGAATTTTTATTAAAAAGGAATTTTCGGTGTGTTATACCCGGTAACCGGTTTCAAAACCGAACATTCCAAGTTATTAATTTTTAGTAAGCAAATGATATGTCCGACGTAATTGATGTCTAAACGACTTTTAGCTTCTCCCTCCCCCATAATTTAAAGTTTTCTAAATTAAATTAAATTAAATATTTCAAGCAACTTTCTGATATACCATGCTTTTGCTATGTTCGGTTTTGCATCCGGTCACCCGTATATTGGGTATTATAAAATTGGTAAAATATAAACAAAAAAGTGCCAGTAAGCATGGGTCTATAAATAAACCTTTTCGTTTTTCTATATCGGCAATTTAAAGAAATTCTTCTGAGAGTTACATGGGTTCTAAATGAGCTATACTTGCAGGAATTCAGCGAGGGGTAATTTCTTATTATAATCAGCAAGTACATACGTAGTAGCATTAGTTATAATCTTTGTTAATAAAGACTGACATTTAAACTGTTTGATTTCTAACTGAATCTAAAACAAGCATTATTGCAAGTAAAAAAAATGTAACAGGCTGTCCAAATTTGGGGTATAAATAGGTTTACTAATTTGATTATAGTTTTTTTAAATTATGTGGTCCGAGATTACCAGTGCATATATTTAATGAAATATCAAGAAATAATAGACATCATCAGCACAACTAAAGATTTGCTTCCTTAAGAAATTATTATTTTCACATAGTAATTCGATTTCCAAACTATGTTATATTATAGAAAAGGGTGTATATTACATTATAAGTAAAGTGTAAACAATTCCTAGCAGTTTGTGGGGAATGAGAAACTATCATTTGCCCCACTTTGTATTTAAGCTGATTATAGAGGGTAATCCTGAAATAATCGAAATGTTATCCAAGTTTCTGAAAACGAATTATTATGAAGTCAATATTTAACTATTATTCTGTGAATTGAAGTGGAAGACTACAAATACAAAACATTAGAACCAAGTTAAACTCACTGCTTAAAATGCCCATCGTTAACTGCAATACAATGAATTCTAGATTTTCACCAATTATATCACGACCTTCGTGTATAATTGCAAACTAAATGAGCATTTTGAGAAATTTAGTAAATCATCATTCAACGGTGGTGAACAGAGATGCCTGAGAGGCTGTATCAGGACTCCGTTACTTTGCGCTGATTCTATCCGTCAAGCACGTAAACAAGACTGTGTTTACGTTTTAAACCAATGTAGTCAATGGTACTTGAAACGGACGGCAGTAGAGACACTAACCCTCGGAGCACAGCCTCATGCCCCGTGAATATTATGGCTTAGAAAGGGTAGTGAATGAATCAAACATTAAATGCAGATTGATTTTATTATGAAAATAGACTAGTATTTATACAAATTAAAAATGCTTAACGCAGTAACAATATCAAAGTTCATATATACAGTTTAATAGGACAAAGTGTTTAAATTACAAAACAGCAGATAAGCAATTGTGCAGGTTTATTTCCTGGTCGAACGAAGGTCGCCCGTTGAACTCACTGCTGTAGGTCGATATTATGCACGGAGTGCAGAATTGCGTTTTCCTTGGTCTTTAACTCGTACGATTGTGTAATAACACTGGCTTTTAAATTACGTAAATTTGAACTGAAATGTATGGTTTTTAATCTAATTTAAACATATTAAATTTAGTAATTGGTGATAGCAATATTAAATAAATGGGAATTGCATGTAAAAGCCATGCAACTGGATTTCGTAAATTTTAGAAAATGAAATTTATGTGTGTTTAAATCAAGTTTAAACAGTGGAATACAAAATTTAAATTATTTAGTTAGTTAATTACTTCCTAACGGCTCAATCCATTTTGCTCAATTTCTGTATTTGGAGGTTGAATGATTACAACCTAAAGCTATTTCTTCGGTCGTGGTGAATTTTTATTTTTCGAAAATTTCAACAAGCTCATTTATACTTTAATTTCTAGTCTACTTCTTATGTCAATCAATTTCGCTATGGCATTTGCTAAATGTTATATCATTTTCTTTCTCTCGCTGAAGACAGATTTAATTTATTTATAGAGTTTTAATAATCAGTATAAAATGTTTATAGCTGAAGTAAAAATTCGTAGGAATTTTGAACTCATTTTCGAAATGCTACAGTCCCTGACGACAGTCCGTCGTTTTCAGATTGTCACCCGCATAAGACAAGTAACACGCTTAAAATGGTCCTAGTAGTTCAGTCTTCGACTTAAATAGACCTGGAAAGCTACGGGGACAAATTCGTGTTATTTTTAAAGGAGCCACCTGCTCATCTCCTTAGCTTGTGAGATTTCTGCAAGAAAACGCGTAACTGCTTTACAAATGAAAATAAGACAGTAAATGTAGAAACACTATTGAGGTAACATTCATAAAAATATTTAAGCGCTACCAGAAGGCCGGGGCCGGACAAATAACTTAATAATTTTTAGAGTTTTCAAGCAGCCATTTTATTAATTTAGTAGACAAAATTCAAAGTTTTGATTATTACCTATATTACATATTCGGCAATTTCATCACTTTCCTAATTGAGGTACTAAATTAATAAATGACCGTAAAACAAATTATTAATAATTACCAACAAACCCCTAAGAATTCTATTGCTGCTCGTGACGTCACGTCGCGCGATGCGCAAATCTTTGAAATCAATTTCAAAGAGAAAAACATTTTCGGTTAACTGCAGCAGAGCGCTTAAAGGTGGATTCTTGCTCGTACGCAGAATGTCGGTGTCACAGAAAGCCGTATCCGCAGAAAGTTGTACTTTGTGCATTTATTAACGCGACTGTCCAGCTCTTGAGCGCAAGTCGACGACGCAGGTTGCAGCAACTTGCAACCGATTGCTGTAGAAGTTTATCGTCGCGAAGGTTGGTACAATTTCAACTTCAGACGCAAAACGTTGTAGTAGTTATCAGTGCAGCCCGAAGTATGGGATGAGATAAATAATAGTTATTTATGTAGTTTTGGTGTGCTATGGGTTCTATGTACATTGTTGGCGTTGTTATTTATGTATGTATTTATTTTTGAGTAAATAATATTGCTTAGCAGGTGTATATAAGCCCTCGGGTCATAATGGTTATTCTTGCATCAAATGCATTGTGAAGATATTTACGCCCGCTCGAGGGTGACAAGTTTACAAGCCCCTCATTTATATTTGGGAATATCTAAATTTTATAATTAATATTTTACAAACATTATCCAATAGGTTTTTAGTACTAAACGACGAGGAAAATTATTCTCTTTAATTTAATACCACTGCAATTTTTTTCCGTATAAATGGTGAGCAGGAATATGCATAACCGTGATAAGCCATGTAAATCGCCTATCTTCACAGGTATGACCAACCACCCGGTATATCTTTATCAACTAAATAAAATCATAATCAAACACTATATTCTGATTAACATATCAACCCCGGAATTATGCCATTCTTGTAAATTCTGCATTGCAAATCGAATAGTAAAACTTCAAAAAATAATTCTTTTTTCACAAATTTGCTCCTGCTTTTGATCTGTGTATTGATAATATATATATATATGTATATTTTAATGTGTTACCTGATATCCATGGCTTGCCGTATTTAACCAAACATATATTTACCTTACCCTCAAGTTCGCCAGATGGCTTGAGTGACGCAGCCAGAGGGTGTTCCCATTAAGATACCACAATGAACCCACCTTGAGGCTTAAGTGCACATGAACGTGGTTACCCCCTTATAATATGTAATCCAGAACTTTTATGTTTAACTATTTTTAAATATTGACGTTACATTTTGTTTTCCTATTTTAACTAGAAGGAAATGCTTCTCAGATTGACTCCATCACGGAAGAGAAAGATACATATGGATCACTTCTCCGAAAATGTATTCTTACAGCCATTAATATGCGTTCGAAAGGAATTACACCAAAAGACATTGTCACAGTTTGCAGTTCCAACCACATCAATACTTGCGTTCCTCTAGTCGCGTGCTTCTTTTTGGGAGTAAAATACGCCAACACCGACCCGAACCTGTCCGTAGCCGACACGGTATTCCTGCTTGAGCAAGTTAGGCCCAAAATGGTTTTTGTAAGCACTAACGGTGTCAATCTCATTGAGGACGCTTTAAAAGAAACAGGAATTGACGCTCAAATCGTAGTGTTCGGCAAATCATCCAAGCACTCCCAATTTGCAGACTTCCTTGTGGAATCTGAAGAAGAAGACAATTTTGTTCCGTTTCAAGTAGCGGACATTAGAGAAACGGCTGCAATTGTTTTTAGCAGTGGGACGACAGGGCTGCCAAAAGGCATTTGTGTGACGCACAAAGGCTACTTAGCCCAAATTCTCCATGAAAGGTATGGTGTTGTGTTTACTAAATAGCTTTTGCGAAATGTAATTTTTCCAGGACCAGCGTTAGTGCGAATTCGTTTACTTTGTTGGCATATTCTTCGGCTTACTGGGTTACACTACTACCTACCTTGTTACTTGCCGCCGTTAGACATGGATGTCGCATTATTACCCCCGGTTTTAACGCGAGCGAGTTTTGGAATTTAATACAGAGATATAAGGTATTCCCTATTACTTCGTTTGATGACGTTATTACTCTCTCTTTGTTTTAGGTCACAGTAGCGAAATTATATGCAGCTCACGTGGCAACATTATGTAAACAAGGGCGTCCGGGAGGAGTAGACACGTCTAGTTTAATGGAATTCTTCTGTGGTGGAAATGCTATATTAGGCGAACACATAGTCACCATGAGATCCATGCTACCACATATACCAGTTGTTGCTGCTTATGGCTTATCGGAAGTTGGTGGAAGGGCCATTTATTTTAATTTATCTTTCCCAGAAGATCTTCAACTGGCAATCCAGAACCCATCATCCTCTGGTAGACCAGCTCCGGGGTACCATATCAAGGTTAGTAACAAAATTATAGAAGAAAATCGTTCTTTATGAAGTTTTAGGTTGTAGATCCTGAAAGTGAAAAAGTGCTTGGTCCTAATCAACAAGGAGAACTTCGGTTAAAAACGGATTATCAGATGAACGGCTACTATAACATGGATTCTTCCAGTGGATGGGATTCAGATGGTTATTTAAAAACTGGAGACCTTGCGTATTATGACGAAGACTACTGCTTTTATATTCTGGATAGAATTAAAGAAATGTTCAAATACCAGGGATGGCAAATCGTGCCAGCAAAATTGGAAGCAGTTTTGATGACTCATCATGCTGTTGAATGTGCGGCAGTGATAGGTGTAGCCCATTCCATTGATGGCGACCATCCACTGGGCATAGTTTCATTGGGCAAGTCGTATGTGGGAATAGTCACAGCTAAAGAAATCGAGAAGTATGTTGAAGAGAGGGTTAACGCTCAAGAGAAGCTAAGGGGTGGAGTAAAAATTGTAACGAGCATTCCCCGTACTCCTGCAGGGAAGCTGAGAAAGAAGTACTTAAAAGATTTGGTACTGGCAGGAAAGCTATAATGTGGAGTGAAAAAGTGAACTTTGATGTGTATAGTATACAATTATGCCTTGTAATTTATATGATTAATGATAAGTCTGTATCGTATGTAGGCTTCAATTACAGTGAACTACAAAAGCATAAAAATGGTCTCATACTGGAACAATATTTTCATGATAACTTTATATATCTTACACTGAAAAGAGAAAGTGGTGACAATTGTTGAAGGGAAATTTAAATTAACCATACTGCATATCTCGTATTAAGATAAATTCATAATAATGTGACAAGCCTCAAATTGCTCTTAGAAGAAACCTCAGAGGGATTTCTAAATTTGTTCATATTAAAATTCATAATAGAAATAATATGTTCTGCAATGTAAGGTTGGAATTCATACGTAAAAACAGGCACTCATATTTTATAATCTTAGAACCCGTGTTACAGTAAAACTCAAATTATATCGTATTACGTCCTGTGGGGAACAATGGGATATGACAAAACAAAAGTTTCATCTTCGCGAACTAGACTAGGAACAGCCAAGTTTAATTTTGGTTGCAACGAGTTTAGTGAGAAACGCTTACGTAGGAGTCTGCGGGCGAGGTGCAAACTGCCCTTCTTAGCCAAACGATTATTTGGGAATACTTGGCGATGATAAGTGAGGGACGTTTTTGAAAATTTATTGGAGAGCGGGACTTTAAAAATGATGAGTCGTTCCCGGTCCGCGAACTCGTTAATACAAAATTAAATTTATTCCAAATTCTCTTTAATTACGTGAAGGTGCCAACATTCAATCCGCACAGAAAAAGAAGCAGGCCCTGCGGTGGCAGAAATTCTTCCCAACCCTTTCTATTCATTAAACATTTTCACAGGCGAACGCTCAAATCACAATTTTCAACAATTTCGATGCCCGACGGCAACTGGACAAAGGTCAGATAATTTTTGGTTTATTCTAACAAATATAACACAGGTATCCGCAACTATTTATAAATTGACTTCCATGTTATCCCTACAGGGTTTAAAAATTGTGTTAAATAAAAGCAACCAACGGGGGATCCAGATACATTATAATTGGACAGTAGACAATAATTTATTGTTAACGGCAAAACCGGACTTCTTCAGGGAAATCCTGTTTTCAAGACGTTAAATCTTTTAATCTCGGTTCCTTGTAATCATGGTAAAATCTAAATTAAATTAAACTGTTTTGGTGGTTGGCACCACTGTTGTTTATTACTGTGGAATTAAGTTCAGTAAAGTACAACTGTTTGTGGAAAACAATAACATTCCTTTTATTGCTTTAGAACACACCAACAAAATACAACCTATACAAATTCGTTTAAAATATAAATACGAATTGTGGGTAGCCTGGTTTTCGATACTGAATTATTTATTAATAACAGACCTTGGAAACTGACTTCGGTCCTCGACTTTGCTCCAAAATAGTACAAGTCGGAATATGCAGAAAACTTGATATTAAGTCAAGTGATATTACGCGAAGTGATGAACTGATTGGATGTTACGTAAAAGTGATCTCGAAAACTAAGCAACTTGAGTTTATATAGGGTGCGCCTGAATGGAAGGGATATTCCATATTCTTTTGAGTACCGTAGGATTGTCTCCCATTGCTCTATTGTAGCACAAGAGGGTGAAATAACTTCCGTCGAAAAGGACTTGCCCTTGTCGATCGTTTACGTCAGTATTGTTCACCGGGGTTGACTTTCCTTTTTCGCCTGGTCTATTGTTAGTTGGGGCAAAAAGGGTCGTTGGCCGATATTCCTGCGTTTATGACATAGCTCCGGCTGTGCTAGAAAGTGCATCGTGGCGTTTAGACAAGCTAGTTTTGATTGTTCAACTCGACGAGACTAATCACACTTGACATTACAGATGTTTTTTATTGTACTCGTACAGTTGATACTTTCTCTAAACTGCCATATCGCGAACTCCACTTTTACTAGCTGATTTAGTACTGCACTTAGTCAAATTTTAGTTTATGGCCTTCTCTTGCACAAAAGACGTTTTCAGGCCGTTCATCACCCCTACGCTACACTGTAATAAATGATTTTAACAGAGTAAACCTGTGTAATTATTGATTCCATTTTATTTTTTCAATAATATATCATTTGTATCCTTGCTTTATTTAAACAACCTGTAGCCTTCAAATCTCAGGGTTACATATAGTTCTCGTATCGGGAATGACTGCTCATCTTTTTCGTCCCGCTCTCCAGCAAATTTTCAAAAACGTCCTTCGCTTGTCATCGCCAAGTAATTCCGAATAATTTGTCAAAAAGGGCAGTTTGCATCTCGCCCGCAAACTCCTACGTAGGCATTTCTCACCAAACTCGTTGCAATGAAAATGTAACTAGGCCATTCCCGGCCTGGTACGCGAAAATGAAACCTTTGCTTCATCATATCCCATTGTTCCCCACACGAGTGGGGAGTTTTTTCATTTTTTGAGTTTTGATACATTGTAACACGCCTTCTAAGAATATGAAATATGCGTGTTTTTCTACGTACGAATTGCAACCTTACATTGTAAAACGTATAATTTCTATTATGAATTTTAATTTGAAAAAGTTTATAAACTTTTTTGTGGTTTCTTTTAAGTGCAATTTACGGTTTATTAAATAACCTATTTGGCGTGCACAAGGAAGAAGGGTTGACATTTCGTTGTGCTCGACGTGGAGGTTTTGTTTTCTCTGAGTATTCTGTTGACTTTCGACAAACCTGTAAGCAAAGTCCCTTTACACCGCATGTAGGTTGAAGCCAAATTTCGCTCGTCGACAATGTTGAAGCTACGAATACCACTGGCTCTGCCAGTACCGGCTGAAAAACAAGGCTTAGCACCAGCACAAGAAGACCGAGTTGGCCAATGATAGCCTTTTATCTGGAAGCTCCAACCAGAGCAAATTCAAATAAATAAAATCACTGGTAATGCGGTGTTCTTGTGTTGACGTCAGGACGAAGAGCTGAAACCTTGTTTTACAGCTGGCATTGAAACTATCTATTTTAATTTCTATCGACTAACTTTTAGCTGCTAGCTTTATTTTCCTATCTTTTCGTTTACTGAATAAATGAACCCAGATAAGTTAAATATATTTGATTATGCTAAATGCTAAATAGCACCCCACGTTTGATTTCGTGTCAATTTAAAATATGTTAAATGTACCTAAGCTATGAATTTTCATGTGTAATTTATCGGAAATTCTCTACATGTAATAAGTAGGCTTGTATGTTATAAACAAATTGTTGGGGCGTATCCTTGTTAGAGATGCAAAAGGCCATGTCAACATTGTTTCCTCCAGTAGAATTCCTTTCCAGGTGAACAATTTTACATGTTTTGGTTATCGCGCTAGGTGACGTCACGAAACGCAGGTAAAATTCGTTAGAATTGTTTTGATTATCCATCTTGGCTGTATTGTATGACTTTAATTTATAAAGCACATTGCAGTTTTGCATATTTTGAAGTCAGATAAGCTATTTCAGAGAACACGATGCAAGGTAAGTCCTAATATTTGAAGCTGGGCGCGTGCATATTTTATGCTGCCCAGAAACATTTTGTAGGTAAAATTTACTTATTACAACAAAATATTAAGTAAAATCCTTATGAATAATTTCCCTAACATACATATAGCTGACGCACAAGAACGCTATTTTTATCTATTAATTATAATTCTGAATATAAAAATTTTTTGTTTATTTTTAACTAGGTAAAAGAGTAGTAAAAAGGCCGTTTTTTGTATAAGAATTTTGCATGCCCATATTAACAACGGTATTTTATTTTGTGTAGGCTAACTAAATTATTGTAAGTTAAACATAAACAGCACCAACCAACTTCTGCAGCGCCCATTGCAAAAGGACATGTTCTCTGAACCAAACAATTGCCATCGCACTTTAGAAAGCTCCTTGTATATGTCAACAAAGAAAAATGTACTTTTATTAAAAAATTCAACATTTAATAACTCAGTTCTCTCAATTACATCGCCTACTTCGACACAGTAGGTAGATTGTATTACAGTCGACAAATTTGTTAAAGGGGCATAAATAAGTGTCTAATTAATATGACTGTAATTAGCTTTCGCATTTGATAAATACCGCATGTACGCCACTCAGATTAATTTACAACGGCTACAAAATAATTTTTCCTCACTTAAGTATACCGTAAAAACGTAAATCTTAATTGAATTTTCACCGCCGATTGAGACACGTTACAACCGATTACATTTTATAGCTTCCATGGACGTTAGCTGCCGTTTAGGGCAAATTTACATTTTACAATCTTGGAGTTATGAGGTGGAAACATAAAGGCCAATCATTTTCAGAAGTGCGATAATCAAAAACCATTTTGAAACCGTTTGGAGGCACCTATTTAGAGTTATCTGTTGGTTTAAGAAGGCTCATATATGCTAATTGTTTATAAATAAAGACTTAAAAGCGTATTCGTTTGTATTAGACGGATAATTGCAAGAGGCTGTGCCATAAAAGCAGTACTGCAAGCACCTGGACTCATTGTAAGTGTAAAACCAGTCACTGTCCAGACCCTTCTGCGAAATCCTTAAAACATCAACATTAATCTCAAAGGAGTAACAGAATTAGAAGTAGTTTATCCAAACCTTACCCATCACGATTTCTGTTTTGTGCACGAAAGTCATTGCAAAACTAGTTCGTTTACATACCATTGGCAAGGAAGGTAAGGTGACAAAGGCTAAGAGTGAAATGACGTTGGTATGAGAATAACGAGGAAAATACGGATAGTACACTGATGCGAAACGGAGAGCATCTCACTGAATTTTATGTGATATTTTTATAATGACTACCGTTAATAATCTACAAGATGCCAGCATTATATAAATGGTTATCTCGGTTCTGCCACTAGACGCTTCAGACTGTCAGGAACTGCCACATGGCAAGTACATCTCAGCAGATAACAATTAGAATTAGATAAGCCTTAACGGACTTCCCAGCTAAATCAGCTGTGGCTGCACATAATTAAGGAGTCACGGAAATTGCTGCAACGTAACGCTTTGGGCCAGGAATGACGGCAGTTTGATCTGATACAGAATGCTCTCAATAAATACTTCAGGAACTGCCCCGAGGGGAGATCTCAGATACGGTTTAATGCTTAGCCGCAAAAGCGTTTTGTTCCTTCCTTGATGGATATTATGCACTCGTTCTAATGCCCCTGCGCGCAATAAAAACTACACAAAGGACCATAGGTTGTTGTAGTTGGCTACCTTTAAGATGCGTTTTTTTCTGAAGACTGTTTTTCTAAATTAGAAGCCTTCGTTGAGGTTTTTACAGTTGACGTGGGCTGCAGAATTAATCATGTCTAAGAATCAGGTTACATTGTCAATGTTTTAATACTTGGATCAATTTTTCAGGCAATATAAATATGAAAAA
Source organism: Agriotes lineatus (assembly GCA_940337035.1). Lineage (NCBI taxonomy): Eukaryota > Metazoa > Arthropoda > Insecta > Coleoptera > Elateridae > Agriotes > Agriotes lineatus. The sequence goes on along the minus strand of OW679199.1, from coordinate 56,386,174 downwards.
CAATTGAATACCACAGGATTGTCTTTCAAATATTAATATAGATAGAATTAAGCCTAGATTTCCTTCAAAGACTTATACAATGTTGTAAACATTTAAAAGCGATTAATATACCTTGTTTATTAAAACTACATTACTACTAAGGAAGTTATATTGTGTCGGTTTAGGTTTAATAAACTAGACATGTAGACAAGAATAACATCTCTTTTATTCATTTAGGAACACAAAATAATACTAACACATACGTACATACGTGTAACAGAAACACGTTAATATGTAGAGTACATGAATATAGAGCATTATAATCAGGAATACCGTAATCTGACTCGTAAAGTATTCGTATTTGGTTTTAATAGGCTTTGGAAACTGACGAAAACCCTTGTCTTGCTTAGAGTAAGCTAAGCTGGAATATCTGGAGACGCAATCCCTAGACGCCCGCCTGTCTGGTCTTAAATAGGTGCTCCTTACGCAAGAAGAAGGGATTTTATAATCCCTGGCTGCCTCGTACCACTTTAGGCTTACAATGGACAGCTGTTCGTTGAGTAGAATGACCATACCCAGAAATTGGGTTGCTTTGGCTGCGTCAATAGTTTTTGTGGTGGGACAGAAGAGACGCCGGAACTTGGACTAGTCTCTATTGTCAAAATAGGGTTGAACGCACTTTTGCTGTGTCGATTTGGTATCTTTTCACGTTCTTATGGGTCGTTCAACTGCATAGCTGAACCCTTTCGACTTAGCAGGAGGAGTAATTATTCCTTTGTACTCCTATTAATTGGGTGCTTCCATGCCCTAGCGATATGGAGCAGCTTTTTCGAGATAATGCAGTTTGTTGGAAAGCGTTTATGAAATGCTTGACAATTTGGCTAAAACGCCTGAAGCCATTTGTCACCCCTTGCTGCAAGCGCTACGTACACAAATCAGTTTTTGACATTAAAAGATGTTTACTTTCAAAACACTGACTGAATTTAGCTCGTTAGCTGTCCACGGAATTTCACTTTATATGATTGTCTTTTATACTTAATCGGCACTTTTACGATCTAGCACGTGAAAAAAAATTCAAGCTTTTAAAAAGTTTTATCTAGCTCCGCTACACGACACTTGAATTTTTGGAAACAGCTATACATATTACACATTGCACATATAAATATTATAGGTTAAGTTTTTATCAAGGGTGTGACGTCACGTTATGGCACACAAAGACAAACCCTTAACATGTGTTCACCAGCTCGACGGCGGGAAATTGAGTAGTGATAGCCTGCTGCCTAGCTGGAAGTTTGCAACAAACGTCAGCCTAACCTCCAAAGCGGGTGGGCCCAAAACTTAGCTTAGAACGGTTATTATCTTATATACAACATAACCAGAACGGCGAAAAATCGCAACATGAATTGCTTAACTAATTTAATGTATTCAACTTAAGGTGCAAGATCAGCGTTGGGATAAAAAAAACTGAAGGCTCGGGCTTGATGAATGAAGAATAGACAGCTGCAATTCAGGGCGTCGGTATTTGGGCGGCGGGAACCAAGGCCCCTTAGATCTTCGCAGCTGCGAAACGTAATGGCGAAACGCTAAAAATTCTTTACACATCCAAGCAGGTGTAAAAATAAAGTTCTACTGCACAAAATCGAAATGGGAAACGAAAATTCAAACTTAAATCCGACAATGTCAAACGATTCCAGTAATTATTTTGTAACGTTTCGCCCCGCACGAACGCGTTTTTAAATTAAAATTAATTAGCGCGTTCTCCCTCAGCGATTTTTGATTATCAGGGGCTGTAGACTTGAAACGCCCGTCCAGCGATAACGGCGCGTCATCAACGGATCCCCCGCTCCACGTATACGCATCTCTGCGCCGGTCCCCCTCTTAAACCATCCGAGGAAGTTGTTCGCTGCACGAAGCCCGAAGGCGAACACTTATAAGCAGTTTCACGACCGCTCCTCAAGGCATTCATCCACTTGTCTACCGACACCTTCACCGGCATCCAATCCCCTCCTAGATCCCGACCCCTTTCCGTCCTGTCTAGTTATTTAATTACGAATTAATTTCATTTTCCGACCTGCCCCTTGTCGGCGATAGGCGAAGACTTCTCCTAGAAGTAGGCCGCCTTCACGATTCCAAACTTAAATCCTTTCCTTATCTTGCAGAATAGGTACGGGACGAAGTCCGCTATAAAGCCGCTCCGCCGTTCTGCTACCATTTGATAATAATTTAATTTGACAAATCCTTAAGACGTGTTTGCAGGCGAAGACTCAATTTAGAGACCGCCAGGCCCGTCTATTTGAATAACTTGCGTAGCAAGCAACCTAAATGTCATTTTGCTAATAATAATCTCCCAAAGGTCCTTACAATTAAAATACGACAATAGCATCTCGTAATACCTATTTTAAAAGCCCGAATAATTACTAAATTGCAGCCCTTGAAAGAATTGGTTAATGTTTTTATTAGCTACAGAGTTCTACCTACCAGGGGAATCTGATCTCAACATCTCCAGGCCGTCTCGTCGTGGAGGAAATCTCCTCGTCACCGACAACCGGCTCGAGGAAGCTCACTATTTGGATCACCTTGCACAAAACACCACGCCGCGAATTCCCCGAATAAGGGCGAACATCCTAATCGCCACCATCACGTAAGCGAAATCCCGGTATTTGGTTAATTAAATTGTCATTACAGCGACATGTGCTCGTAAACTTTCCGCCGAGTGCCAAGTGAAGAACGCCGGGGCTAACTTCAAGCCGTTCCAGAAGCTACCAGCGTCGTCTCCGCCAGAATTCCCGAGGGGGCTAACCAGAAACTACCGTTTACACGGCTGTACGACGGGTTGCAGCAAAAAGAGACAAGAGGCGACGGGATACATAAGATTACTTTTATTGTTAAAATATATGTTAATTTTCAATTATACAATTATGATTACGTTTGTAAATAGTTCTGAGCACCAATATTAAATTGTTTAAAGCTATCCTGTGTTTGGTTTGCTACGCTTCTTATGTATACCTGGAAATCTTGACCCTGTCTCCGACTCGACTAGCTACCAGAAAGTTAATTAGTAATTATCTTTGTACCCTTAATGAGCACAAGGGTGAAATATTATAATTTCTCAAAATGGCTGTTACAGTACGCAGACAGCTAACACTTAAATAAACACACTTTCATTCTAGCTTGATTGTGAGAAGCTTACTGACCCAATTTAATGCGAGGAATCAGAAATTGGTCAACTTCTTCTTTGCGCGCGTCAAATACAGTGGCAGCGATCAGTTCTTAAACTGACCTAACAAGGTGTATATTAGTTTTATTGATTAAAAAATAATCGAGTCGATATTAAATAGTGTATTATCTTTCAATGCTATTTATTACTCTCACGAGACGTCTTTAAATTCCATAATCGTGAAACATCTTATTAGAAAAGCATTAAAAAACTGTTTCAGCCTGCACCCACTTAACATCTTCTTAGTTAGCTGCACGGTCTTTGATTTTTAGCGTTTGACATGTGAAATTTATATCTCTGTCTCTTCGCCAATTTCTTCCTAGTTCATTATTCGATATTTATTTCAAACAACAAAAATAGTTTCATACCGTTTTAAAGATCTGATAAAAAATGTATGATTTGCATATTGCATTTTCCATTTTATGTACTAACCTTACATAACACTACAGATTTAAAATTTCTAAGAAATATTAACAATCTCGCTGTCTATATTTAATTTGGCACCTACATTATGAGATGTATTCAGCTGCTAAGTAATAGAGCAAATTGATATATCAATCTTCCTTTGCGTATAGATCAACCGTTTTGGTTAGAATTTTCTATTCGGAATAGATAATAACTGTCGTTTTTAAGCTCTAAATATATGGACTGATAGTCTATTTTAAATGCTAGCAATCTAGGCAACAATGTACAAGCCCCCTGACCGTGTTAGCGTATTGATCCTGCAACATGCTTAATCGTTGCTCTATGATTATCATAGATAATTCATATTAATACCATACATGTACGAGGTAACTCATTATTATTTAATATATTCTGTGTCCTATTTCCGTAGACGTACAAACAGCCTCTGGAAAGCCAATAACCTGATTTATATCATATTTACGCTATGCTTTAGAGCTTGATATAAATTTAAATTAAAGTGTTCACTGTCAAAATTGCATCTGGTCCTTTTTTAATAAAAATCTAAATATAATTTTTTGTCTCTTATTCAATTTCGAAATAGTCTCAGTATTACCTCATTACGTGTACATAGCAAGGCAATCATTCTTCAATTTTCACAACTAATCAAATCACTTGCTATGTTTATACTTTCAATGTCGGATCAGTTCTTTAACCCATTATCATTCCAGTTACTTCTTGGTCTACCTACATCAAATTTCAGTAATTATATTAGATTATTGTTTGCTATCGGTGCCTCGTTACATTACAAGATTGTATTGCACAGACTCTCGTAGTTATTATTATTGAAACTAGTGATGGGCATAACCGGACAATTTTCATAACCGAATTATTTGTATTCGAATCATATTAATAACCGATTGATTATTTGATTACTCATTCGAATCAATTTTGGCTCTCGATTCGTTTCGATTAAGTCAGCCGGTTTGCCGGTTGAAGGTTCACCGCCATCTGCATCGGCATCGTAACTTGCAGATAGCAGAGGAACTCAGTTAATCGTTAATTATAATAATTGTATAAATGATTTTTATTTGATTTCTAAGGAGTTTAAACCATTGAGAATAGCTATATCAATACTAATCATAAAGAAATTATAAATATGCGAATACAAAGTATCTATTGAATCTATTTTTAGTTCCTAAAATTCTCTAGTAGGCATTTTTCCCTTTTCGCTTGCACATCATACCGGTATATTTTAGAATCCATAATTTATCTACGTTCAGCCTTCTGCGGTTCTAAGGACACACACTTAAAATTTTAAACATGGAAATTTCGAAATCCACTGCTTGTCCCACGTTCATATCATATGACGACGGATGGGCATTGACTGCTCCGTTAATAAAAATTGAATATAAATCTGTTACGATATTGGAAAATCTTATTTCGCTTTCTGTTTATCCCTGCTTAGGCATAATCAACCGCGTTTCGAAGCAAAAATTTACCAACACAGCTTCGGCAAATCTCATACTAAGCAGAGCGTTATCTTTACTAGGAACGACCCCATAAATTTAACTCGTCGACTGGGAGTCTCAAATGTCTTAATCTCTTAATAACATCAACAAGCAGCCGCAACTCGCCGCAAGCCTCACTTGGTGTGTACATACGTAGAAAAGGTTATATGAGTTATGATTATTTACAGAATTTCGATCACTCGCAGGTCGCTGAGACGCGGCACGAAGTACGTATCAGGTTGAGGTTATTTTTGATTCGATTACTTGGAACGAAAACCGAGTTACACAGGTTATTTCAATAACCGGATAAAAGGTTATTTTTGATTCGAATAAGCCCATCACTAATTGAAACCAAATAATTGGCGATTTATATGACGTTCAATCTTTCAAAATGAAATTCCAGAGCGGTACCTGCTATCGATGCAAGCATAACATGGCGTCACATATAAAATTTTTCTCTACTGCTGGTTCATAATATTAATTGAGGTAGTATTTCGGTTAATGTGGTTTTCTTCAGTTTTCCTTAATTTACATTTCTGTGAGACTCTATGTTAGGAATAACAAGCTACAAAAATTTGGCAGTTTATGGATTTCTTAACCGTGGTTTTCTTACTAATCAAGCGAACTTTTAAGCTATAAGGCAGCTAAAAGAATTTTCGTAGTCAGTTAATTCAATTTCTGATTTGAATACTTCACATGTATACTTCGCCACTGTTTTGGAAGCCTGGAAGTTGACGGTTTCTGAATAAATAAATAGGATTGCATACCCATTGAAGACATCCAGTGTTCAATTTCGTTCTTGGTTGAATAATATCAGCTTAGCAGCCGGTTATAACAAACAGCAAACGAAGTCTACGATACTGCCTCAATACAAGTAAGTGGGTACATACAAAAAAATATTTGTCCCCATCCACGAAAAGGCCGAGTCAACGAAAACCAAGAAGTTCGGGTGCCAATCTGAAATAAAATTAAGCAAGAGTACCTAAATACATATCGGCCAACTTCAGCTCAAGCTTACCTGGCGCAGCTGATAAAAGTGGCCCCAAGTGTCTTCTAAGCTAACTTATACTATTTTAACACGGAAATCCAGAGTTTTTTAGTGGAGTTTACAAACTTCGATTTGAAACATAATAAGTACCCATTCAGCCGTTGCTTATGAACTTCTCGATGGGAGCTTTGGTTAAGAGTGAACGAAAATAATCACTGGCAATACAAGGTATAAGTTTTATTTTGTTTAATTCATTTACACATGAGTTTGGTATAAGCTATTAGGTGATGTTTTCCTGACACACTTTGGCGAGACCACATAGATTAAAATTTAAATATCTTGAGAAACCAAACCCTCAATTTTATTAAAGTTTTATCGTAAAAGAACTGCCACGTGGTATCGCTTGTGCTTATTAACTGCATACACACTCTCACAAGATTATGTGCTTCATTTACTTCCGGCATCATACGAAAGAGTATTTGCATTTTTATATTATACTTATCGAGGTTTTCGTACCATATTTTATTGTCGGGCCAACGTGAGGCTGTAAATTATTTAATGACGGCTTTACACAGCAGTATATTGACTACCAACTAATTAATTTTTTTAGTTAAATCAAATAAAGTTTTTTATTTGGTTTTTATGTATGTTTAAATGTACAAAATAAGATCCCATTTTATTAACGCCTACTTATATTATTTTATTTAATTAATCAAATTAAATTCCGTTGATTCTTACACTGTATGTATAAATACATAACCTCAGAATAGGACACATGGAATCACCGGTTGCATTGAAAATTAGAGATGTATTTGGTCCCTCTTCCAGTATCACTAGTGATTCATGAAGAAGTGCAGTTTTTTCTTTCGACTATCGTAATTTAGCTAGAATCTAATGGAAAACTAGCTTCACCACTGTTGTAAATCTATTTTGACTTGTCTATTAGATCTAAGTGTACATGACATGTATACATTGTATACATTGTATGGCAACTAATATTGTTCCTCTCAGAAGGGGATCACTCGTCTTTTTTCTTAATTCTAAACCCTGGGACTCTTTTAATGACAGATTATGTTTCTTTCTGCAAATCAACAACCAATCTTTACTTAAAATTCTAATTTTAACTGTTGTGTTTGCATATTGCCTAACCAGTTACAAACTATTCTTTCTTGTTAGTTCATATTCCCAGTTCTCCATGGTTTTAATCAGCTAACTTATTGTTTTGGCCAGGAGATAGTTTGAGTTCTTCTATATGAACCAGTTTAGACGCTTCTTTTAGCTTCACAAATAGATAATGCACCAAGTATTGTTTAGTGTTTTCGGCCAGTCTTCCGTTTATGGTTTTCAGACATTATTATTTCTTTATTGTGTCTGTAACGAACAAACCTCCATGCATTATATGCAGCATTGTCTACTTCTGTTAATATAAATTCCCACTCTTATTGGATCCCATTTTTCCCATGTTGTGTAATTAACAAAGCAGCTGGAATGAAATGGGACTTAATTATGAAAAATGTAAAAATACATAGAATGACTGAAATAGTGAGAGGTTATATTCTCCTTTTGATATAATTTATAAATTACTTTTTTTCTATAGCACATGTTAAAGTGTGCTTTTATCAACTCAAAACAAAAGGTCAAGTTTTACTTTAACAGCAAGGGTAGATAAAGTAGCACTTTAACATCAAGGATAGATAAAGTAATTTAATTTTCTAACTTTTGTTTAAATTAAATATGACAGCTGTGCATTATCGTAGCAACCCAATCTAGCTACTGACATTTTGAAATGTGATTGACTGTCCTTATTTTCTTTTGAAATTGTTAAAGTTCTTGCTATAGAAAAAAATATTGTATTATACACGACGATAAAGTTATTTCTATCCACTCTTGAATCATTAACGTCTCGACTTCGTCTCGACGTTAAACAATTCACTCGTGGATAAAATTTAACTTTATCGTCTTGTATAATAAATTACTATTATAACTACAATTATTTTTTTCCAACTATAGCTAAACACGACTCTTAAGTATCAGCACATTACGTATAACTTTAAAATTGCTTACATTTGGACATAAAAATGTTGCATTCACACGTGTAGCATTAACACTTCCCCACTTTACCTTAAACAGATAATTAGGAGGTACATCAATAAACACCTTTACAACTTTCAAGATTATGTTAGGCATTTGGGTCGCCAACCTTCGGTATGAAAAGCACGATAAAAAGAAGGTATTCTTTAAACTGATGATTAGCCATCAGAATGACATGTTAGTATAATTTGTATCGAAATATGGCACATATTACTGCCTGTAGAAAGTTATTGTACTTAGTGAAAAGATCAATTCGCAACTAAAAACAGTTGAAGCGTTCTGGGAACAAGAGAATTCAGTTAAGCTATCGACAAGAAACCAATCAAGTAATGTCCTAAGTCATTTTTCTTTTATTCAATTAGAAGCGTCGAGTAGTTTAGTCGATTAGCGCATTTGGAGGAATACATATAAATCTTTCTTTTGAGAACAGACGCCTGGAAAGAACAGCTGCAATAATGAGAGCGTTCCACTCCTCAGCTCCGTCATTAATTGCTAGCGGGACCGGAAACACTAGCCATATTGTTCCGGTAATTGAATGAGGGACATCGACAAGACGGATCGATGGAAATGACCGATGGCCGACGACCGCGAACTTTCCAGTTTGCATCCAGAAGCCGAAATTGATTCAAATCCGAGCAAGAATCCTTCATCTACCTCGGCACAGATTCCGGGAGATTCTATCAGACGACAGAAATTGATGCCTGCGTCAGCCAACACTATCCCGAATTGTGTTACAGCCGCCCCGAAGAGTTCTAGTCGGATTCCGGAGCCCTTCTGCCCGGAAAGAAGTTGGCTGCCTGGATTAAACAGGGAAATAATCCCCGAGCCGGCGAACGCCGACGCTGAAGTCTAATCAAAGGAGCCTAACAATACACGGAAGACCCTGAAAATTCCTGTAAGCTCCCGCAGAAAGGGACGATCTCGTTATTTTTGCTATTATATATTTTGATCTCTGCGCCCTGCAAGCGAAAGTTTCCTCTTGTTTTTTTTTTCGAAAGAGGACTGTTTTTGCTTTTGCTTAAGTGAAGAAATAACAAACGACTTCGGAGCAGTTAGGGTGGGAAAATTATCACTTGCTCTAATGGTCTAATAGCCTTAGGTCACGAAATGTTTACAAATTACGTTTGAAAGCTGTACTGGTTCAATTAGGAGGTAGAATGAAAAATGTACTGCAGTTTTCTACTACAAAGGAAATCGATATGCTACGTTCGGAATACGAATGTGACCGTTTCTGTGCATTTCTTTTAGAACTACGTGGTTTCAATTAGTTCTGCTAACGACTTGAGGTAAAACTAATATTGAATAAACTATTAAGCAGAAAATATGTTTTTTACTACCTTACAAGAACAGAAAAAAATAGATAGAGCAAATCAGTTAAGATAGTATGTCTAAACTATCAACTATCCAAAAAATTTGAGGTCGTTTTACTATAACATTAGGCTTTTGATTATTCGGTTTATGAAGTTTACCATGCCTGCAACTTATATTACCAGTGTAGGCGAGTTACGTATTTAGAACTGATTTGTAGCTTAAAAGTAAACTTGAATCCTGTCTGAGTGCAAGCTGTCTCTAGATAACGCTTATGGGAACGCACGTCGCTTCTCAGAGACCTTTCATTCTTTACAAATAAGAGTTTACTTTATGGTTAAGGTGCAGCTTGCAATATTTATGATAATCCTCTGTGTCCGCAAATTGTAAGGTTGCTTTACATAATCGACAAATTGATATTAATCGCAAAGTGAATGCCAACCAAAAACAGACATCAATCGGCGATAATTTGAGACACGATTAAATTCTTAATGCTTGCGTAAACCAAAAAGTGCGTTTAAATTCAGTTTTTATTGACTTACTGTGCATTCAAAAACATATATTTTAAGGAAGTTGTAAAAGCCTACGTGTAATTCTTGCAACGGGCTTGACCTGGCTCCTCTGAGCGTTCTGAAAAATTAAAAAAATCAGATTGTGTCAATCTGTTTGGGCATTCGGCCCATATGTCTGGGACACCCCGCCCTAATGTGTGCACGAATGCCGGAAGCGATAGGTTTGTGCAGCAAAGTAAGTCTGAGCTGGGCGCCTGGAAAAGTCGACTAGATTTTCGCCGAAGCGGTTTTAAAGCAGAACACAGCTCCAACCACAAGCAAAAGTTCTATGATCCCTGAAGAAGTACAATAAAAAAGCGGTGAAATAGCAGTCGGTAGGCGGCATAAAACGAGTCAAAGCCCTACAGTTGGCGATTATTGCTGATAATATGCTGACCGAGAAAGCGCCAGCGACAAAGAGTGGCGCAATAGCAAAGGCATCGCCATTGGATTCTACAGTAATAGCGTAAGGGGCATTTGTCAACCGTCACTGCAGATTGGTGATTTTATACTGACATTAGCGACACAACAGTCGCCATCGAGACCAGTAGTGAGTTATGGCACGCCAAGAGGCGTTTCGACATACTTTTTTGTGTTTGACGTGCACTGCGTCTGAACATTATGTACAGTTGGCTATCAGCACAAGGGTGGCGTTGAAAGCAGTTACATGAGAGTGATTTACTGTTATGGGTCGGTTCACACAGCGTTCAAGCATCCGAGCAGTCAAAACAGTTACAGGAGGGGTGCGTTAATTATGTCGCATAAAAATGCATAGTATGAACAGTTTTTCGTGCGTAGATTTAATTAATGAAATAAATGCAGAATATAAACAGCTATTTGCCTCGGGGATTAATATTTAACATTTGTTTCATTTGTGGGTAAACAAATTGGCTTTTATTTAAGTAGGTTTTTTAAGTTAACCAAATAAGGTAAGGAAGATCTCATTGCTAATAAGCTAGCTGACAATAAGAGAGGATAAAAGTAATTAATAAAATGGAAGCTACCCCGCCCTCTTACAATTTGATTTCGCAACAGTGGGGTTCGAACCGCCGCATAACTTCAACGTTAGAACTTGACCCCCAATTAAGGTTACAAGCGGTAGTTTCGCAACTGTCTTATTGTGATCCTAGATAAAGATTTAGTTGGGCGTTTGGCCAGTGGTTACTAGTTTATTTAGTATTTGGAAATTTTGGAGGCAGTAGATGATCTGCTTCAGTTGAAAAACTAGTCGAATGCATGTTTTCTTCCCAATTAAAAGCAGAATACAAAGATGTAGCTAAAACTCTCGACTGATAAGAGTTTGAACAGTATTCGTTTACTTTTATTCATTTCTTATTTTCCTCCTAGTTTATCCCCCTTTTACATAGATTTGATACACATTATGCAGCTACAGAATCTTCTGTAGGTTAAATGGCATGCGCTTGTTTATGGAGTTGTCTAAAATATCTGGTTTACAAATCAGCAGTGGCTTATCCAAATGAGTTGCAACGCACGTGTTTAAAGCAGCTCGAGAAATAACACTGAAGATTTTAAGCTAGCTATTCTTCTCAATCCTTATTCAGCAGTAAACGGTGTACATTTTGAAGAAATCCAAATTTTGTAATTATTTTTCAAAATTATAGTTAGAATGTTCTTCTGTTTTTAAAATTTGTCGTGAACGTGAAGTAATTTGATCTGTACAGGGCATGCAAAAATGAGATACTCTCAGGAGTTACTATGAAAATAACTAGACAGCCAAGCCTTAATATAAGCATTAGTGATTTTAAATGTGAACCATCTAACCGAATATAAACGACTAAATACTTGAATACAAATATAATCCTATAAGTCCATAGCTAAAGCAAAATGTGCTTACATTGTGCGCAGATCGTTAGGTACTGCTTTCACAAAATATATGCGTAGAGCCGCATAATTCTCTAATATGAGAAGCGCTGTGCTAAACTAAACAATTTTAATTCCATTACCAGATTAAAATTGCATGTTATGCATTTTATTCTCGTGTGCTAAGCGGAGTTTCGCAGCACCATGCAATATCGTGCAAGGGTATTAGCAGCATTGTTTCGGTGTGTTTGCAATTTTTTAAATGAATGTACTCACATAATATTAATATTATGTGCCACGACATAACTGTTTATCAATCTGGGGGAAAACTTCGTGTTTTATTGACTTCTTTCGCATGGTTTAGTATACAGGAAACTGTATCCTAAAACCTGCTCGTAGAATATACGACATACCAACGGACACCATGAAACAGTTTTACTTTTACCAATAATATGACGTAGTCAAATGTTAAATAATGTTTAAATAATTACCGCTTGCTGCACTGCTCGCGCCTGCGCTCTGGCGTTCTTTAACCATCGCTGCTTTATATTCAGTAGTGTCTACTGCAAACAGTGAGCAGTTAAAACATAGTAACAGTTTAAAGTTGCATATAACATTTAGATACCTTCTGATTAAATTAGAATTTATTTCTTGAAGTCTGTTTCCTCACACCAAACTATCTTAGAAATCTTAAATCAGAAATATCAATATACAATATCTTTTCTCAGGTTTACTAACGGCGCTTGCCAGCTTAACCATCTCGTCGTCTTTGGATCGTGAGTTGCATTAGCAAAATAGAAAAAGTATGAACGGCCATATAGCGACAACACCAGACGATTTAATTAAAGTTGCCAGATTTTAAAAACCAACGCCAGTGAAGGTACCACGCATAGGTGATTCAAGTAAATACATTGAAAGATACGGGTAATATGCATATAATACAACATTCATTATATGAAAAACAAACTTGGGATTGGAAAATACTTTAGCTACTAATTATTGTTATTATTATTATTATTATTATTATATAAATAACACAACGTTCGTTAGCCTCAGGAAGAACCCAGAATTAAAATTAATAGTTTCGAATCAAATTATTACAAACGGTACAATGAACGAATAGTATATGGGAATTATGCCAGTATAAAAAGCTTTGACTAATTAATAGCGCTCAGTACCGATTCGGCAAAGCAAAAACCCTAACTGAAAAATTATCAGCTAGCATTCAAACACTATTTAATAAAATATGGCTAGCAGATTCCGCTTATAAGACAACGCCTCATCGAATAGACGCAGTCATAAATAGGATACGGTTTGTACATTCAGAAAAAGCTCTTCGGCCCATTCTCCAAGTAACTGCATGCGTCAGTAAAACTTGACCCAGTTATTTATTTTACTAATAGCAAAATACAGTATTAATTTAGAAGATAAAATAAAGCAAACTAAATTTGTACACACCTAATAGTCCTTCACTAAATATAAATTACAACAAATTAAAATATACAATACGTTATCTACATATTTAAATATTTAGCGTATGGCAGCATCACATTATATGAGTGTGGAATGTTAATATGTACAGGGTGAGCGAAACTCGATGTCTCAGCTCTATTATAAGAAAAGGAAAAACGATAGAAAAAATCTGAATAGAGGTTCTTAAATGGGATTGAGTAAGGTCCATTTTAAGCCATAATTGCATATTTTTCCATATTTGGAAACTGAAGTCATCGACTTTGTTTTTCCCGGAAACATACCTATATTTTGGCAAATTTAAAAAGACATGAGAGATAAAAACACATTTTGTGAAGAAAATTCGAAAATTATAAGCAAATTTGTAAAAAAAAGTAGTATCAAAAATTCGCAATTGTCACGATTTAAACAAGTAGCCTCTGGAAAAAAATAGCAAAGTCGCATCTGTCAATAATTAAACTAATGGGGGACAAATATTGTTTTGTTGTCATTTGACAAAAGTTGATATGTTATTAGTTTATGGGGAATCTCAAAAGAACTCTAGAAGAGCAGTTCATTTATACGCCCAGAGATACCCCGAAGGTGTTATTCCAATTGACAGATGCGACTTTGCTATTTGTTTCCAAAGGCTGCTTGTTTAAATCGTGACAATTGCGAATTTTTGATACTACTTTTTTTACAAATTTGCTTATATTTTACGAATTTTCTTCACAAAATCTGTTCAAAAAAATTATCTCTTTTTAAATTTGCCAATTTGCTTATAATTTTCGAACGAAAGAAGATATAAATTTTTTTTCTTTACAAAATGTGTTCAGAAAAATTATCTCTTTTTAAATATGCCAAAATATAGGTATGTTTCCTGGAAAAACAAATTCGATGACGTCATTACTTCAGTTTCCAAATATGGAAAAATATGCAATTATGACTTAAAATGGACCTTACTCAATCCCATTTAAGAACCTCTTTTCAGATTTTGTCTATCGTTTTTTTTTCTTATAATAGAGCTGAGACATCGAGTTTCGCTCACCCTGTACATAGTTTACGAACAATTGAATTTCGTTGAATCATTATGTGTGTAGTGAGCCGATCACGAGGATTATCTAACCTATATAAAAACATAATTTAACAATTTACACAGTTTCAGCCGAAGCTGCTTGAGATGTACGAGCAATGGCTGCGTTCAGATAGGGTTGAGTAACATGTGTCTGACCTGCACTGGCTGACCATGTGCATCGAAAGGCAGGAGCACCGAAACAGAAGTAGGACGGTATTTGAATTTTCTAAAATGTTATGGCAGATAATGTAAAGGGTATCAAAGGTTACTCAGAAATAAGTCTAAATTAAATAAAATAGAACGTCAAACCAGGTGAAAATAACGTGTAGCGGCTTTGAAGAGATTTTGTGTGGCCAAAAGTTTGATTTACTTCCACAATACCGGAAAATCCTAATCAATAAGATAGGGTTCGATAATGCACCAAACCATTGTACCAAATGGGAACCTAATTGCTGACTATTTTTGTGGAAAATCCGCTTCCTAAGCATACATCCGGAGAAGCTCAAATATTAAAGAAAAATGAATACTTCGAAATTTCCAAAAAAGGGAACCGGCTCTAATTTGAAGTTGTAAAAGGACAATTTTTAAGAAGAGGTATGCTAATTGTTAATCCAAAAATTACCAACAACCCACATACTCTTTGGACAAAAGCGTAGGCAACCCAAAGATGCTGCCAGATTGGATGAAAATACGAAAACTTTGGAAAACATAAGATACAAAAGACAGGAAGTTCGGGATAACTCTCAAGACACAAATGCTAACAACCATTAGTCCAAATTTAGATGAAAGGGAAAGAAACCAGAGAGAACAAATACAAAGATGCCGTTCCAAGAAGAATCTTTGCTGCTAGATAGAAAGACACGCCGGCGACCAGCCTGACGTGAAATTCTAATGAAGGACAACTTCCCCGCAGTCATCCACCTCATCAAATTAGAATCACAAGGCCAAGCGCAAAAACATATTACAACAAATGACGAGAGAATCACATCAAACCAACCCACAGAATAAAGCCAATCCGACTCTGTAAATAAGGGATACCAGAAAACTAACTAGAGAGAAGACACAGGTACCGGGATCACCGCAATGTCACATAGAAGTAGCTAGAAGGGACCAAAGAACAGAGAAAACTATCCAATATAAGATTAGTCACGCAAATAGCGACTGACCCTACAGGGCCCAGTCAACCACCCGAGAAGGAAACTTAATAAAAATCCTTGCAGGTACCCTCGGGCTTGCTACACTCTTCAAACTAAGATAAAATTTAAGTGGGAAGACATAAATGGTAGACTGTTGAAATTATACCCTAGATTTTGATGTAGATATAATATAGTTTTAATATTATTATTATTGGTATTAGAAATTACTTGAGGTAATTGTTACACATTACACAATACGTTGTATTTTGGTTAAGTTGTTTTGTTAACTCTTTACATATGGCGCATGCGGCTGGTGACATGGGAAACCCCGTTTACGACATGTAACAAATCCAACGTGAGACGTGCATTCAAGACTGAACCAAAAGGGGGCTCGCTTGCTATAGTCAAAATAATTGTACCACGGCGACAAATCGTGTTATTTTCGTGGGAGCCACCAGATGTCTGTCTGCCGATGATGTAATGGAAACATTCAACCAGTACCGCATCCCTTAGCAATGTAAAATATGTCATGGCAGGCTCCAAGATTTGGACATTTCTTGTTTTGTGATTTCTGGAAGATTAGCTTACTGAGAGTAAATCATACGGCCATAAAAATATAGTTACATATGCGGGCACCAATGCAACGCCAGAAGCTTAACTAAAGTGATAACAAAGCATATATGCTCGTGACGTCATGCTGCAATAAGGAAACCCCTAGTAGGTGCTCGTTCGTGGTACAGTTTCACAGAGGAAATCAATATTGATAATCTTGTGCAAAGCGCTCAAGGTGTTCCTGAACTTGTATAAAGAAGATGCTCCAACATTTATTTCACAGCTTAATTACTTACTTATAAACACATACAAAATTTGCGGTAATTTACTCTGTAACGGGCTGGTTCGTCAGGCCTTGGTATTTAATAATCACATGGATATTTAACCAACAGTCTGCCAGGTATAGGACTAAACCGTATTTCTTATATTTTAGTAATTAGATTAAGACGTATTACACATTTAAAACCTACGAATGTAGAGCGTGAGTTTCTGCGCGCAAACAAGCTGATGTAGTCGTTGAGTGCGGTTATTAATAGACCAAAGCGAGTTAGACGCGGGCTTAGAACCAAACTGTTCATGTCGCCCGAAACCAGAGAGACGCTACGCGAACTATTATAAGTGCCAGCTTGCAGAAGCATTTCCAAGACACAGCAGCTCATAGCCAGAAGCTGCTATTCCGGCTGCTATTCGAGCTTTAAGGAAGCCAGCTGAGTTTGCCAACACCCCGAGATGATCTCTTGGGCATCTGGCTACGAAATAAAGGTAAGTTTAGTTATAGCAATTACATTTTACGAGTGAATGTATAGCCCAGGGATTGGGAAAACCCAAAGCCATAATAAGCAATTAACATCTATTGCAACGTATTGTGCAATAGCTGCAACAAGCCAGGACGCGCCTCAAGGTCACGTAGGCGTACTTGCTGATTCAGCGCGCCAGGAAAAAGCGCTGCATCATCTTGTTGACACATCGCTTCAGCTGATTTTATGCTACTGGAGTCAGGATCGGATTCAGTAAATTCGAGTGAGGAATTTAAGCATTGCCTGTAAATTCAGCATTAAACTCGTGGACCGTTCGGTGCTACTATTCATAGCGCGCATAACATTTTTCTATTAACATTGTACATTCGTTTTATGTATGTTTCTTTTACAGAGTATATATCTTTTTTTTAAACTGTTTGGTTTTCATTTCCGGCAGGGTTTGCATGTACAATTACAGCATTATAGATGATCACGAGCAGGCCGGCAAGAGCAATATTGAAATTCCCCTTAGCTGCAATGAAGAGTGAGTGTTGTATTTTTTACGACTGGGCTAACTAGCATACAAAGGGCAATACAAATTCACAGTAGAGTAGAGTATAGGGCACGGGAAAGGCTGCATTACATTTTAAGGTGACCACCGTAAGGGCTACATAAAAGTACCGTTACGGTTTATGACGCGCAACGAGTGGGGCTCGAATTAAAGTCAATATTAGCAATATTCTGAGTGTTGTAATAACCTTAAAGGAATTTTATTAATTTGGAAAAATCCAAATTTAATAATGATAAACGCGGTACAGGTACCATACATCCGGTTAAATTTCCTAAGGAACTCGAGCTTTATTACAGAATGTGAAGGTAACACAAACACAAGTGTTGCAAGTAAAAATCTCGTACTAGAATACCCTGAATTTCCACACATGGTAGACAAAAAAAACTATAACGTTATGCCATTGCTTCCGTAGACTTGTCGATTTGAAAAATTAATTAAGAACTACATTTCTAAACGCTCTTGCAACAATACCGAAATAATCTGTTGGACTTCATATTAAGCAGAATTTTAATATTATTTTGTGTTTACCTATGTAGCAGTAATAAAAGTAACAGCAATGCCTATTTCAGTGCTATAACTAAATTTTACTTACAGTTAGTGTTTATGCTAAAAGATAACATTTGAGTTTGATAATTTATTACTCTACATTACTATTTAGATCAATTAGTTTGGCTAACTTTGAAGTGCCTAATTTCATTAAAAAATGTACAACCAGCGTTCAACGAATATTCAAAGCCTTTGCAAATGGTCACGAAATGTACTCATTACAAAATTCATTTGAAGCAGCGTGCTGCGTTTTGAAAAGGGCTGAATGTGCCATAAAGCCAAATAAAAATAAACTTCATGTGAACAATATTATGCCGGCTGCATTTTGTACGCGTGTTTGCTTTGATATTACAGGAAAAACAAAAACAATTTCATTTCAATCGATTGGAAAATGTCGACTTCCTTGTTTGATTTATAATTATTGCCTCGGCATTTTGGCTTCCACATTTCATAATTATTTGTGCCAGAAGTTATTGGACGCTGAATTAATTATAGCCCTTTGGGGGAACTGGATATAAACAAGCGAATATTAAATCCACGAAACCTAAAATATAGCTATTATACAAAAATGTTATTTATATAAATTATTCACGATTATTTTGATCAGGCCTTGGGCATGGAAACCTGACTAATTTATACTATGTATCATGTAAAAAGGTCAGTCAAATTGGTTGAAGTAATTGTAGCATTTGAAAATTACTTAGGTTCCATAATCACAATAGAAAACACAACATATTACTTTATCAATCGCCCACCCTTACAGAATAAGCAGTCGGTATCAATCCAGCCCTTGTATTTGCACCGCTTCGGTGTGTTTTTACCGGTGTAGGGGAAGATTTTGCACGTACGCGACAAGAATTCCTTTGTTCGGAAGGGTTAATATCGCCATAAATTTCCTGAAACAAGTGGAGAGTTAGTTGGTGACGAGGGTCAGGCCAGATAGGGTTAAGTAAGGGGTCCGTTTCTGCGGTCAGACTTCGCCTCGCAGGATTACTAAGTGCCAAGTTCTCGGATTTGGGATTAGGAAGACAAAAAACTGGTGGCCAGGATTTGTCTAATGGACGTTTAATTTCTTTCTAGCCCGCTTCCACCCAATAATTCGGTTACGGGGACAAGTCCTAGTTTTAATCAGCTAATCCGTGGTATACCAGCACTGTGGCGTGTTTTCATTAGTCATATGTGATATAAAAGGGTTGTTGTTTACCTAGCGATGGTGCAACTGATAAAGACTGACATACAGGAAGACTCTATCTTAAAATGTAATTTTATGTCCCGTTATGCTTCAGAAATGTTTAATCATGAAACATCATTCCATTTATACCGTCTAACGTATAGGGAATAATGTAAACATATACATAAACTTTAGTCTTCGTAATCTGTTAAAACGGTATTTTTAGTGTAGGGGTAGAAAACACCTATAATGTGGCATTTCACATTGAAAGGTGACAGTGGATAGAAATCTGTATCCGGACCTTTCAATAATTTAAACAATTCGGTGCCCAGTTTCGAACTCGTAACCTTATGCTCAGCAGCCCAGCTCTCTACCTTATACCATTGTGCTACGTAGTTCCGCGGCCGCTTTATGGCTGTTACTGATATCATGAATATAAATCGAAAAACACATACAAAAAACGAACAACCCCGCCCAACAGCTTTTCGTTTCTTTGCCATGATATTTCACACAAACTTACATAGAAATCATCCTAATAGGTTATTTCATTTTTGAGATAGCTTGTTTACATCCAACCGGCGGGACACCATCAATAAACTGCATTTCCAACGTTCCTTTCACGCGGTTGCTGTTTTCGCAAAAGTTATTCAGGTTTGTGAGATCTTTCATATACTCGTAATTTCAATTTAGTCGGAATTGATGAGCGGTGCTGCAAAAATGCAGATTAGTAAAAATAGTCAACCCAGAAAGTAATACTTCGACACTGTCGAAGTAATAATGAATATGCAACAAAGATCAGTATAACTGAACAAGCAGTGAGAGTAAAAACTATAGAATATAGAACGAAAGTATGTAATGAGGCTTGACTGTAGCCCGTCCGTTGGGGATCAAATTGTAATGAGACGGTTTTTGGACTCTTTGGAGTGCAATGCAAATTGAAACGAGACGCCTCATACGCCCTTATGTTTTTTTAAATTATTTGCCCTAATCATTTGCCAGTTTGCTACAAGTTGCCACTTACATATCCCAGCTCGTGGCTAAGGAAAATTGATCGAAAATTCTACTCATATAAAAATGAATTTTCCAATACTTATGTAATATAAAACAGATATATATCTTGCTTGTTAAATACACTTATAAAATACTATTGGAATAAAATTAACTCCAAAAATAAATGGCAATTCTTACACTCCTCGATTTTTAAACAAGAAATGACAATCATTGAGGTATAACCTACTTGAACCACGCATTTATGTGCTAAATAACATTATATCCCCCTGATATAAACTGTATCTAATATGAATTTACATTTTAAGCGAAATAAAATCGCCACCAGGGTAACTATTTCTCATGCTCATTTCTTTTCCGCATTAAAGTCAAGCTCCACACAAAAACCATATTACGGCATGTTTAGCTGTAATGTCAGTAAAACGTTCCAATTCGCACCATGCCGTCACTCGCTCAAACAATAGCTTGAAAGTGGCTTCGCCGCTGGTTATTATTACATACGCAACCTGCACTACGTCTATTTACGCGAACCCGTTGTTTAATACCTGATTTATTCACCTACACGCCGCTCCCATAAAAAGCCCTCGCTCTCGGTGGCGTTCTCTTCTTTAGAGGGGCAGCACTTTGCTGACGTCGCTCCTACCTCTTCTGTAAACTGGAAATTCACTAGAGCCCACAGCAATTGCGCTGAGCTTGACTCGACAACAAACTCTTGCAGCTTTTAAGCACACGGACCAAATGTACTGTGTTTGCCACTTGAAAAATGTTGCGGCGTGCTCAAGCGATCTGTTTGCCAATATTAGTGCAGACCCGGAAAGTGCACCTCTTGTTCTGACAAGCGTGCGGCCATCAGTGTCTCGTTTCGTGCTAGGAAACCTTCACTTCCGACAACACGCTAAAAATGCTGTACAATAGAAGAACGTGGGCTGATTTTGACAGAAGCACTGAACCAACTTATCTATACCCTCTTTTATAATGCTGCGTACAAAGTTATGCAATCCATTATTTACTTATACTGCTCAACTTGATAACATGTTCTTCAATTTACTTTTATGAATCAAGGATCCCAACGAAGGTTCAGCTTGACACTGTCCAAATTTCATTTACTTTCCGTACTTTCTAAATTTATGAGATAGGAAATGTCTTCAAGTGGATATAAGTGTCGAAATAGTCATAAAATATTAAACTTCGCTTCGGTTGTAATTAACATTACACAAACCTATCGTATTGATCGAACTGTCAGATAAAACAATCTAACTTCATAACACATATTTTTTCATAGTACTGGAGTACTTCCACTTTAATGTATCAATAGAAATGCTTAATCAGAATCTCTCCTCAGCCAGGAAAAATATTTAAAATGCAATAAACATGTGTGACTTCGGTTTAAAAGATTAACGCCGCCACTGGTTTTATGCCAACGGAAGGGAAAAGTGCGTTGAACTTCTTCATGCAAATGCTAACGCGAGGGGCACGATTAAGAAAATAATTACCTGCCGTCAACCTAGGGTGCGCGTGAGGTTCGGAATGTTCCATTTGGTGCGATGTGATTGCCATTGCAGCAATTTCGGTATTTGAACAGGATTTAGAAGCTTCCCATACTCTTATCTTTCAAGCTCTATACTGATGCCGACTTCCCGTCGACGCCAAACTGATCTATAGCTCTTTCCCACTTATTCGGACATGAGTCTTTTTTGTAGGTGAGAATACTCAACGGACGCCTTGGTTTCTCTCAAGTTAGTGAGACATTTTTACCGACTAAAACTTTTCTCCCACCTTTGTCTCCAGCATTACGGAACCACTTTAGTATTACTTTCTCATAGCAGTTGCTTTTCTATTTCTTTTATTAATTTTATAGTATATTAGTTCGCATTCCTATTCTCTCTTGATTTGATGAACTTTCGATTTCATGAATTCCTATATCATGCCTTCCAGAATCCTCCACTCCTTCTCCCATTAGAGTATATTTGTTATAACGTTCTCTTGGTTCATTGCGTATTTAATATCCCTTTCTGCATTATATTTTCCATTGTCCCATTTAGTGCATTTAAATAACGCGTACTATGCATTGTTCGTTTCCCTCTGGCAGTACCAGCACTACCTGTCTCTTTCTACATGGCCTCGTCTTTTAAGTACGCCTGGTACTATCCATGAGCCGACAATGCTTGCGTAAGGTGTTATATCTGACATTAGGGGACGTAACCAAATGTCTCTGCTGCCTTCTTCTCATATTTTATGCCGTCTTTTTCGTATCTTCTACTAATAGATCCAGTAACACAATTCCTGCAAGTAATTTTTCCGCTGCTAACGATACTGTCTTATACCCTCTAAATATCCTAAGTGCTGATTTTCTTTAAATGGTGTCTGCTCTTTTCTATATTTTGGTATTTTTAGTATTATTCCCCATATAGGTGCTACATAAAGCATCTTGGAATTTATCACTGTAGCAAGTGTCCGCCTTTTGGATTTTCTTGCTCCGCCCATCCTTGGAATAATATGGTTTAATGCTATAGCTTGCCTTTTGGTTCCGTTTATGACGGGTTTAGTAGCTAAATCTTTTATCCCTGACTGCCCCGAAATATTTTAAATTGTCTTTAAGGGTAATCGTTAACCCATCCAGTAGGAACTGTACCTTCCCGTGCCTCTTTCTGTCTCGGTTTTTCTAGTGCTATTCTGAGGTTTTTCGTTCCCATAAGTGCAAGGTCATCGATCATAACCTCTGTTCCATCCTGTAGACTTCTTCAAATAGAATGTGTAGTACGCCTTCGGTCACGCTGCTACGACTTCTTTCTTGACTTTTCCATTAATGTGTATTTTTGATGAGAGCTTTTTTGTCACGATTCCGATGCTCATTTCCCACAGGTCATTTTCAACCTCCTTACAAATTTTTGTCCATTGCCGATATTTTGCCTTTGGGAAAACGGGCCTGCGCGGTCAGAAAATCTTCTTACCAGAGGCCTGGCCGAAAGATTGGACAACAACGCTAGGTCGGTTTCCGCTAACCCATTTCTTTGCCATATCCGGAATTCCGTCGGCCTCGTCTCATGCTTCCTACCGTCGCGTCGTTGAAGTACTCTATTAAGTTAAGTGTATTTACTTTGATGGTTTATTAATACAAGTGGTGAATTAAAGCCACTTATGAGTGTAGTTATATTAAGGATGGCTTATTAAATATCTCGACGTTTGCAGCTATGTCCGACGGGAAATGTATTTATTTTGCTACTTAATATAGCAGCATCTAATTTTATATTGTTTGGTTTCTTGTAAAGCAGAATGCAGTACCCACCTTCGCTGAAGTTAGATAGACTTTTGTAATGGACAATACAAGGTAAGTTGCATTGGCGCATTGAGGTCGCACATTTTTCTGGTAAAATTCATATTTGCATTACCAGGTGATGGACAAGAAGTGGCGCACATAACAATAATTAGAATTTGTTTCCATATTTACTCTTACTTTGATTATCAAACAACTGAAATTTTCCGAAATGTTCGAATATATAGTATTAAGTCATCGAATAATAAGTTTACTTTTATTCCGAATTGCAAGAAAAATAGTTCCTTGCTGCTCTAATTTTGTTTGAGATAAGCACAAAATTGCACACGCGCATTCAACTATTTGAACTTATATTTTTTAGTAACTGGCAAAATGACTGGAGAATTGAATCCATGTTTTCTGCTCTAAGATGGATGTTCATTTTTAATACAATTATAGTCAAGTCAAGATAATTCTAGATTACAACCAGGTATTTAAATTGATGCAAATTAATAATAACATTTTCTATCAATTAATATTGGCTTAGTAACAGTAATACCAATAAAATGTTCACATTCTCCAGTGGCGCTCTCGTAAAATAAAATAATAATATAGGACATTTCTAATAATTTACTTAATTCTAATGTTATATTAATTTAAAAATTTAACATTCTCTCAAAGCCGCGAATTACGTTTACATCACGATGTTCTTGGGACAGATTCGATAAAAACGCAAAAATTGGCAAACTCTTCAAGCAGTTTGTGGCGTGTCAATTTACAAAGCTGTAATTTCCCGTGTTCCATAAATAGAAATGATTAAGCATTCGATATCCGCCTGAATAATTTCTGGAGGAAAAAATGTTAAAATGCAATCTCCGTTCAATTTGGTCTTCAAAAATTATCGGTTTCTCGGCTTCCCAATTCATTGAAAAATGAGATACTGACAACATTTCTGTTTTCTCTGTTAATTTAGGTTCATCCGTTTAAATATCTCAGAAGTGGTCATGTGTATTACTAGGGTGTTTTTGCACAATGTTACGTTAAAACAACGTTGCATTAAAATCGAAACAGTCGATTTGGATAGACTGTATCATTGACGTCGATAGGTAACAAAGGCTTTAACGGGCCGTCATTTCAGCGGAACGTTATGCAAAAACTCCCTACTATTACGTATTTACTACTGAGAGACCCTAAATTTGGTATGGTGGTTTGCTGGTCTTACGCCTGTTTCTTGCAATTTGCTTTTACATTATTTTAACGTGTTTTAACAATATTCGATTGCGCCCATACTTCAATATTGATAAATTTCAATTTGTAATTAGTATTTTCTGTTTTAAAACTGACCGTATACAAGTGGAGCTGTTGTCTCTTCCGATTTTGAAAGAACGTTCTTTGGTTGCACGCCTTGAAGAAGAACAATTTCTTTATTACCGTCACAATCACGTTTAGCATTTATATGATGGTTTTGTGATTTCCTATAATCTAACTCATTAAACTAGAATTTCACGATATTTGACGGGTAAGTAACCATTTATCTCAGGTTTTTCCGTTAATTTCAAGTCATTTTCAAGCGATTCTGCCAGTTACATGCAATAATTTCTGGAATAACGGCGTAATGGCTGTAATCAATTCTTCGTGGTTTCTTAATTAACTCTGGATGATGAAATCATATTGAACCTACTGAAGTACTGGTGGAGCTGTTCTTACTACATTTACCATTGCATTGCTTTATTGCAACCCTTTTGGCCAGATCAACAAAGTCCTTGAGCGTCCTGGTTCTATATTGAAATAGACATCAAATACTTCTTCGAACTTTTTGAACTGGCGGCATATTAGCAATGTTGTCAGTTTGGAATGTAGGCAAATTGGGTTACCCCAAACTGGGAATCGATTAAACTACTGTAATATAGCTGGATTTTATCGGAATTCTAGAATACCAAAATTCGCTTTATTTAGTTTCAAACTGGTTGCCTCGGGTAAAGCTCAAATGCCCATGAGTTAGTTGTACTCAAATGTATAAAATACAGGAATAATACAGTGTAAATGAAAGTGACTCGTACAATGTTTTTAGATATAGGTATATAACATATTCCGTAATTAAGAAAATGTTACCTACGAGGGCCGTTTTTTTTTCAACCTATGGACCATAAAGTCAAGTGTATATAAAACAATGATTTTATTACTAAAAGTACACTTCTGTTACTTTTCGACATAATTACCTTGGAGATTGAGGCATTTGCCGTACCTGTGGACAAGCGGTCCAATACTCTCTGCATAAAATGTTGCCGCAAATGAATTAAAAGTATGCTTGACGTTGTCTTGAAGCATCTCGTTGTTTCGGAAGCGCTATCCTCCTAGCCACTTGTTCAGTTTAGGAAAAACATGGAAGTTACTTGGCGCTAGGTCAGGACTGTATATCGGGTGATCAAAAATATCCCATATTTCTCGAGGAACGGGGGGGGGGGGGGGGGTGCCCATACATTTCTGCTGTAACCCAACGACTCGTTAGGCAATTTCATTAGGATATTTTCGATCACCCGGTATACTGGCCCGACCTAGCGCCAAATGATTTCCATGTTTTTCCTGAACTTGAGAAGTGGCTCATTTTAATTCATTGGCGGAAACATTTTTATCCAGAGAGTATTGAAAAGCTTGTCCACAGGTACGGCAAATGCCTCAATCTCCAAGGTGATTACGTCGAAAAGTAACCATAAGTGTACATAACTTTAAGTAATAAAATCATTGTTTTATATACACTTTTCTTTTTGTTATGGTCCATCGGAGGTTGAAAAAAAAACGGTCCTCGTACATAAATATAAGATAAAACTCTTTCTGATCTCGTGTGTTCTGGGTCCCTAACTGTTACGCACGCCGGTTTGAATGAGGTAACTCCGCCGGACTTTAAACGAATCTGAAGCAGGCTATATTTATTCCGACAATAAGATTGAGCTGGGTTGTTTTAATTTTGTGGGAGGACCAATTCAATAGATTAAAGTATTTTGTGGTGTCGGTGATATTTACTGCGAGTGCATAAAGTCTGGCTAGATGTGGTACTTCATTTATGAATAAATTTGGACCATACGGAATAATATAAACTGGACTCTTAGCCTTTTACAAAGTCCGACTCTTTGACAATAGAATCACTGGTGAGCGTCGGTGGTTTTCGGTCGGTCCGGACTCAAGCCAGGCGGATCAATTTTGTTCCGTCTAGGCACCAGGATTATGCCGGCCTGGAGATTTCTTCTAGTACGTAAGTAAATCGGGTTTAAGGTTAAATTTATGAAGAGGTTGTGACAATAATGGCCTGAGAAATTGGCTAGTGCTGGAA
This sequence comes from Agriotes lineatus, assembly GCA_940337035.1. Lineage (NCBI taxonomy): Eukaryota > Metazoa > Arthropoda > Insecta > Coleoptera > Elateridae > Agriotes > Agriotes lineatus. The sequence goes on along the minus strand of OW679199.1, from coordinate 56,359,480 downwards.
TTTAGACGGATTTTCTAGTAATATCGGAGCCGACGGGTACTAGCGGGGACCAGACCCCGGAGGGGATCTGGTGATCAGGATGGAGTTCAGGTCTCAAGACTCAAGTGTTTTGAAATGACTGCGGATTCTCTTTTTATACTCTTCGAGCACCTCGTTATCGGACCATTTCTACAGGAAGTTGGAGACGAAACTGCCTGGCAGGTTTACTCTACGTCCGCGCATAGCGGCTAAGATCGCCTTATCGAAAATCAGAACGCTATAAAGATGCAGGCAAAGGTTGTAACAAGAATTAGCTCCGTTCAAATTTCTAGCATACTATTTGTGCCTTAGATAAATTTGGCTCGGGGGATAACGTTACATCATTATATTTATTGTTTAGAATGGGTGCCTTAATTCCTCGTCTGTTCTGTATTTGGTGTAGCAATTACAGTATTCAGATATGTCCTGCAGGAAAGATACTTGCAGTAGCAAGAAAGGATAATGTAACGTAACCAGCTTCAGATGCTAAAATGCGTTCCATTTGATGAGGTTTGCGATACATTCATTTGCGATTTATGAAAATTGAAGTATTTTTATTTATATTTGAATTTTCCCAAAAAGAATGTTTATAAGTGCGGATGTTCTGCTTCAGGCAGTTAAAGTTCTAAATCGACATTTGATCATCACGAGACGCCTGCGCCTTCTCGTATATGTTTCCAAATTCCATTTACGGTGGCATTAATTGGTTTTTAATAGTAACTAAATTTACATTTTTATATATGTCGAGCAAACCATGCTGAAGTTGTAGCACGCTACAACATTGATAGCATTTGCACGTTAGCGGATAAATATACAGAATTGGAAGATTAGTAGATTGGTGGGGAGAAAAATTTGCCAAACGAGTCTGATATACAGCGACTAATTACTCCATCATACATACAAAAGGAGATCTTTCCTACACTACTGAATAATATACAGTTTCACATGAACGTTCCGGAATTGTAACATTGCTTTATTCATAGACGGCACGTGCTTATATTAGGTTGTAATTATGAACAAGCTCTGTATTGACACATAAATTCGAAACTTATATTTGTAATTTATTATTTAAAGCACATTAAAGGACCACCTCTAATAATTTTACTAAACTACAGCAAAACGTTCAAGGGTGATAATTACAGTTCTCACTTCGTTAGCACTATTTGTTAGCTTTGTAAATGAAGTAGCCCTCAAATATTTGCAATGTGGACAACGGCTTGGATTTGTTAGCAGCTGAACACAAATTGCCAAAAAAATATTGACATTTCCGTATATAACGTGTACAACATCTGCTACTAGAAACTATTTAGAAACCTTGTTTCCAAACCTAAGTTTTCCACTTCCAGTGCGTAGCAGCCATGAAACGTTATTATTTATAAAACAGTCCATTTTTACCCCTCGGGAATTGGAGTTCCTAAATTTCGCAGGAGACGTTAACCGAATGTACGCAACTGTTCCGGAAACTCCGGGGACCAGAACTCACGTAGACCGGTCAATTCCGGTCTGGTTGTTCGCTTGAGCTTTCTCTCGCTTGCCTCGTACTCTATTAGAATATCTAATGCGGGTCAACGATGTGTGAACACGATATTTACTTCTTCCTGATAAAGTGGTTTGCGCTATAATATCGACTGCTCTGGCACCCATTCTGCGGCGTTTAATATTTGATGTCAATCTTGTGCTAACACGCTTTGAGACTTAGAAGCTTATTTTCAAAACGATTTGCTGATGATGGATCAACAAAAACATGAAAACGAGTCTTACAGCACCTCTTATGTCAATTATATCTTCACCAACAGGAGGCGGCTCGGTTATGGAACTCCCTTTTTATGCAGTAGGAACACAGGTAGAATTTGCAATGTCAGCAGGAAAGGTCCTAGGCAAATTTGCACAAAGCAAATTCCTTGCATACAAAGTCCTCTGGAGCAGCATAAGAAAATTGAATCAGCTTTCTCCGATTTGTGTATTCATGTCTCGTCTGGTTTCAAAGTTTTGAGGTATATAAATATTTTACCTCTATGATTTCCCCTAAGGTGGGGACGTGTCCTGTGTTTCATGCAGCGTTTGTTCCTTGAGCGATACAAGAGTTATCCCGGAATGTTTGTGGAGGAAATTGAATTTATGAAAAATTTCTCATGCCACTCTTACAGTACATACTTCAAATAGCTAGTGCACGTCCAAGACGCTATCTCAAGTACGTGAGAGTAATACAAGGGGTTATTGCTGGCAGCTACTCGAAGATAGAGTAATGGAAGGACTAAGAACAAAATTTAAATTACTCATTGATCTGCTGTACGTGCATTACATACCACCTACTATCAATGAGCTGCAAGTGGAAACGTTTATTCAATTTCCAACTTTGAGTAAAGTGTATACATTTTTTCAGTTCTAGAAGTTAGTATTTTAATTTCTGCTTAAGTACCATGTCCTCGGAAATTGTTAAAACTCAGGGTGTCTGTAGGCGGGTTTTACACACCAAAAGAAAAAATAATAATATACGGACGGTACAAATTCCTTCTTGAGTAAATTTTACTTTATTGATTGTTTTTATATTAGTGTCTATAAGAAAAAAACTTTCCAAATAGTTGCCATTTGCAACTGTACAAAAATTGTGAGTGGGTTTTGAATCGTTTCGCAACTACGTATCAATCACTTATTCTTAAAGAGTTTACATATAATGGAGTAGATTGCAGTACACAAAGGTAAAAAAGTGGATATAGATCAAGAGATAGGGGAAGCTATAAAATTGGTTTTCAACGAGCAATGTATTCATACCAGTTTGATAATAACATATTAAAGAAAACCAGAACAAAATTCATAAACAAGGTATACAACTTGCTCTCTTTATTTTAGTAGAATACATACCCAAAGTTTTGCCGAATTGTTTTGAAACACAATTTGTAAACTTGCAAAGTGAAAGCAGTTTTGAAACACAATTTGTAAACTTGCAAAGTGAAAGCAGTTTTTTTTTTGTTTTCTAGTTGGATTTCGATACCTTTTTTACTACGGCAAAGAGGTATATGGCAGTTGTGGTTTTGCTTCAATAATAACTGTAAAATTTCAAAACCGGAAAAATGTATCTTCAATCTGCACAAATAGGCTAAAGTTTTGAATTTTTTGTGAATTGTTATAGAAAAGATATATTTTTAGACTTGCTAAATTCGTCCTGCAACCTATAGGCAAGTCTTAAAAACCGCTATTAAGCCAATCACTGTAATCGATAGCAAAAAAGCAAAACTCAATAGTAATACTAAACAAGAACCTTTTATATGAATAGCACTTTTTTACATAATATACAAACGAATTTAAACCAACTATGAGTTAATGATATTACAGTAATATTCCTAGTTTATACTCCAATGGATCAGTATTGCAAACATAGTATTCGTTGTATAAAATAAACGTGCAGTTTTTCAAACAACTTCTTTTGTGATATGAGCTTCTTCTTCTTAAAGTGTCTTATGCTTTTTTATTTAAATTTTACATTGTTTTTACCTACTATGTTATTATATTATATACATATATAGTATATAGATATATAGTATATAGCGCCAGTAAAGCCCTAAACCTCCATTGGTTTGTCTTGGTGCTGCTACTCCATGGAAGGTGGCGCTAGTGGGAAATGTAAATATAGCACGTTGACGATTTCCACCCTCGGATGGGGAGGAAACATCCTGGGGATAAACGCTAAAGTGCACGGCCCCAGCGAGGTTCGAACCTAGCCACCTAGAGGAACGTGGATCAGTATCTCAGCTCGCTAAGCCACTGGGCCACGCTACCTCCCGATATGAGCCCCAGAGTGTTAAAAAAAGTTGAGCCATACAAAAAATAACTGTTCATATTACAATAAATAATGGCTTTAAAAATCACAAAGAAAAACAGTATTTAATGCCAATAATATATTTAAGAAATGTTTATGCTTATTGACGATGAATGTTTTGAGAAATAAATCACAAAAATACATTTGTTACACTTTTATCCTTTTTCTTAACAGTCAAATATTTGAATTCAAGTGAAGAATGTAACAGTATATTTATTGTGCCTTCATCCTACGTTACTTTAACTCTTAACTGTCCTTTGTAGCTAACTCAGACGTCAATGCACAAGACCCGTTCTTACCTTAGTGTGGCTATGGGTCGTCAATACAGCTTGCCCTGATTCTGCATCGCTTTCACCTATAATTCTCAAAATATACACTCAACCTCTGCTAAAAATAAAAGCCAGGCTATTTACATAAACGCTATGTACTCTAGATAAAGTTATAGATACATATAAAGAAACGAAATACAAGACGATCATACACAAATGCTATATGCCGAGATTAGACAGTAATACAATATTTCCCCAGTTGTTTTCCCTTGCGTAAGAATATGTCTTTAAATCATTGGAATGACAAATAAAGATAAATGTATAAAGATGAATAAAAACATTTAAGTCATTTACGTTTTACTAACAATATTGTACATGTGATTAAAAATTAGCCAACAAAATTACAAAATTGTAATCAAATGTCAAGCGCATAATTTCAATGGTAATTAATTAAAAATTAACAACAATTTTATTTACATAAGAATGTACACTAAGCAAATTAAGTTAGACAGTAATTACTAAACTAATTCTAAATAGGGATACTAAATAAAGTATCCCTAATTGGCATATTTCTTTTTCTTCTGGAATCTAGTTATTAATTACGGTAGCAACGCAAACATAAAATTCTTTGAATTTTTGCAAAATCTTAGTCCGCCAAAATTGCTGTCCTTTGAATAATTTCATTATAAATCCCCAGGGGGCGACCAAACGACAAAATAACACTTAATTCTTTTACAGATGTTTAACTGTCCTTGAATCTGATAATAATAGCAATGAGATCTTAAATATAATTGCCCTATTTATTATTTCCGCAAATTTAATATTCATCTGCCGCACTGATTCAAGTGGTGTACATATCTTAGAAACAAAAGAGCGGCATTTTACCTCTACAATAAAATCTTTTTCCATTAATTCGTCGGGGGATGCATAAAGAATAGGGTTATTTGGGTCAATAGATATACCACAGGGCATGACAGTTTTATCTGTCTTTTGTTGAAAATCATCTCCTGCTCTACTTTATCTACTTACATAAAATCTTTATAAAGAATATCATTCACAGCATTGGCAGAAGATGTAGACTTTCTCATTCTGCATATTCTTTTAAATTTTGAAACTGTTTATCGTTTTAATCCTTGATGCCACCGATCGCTTATGTGCTGTTCCAAAGATTCAGATTCTAGATTGAAACCCAATAACTGCAGAAAATTTTCTTTGACTTCGTAAATCTTTCGGCTGCCATATCTGGAATATCTTTTCCAGCATCTGATCCATAATCCATATCCACTTCAGCAACACCGCGAAAAATTATATTACTTGTGTTTCCATGTTTTTCATTATTTAATACACTTGTTCTTTTACGTGCGTCGCAGTATTTTTCAGATGTTGCTTTTATTCGTGTTCTAATGATTTCATGGAAGCTACGTAGATTATTATATACTAGCAGTCCAGTGAGACAAATGTCTCATTTAATAAAACAAAAAAGACCGTTTTGCAAATAGAACGCGTATTCACCACACGTACGTATATGACGTCATTGTTGGTAGCAAACTACCAGTTGCATTCGCCTTGATAAAATTTGCCTAGAATCTAACCTAAAAAGTTCGGATTAGGATAATTACGATAATAATTAGTGTTAGAGACTGAAATTCGGTTCTTGACCTGACATGACCATTCCAAACATATAACTTTAATAACTTTTTTCTCTATCTCTTACGGTTTGGCTGCTGAAACAGCGTCCCGGACGGACGGACGGACAGGTCTATTAGATAAAGGATGCTACTACTGCGCCTTCACAACGCGTTTGATAAGAATTTCAAAATGGATAACATACTCGTTTTCCACCAATACATTTTTCGACTTATGAATTGTAAATTTCTGCAGAATTGTTTGTCACATCATAATATCAGACTATCTGAATGACCTTCCACACGGTGTACCGCACCTATTAGATTTTCGAACAGCTCAGGTTTGGGAAGGGTAGGAAAATATTTTGTTCGTTCGTTTTTGGTCCTGTACAACAATATTCTCTTGCAGAACTAGCACTGTGCTCGCACAACATATGTTGTGGCCCATTTAGAATATCTTTTTCGAGTTCATTTACTTTAGAGTGTGAGATATATTCCGCGACTTACGATATTCTACTGCTTTTCTAACTGCATGTCTAAATTTCATAAATTGTTATCAATATAATTTTTAAATTTTGGATCAGTGTTAGGATTTTAATTGCTGGTAACAATTTCTTACAATATGATTGTTCCATTCAATTTTTTGGATTCTCACCTTGCAACCATTTGGCATCGACTCGCGCAATTTTCTATATACACTGCTCTCTCCATGGACGAATAATTGTATATACTTTATGCCATACAGTGGTAGGTATAGATTTGCTAAAACCTTCACTGATAATTGCTGCTTCCATTCCTGTCGATGCACCATTCCAATTTCTAAAATAAATGTGATCAACATGCTGGTCTTTCCTCGCACAAATAATGCAAAATGTGTTGTTTACAGCAATATACAGAACCAGAACCTAAGCCCAAGTACACCTGACAAAGCATTGTAATTGGTGCCGTAAGACCTTTCTTTCCAGGCACCGTCAGCTCTTACAGCAATTCTGGAGTGTACATCTTCATATACTACTCCCCTAGCAAATGCTCGAAGTTGAACTCGCTGCCTTAGACACGTTTGTCCATACTTATCAAGTTATCAGGACCAGTTAATAATTTTTTATACGCCAATATCAACAATTTCATTAAAAACGCCTTACAAAGATCAAATTTGTAGCAATTAATGTTACTATTTACGATTAAAAACGTTGAAAATATTTTGCTCCCATCCGTAGTAGATAACTTTCTTCTACAACTTTTTGCGATAATTTCATTATTAAAAACACAATTCTGTAACTAAAGAAATTGCATGGCTTATTGCTAGATTCGCCGACAACTAATTTGAAAAAATAGTTTGCTTCATTGTATAGTCCTCTGAATACCACTGCTAGTCAAAGTTAAGTAGATTACTTTTGCGGTGGTGGCACTACCCATGTCCTTTGCGCTTGGGATTAGGACTCGTGATACCACTGTAAAAATAGTAGAAATAACTTTGAATAGTCATGATATTATAAGTAATTATTTTTCAGCTAGATATTGCTGTGGTCTAATGGCTTTTATTTGATTTAAATTAGTGTAATTCTTATTCTCAGGGTTTTATTTTAAAATTTTGATTTCAATCTTACCTTTTGTCCACAGTCTTTAACATGTAATTGTAATAACTTTAGTTATTCTACTCTATCTCAGGGTTACTATTAAAATCAGATTAAGAGTGAATAACTATAATACCAGATATATGACAATTGTATTTATTAAGTAATTGATAACTGCCTTTATCATACGTATAACAACTGTTTGATTCACACAGATGCGTGCATCAAAACCTTTTTGCTTATAATTATTCATGTAATTCAAGTCATAACTGTTCTATCTCATTCAAAGGTCGTGGTAAAGTCAAATTTGCATCTTGCCGTATTTGTTTGCCTCTGTTAATATTGGAAAGGAATTTGTAAGCTTCCCTTAATGGCTTTTAAGCGGATGGATACACTTTCTAATAGGACTTAAGCCGACTTAGCGTATTTGGGACTCATGTGTTTATGGATTTCGTTCAATACAATGCCTCATTGAGAGAGCTTAGCATTAAGATTTCTTAAAATAAGCATTTATTCCTAAACAACGTGCGACGCTCCGATTGGCTACGCAGGATCGCCTCATCCAATAGTGTTTGAGCCTTCCCCTCCTTGTTGAATTTGCGAGTTCAGCTCATTGTCAATTCAGCTTCAGTTAGATTCAGAATTTCGAGTAAGCAAGTTCAGCTATGCTTTGTGCTGGTTTGCGATCGGTCTAGCTCCCTGGTAAAGACGTTTCCAGGTTGTTTTGTGTTACGGTTACGCGCAATTCGCTATTTTCGCGTGGCCAATCCAAGCGTGTCACAACAGTTGAAGCTATTGTAAAAAACCATCGGTCCATCAGTGACTATTGTAATCGTTGTTACTCAATATACTCGTGTTTGTTAAGTCTTGTTTCACTCCAACAAATAACTGAACCCAAGTCAAGGGTTATTAAGTGGCAGTTCCCGGCAATCCCATTGAACCGGAATTCGCAGCGGATTAACTGGGGGCCCCATTCGTGGAAGCCTCTTTTCAAGTTAATCATACAAAAACCAACAACTTTAATAATATTTGATAATACTTAATATCAGTTAAATCAATTTTAGATTAATTTTACTGTTTGTTTTCAATTTTATGTTTATCTAATTTATGATTCAATTGAATTCAATTTTAATAACTCTGTACGTAGCAGATATATTTTATATTTCTACTCTCTCTTAATATGTGTGTTGTTTTAAGTTGTCAGTTACTAGACTTACTTTGTAAGCTTCTATCCTCGAGCTCTTAATCTTCTATACTCTTCTATTTGCCAGATCTCTGCTACAGCTATTACTGTTGTGGTTGGCAGCACATCCCTGTAGTGGTAATCGATACACACACAAGTTTTTACTTTCGCACTAATAATTGTCTATCACACTCTTTATATGTATGACAATATTAATAGTTACATACCAGTACATTAACTTCTAAAATTGACTATTAAATTCGATTTCAAATAGGACTTGTGTCAATTCAAATTATATTTTTCTACAACCCCTTTTGTTCTGTTATTTCAAACTACCCGCCAAAACCAATGGTTACCAAACAAATGATAATACAGTTTTCTTTTATTAGTTGTTATGACTTTTGTAATTGTCATAATTAATATTTTTAGGATAATAGTTTTACATTGTGTATGTCCTCAATTACATGACCAAATATGTAAGAACCAAACTCCTATATTACATCTTATAACAATAATTACGTCTTTCAGACAAGTCCCGACTAATTCGTATTAAAATTGCAACCAAAACTGGACTATTTACAAATGATTTCCAAATGCCGTTGTAAAAAAACGAAATTCCAACGAGAAAAGAAAACTATCACCCCTTTCAGGAACATTATTTTAAGCTGCTGTTTATTTTTGTAGTTATTGAATGCTTTATCATTTAATGGTCATATCAGTTTATAATATGTTTTCAAACAGTTGAATACAATGAACTGAAACTGTTGGTGCACAGTTTCCCCTAAAAGGCTACAAGATATCATTATCCCATTAATTCCTATACTTAAGCAGGCCTCGTGCGAAACGCACGAACTGCTACTTCAAGTCTAATGATTTTTAATGCAGTGTAATTAGATGCTTTACCACATACCATGTGCATTTGGATCGAGCGGCGCTAGTACATAATAGTGCACTCCTTGCTTAATGACTTACAACCATTGTAATAAGTAGGTTGAAACTTCCATTTTCAGGCACACACCTTTTAAATAATTGCATGCTTGCAGGAATTCATGCTTCGGTAATTAAATCGCGTTAATTTATCTACCTGTAGCTTCTAACCTCAAACTAGAACCTACCTTGCTTCTTACGGAGTCAATTGTAAATCACACGCGAACTGCAGTAAACATTCCGCTAACAAGTTAATCGCCCAAGTGTAATTAATTGCATCTGTAGTCGCTTTTAAATTGATCATTAAATTGGTTTGGATTTTTCAACGCGCGGTTTATTACTAAACTATTTGCTCTAACATAATACTTGGAGATGCTACTGCAGAGATGATTCTAAATGTAAAATTAGTACTAATAACTAACTACACCTAATCGTTAATATTATGTTAGTTGTGTATTTGTATACATCACGTGTAATATTTCAAACGAACTTAATTAAGAAGGACTTACAAGCATTAGAGGTAAACGATAAAAGGATAATTAGCAGATATACAATATTCCAGTACTTTTTTACACTTACTATTCGATAATCATCTTATACCCTTTGGCTTGTTGCTTCGTAGACGAGTAAATACATAAACTAGGAAATAAAAAACAAAGAGTCCTTTCATCATAATCAAACGTATGCAAGTACACAAATCTAGAAACAAACAAGGTAACGCTACGCGCCTGCCGATGGATTGAGCTGAAATAGGATGAACTAATCGCGAGCCTACATCGTCTGCTCCATAGGAATTTGATAGTCTCAGGCTCCCCTAGAAAATGAGCAGGCATGAATTTGACATTCTTCGAGAGGTTACCGTAAGTTCATGCGATGCGGAGTCCTAGATCCCGGACGTTAGCATTCTTTGAGGCGTTAGAACATTTGCTCAAGTAGAAGATCGATAAGTGAATTCTTGGAACAGATTGTTGTACTCGTACATATCAGCTACAACTTTCTCGTTTTCCAAACAGGAGAGTTGTCATCGAAAAGAAAAACAACACGCCACAACTTCTCACGTCAAATTTTTTATTGCTGCGTTGTAGCTGGTTTTAGTAGTTACTATTATCTTCTTTAGGTGAGGTCTCCGATGGGCAATTATAATCACTATTCGTATTTTTGATGCTGCTGATCTAAATAGTTCGTTAGTAGTACTGTTGAACCATTCTCTTAAGTTCTTCATCTACTAATGTCATCACCTTCTCACGCTTCTCCTCCCTTAAATCTTTCTCTGCAGTATTATCTGAAGCAGATGGTATCTATAGCCTCTCATTACGTGTCCGAGATATTGTATTTTTCGTTTTTCAATAGTGAAAATGACTTTTTTCATTCTTCTCATGACTTGTATGTTAGTTACACGTTCGGTACACAATATTTTTAATATTCTTGTATATAGCCATAACCCAAACGCTTCTAACTTTTCACATCTGCTTTCTTCAGTGCCCATATTTCCATCCCGTAAAATAGTATCTTACGTTGTTAATTGGTATTCGGACGATTTTATCAGTTACTTTATTTAATGAAAACAAAGAAATTTTCAAATGCCACCTGGATGGACTTTCAATTATTAGGGCAAATGCACCATTCCCAAGTAATAGTTTAAATAACCTCTAAATTTAGTGCCGTAAAGAAGATGATCCGTCAGTGCAAAAATAGCGTAAAATTGAATTTTCAAACACCAAAATGGCAAGAAAGCATCAGGTAAATACAATTAATTCTGTGACGTAGCAACGGCTAACCTGGTTTTGTTTCTAGTGTGACGTAAACCCACGCGTGATTCGCTTTTGTTCAATTTCCGTGGAAAACTGCAAATGCCGCCTCAATTCGCACTGTTTAGGGACGCCAGCTAAATTACTTGAAGCTCAATAAACCTGAAAATCTGGAATATGCCTCTGCACCTCGTACATAGCCTAATTTTGATCAGACCCAAAAATAATGGACTTGCTCCAACGCTTTCCTTGTGAAATTACCTTGAAAATTGCTGCTTCGTAGGCGTGATACGTTTTCTAGGGACGCTGCGTCGATGGTAATCCTCGTGGTGGCTTCCTGCTCCGAAACTCTGGACACAGGCACTCAGGAGGACCTGCTCTACGCGTTGGACATAAAATTCTTGTTGGCCGATACTTTCAACTAATCGTAAAATGACCTCGATGTTTACCGCACTTGGGCTTGCTTTTCCTCTTCACTTATCAACACGAAATTTACACTCACGGGTGCTCTGGAGACTGGTGAATATAAAAACATATTTTTGGGCTTACAGATAAAGCTTTTTACTTAGAAAATTTATACAAAACTGAGAGCAGACTTGCCCCCCAACACAAATTTTACAAGCTTGTTTGGTAATAATGACAATTAACTGTCTCATAATTTAGCAACTAGATTTTCATATGTTTAAATGAAATTAGATTGGATCACATGTTTGACTTATGGACTTCAGTATTGATGTCATGTCTTTTCCTAACTACTAAAATGGTTTTTTTCTTGGAATAAATGTCATTAGACTTTGCTCTGCTTTTAAATCACTTTGGTTTATAATGCACTGATACACCTGAGTTCTTTTAGCGTCTCACTAATTGTCTTTCATTTACCTTTCAGCTAATTTGCCGTTTGCTGGCTTATAAACTTTTAATACATAACGCTCATACAATTTCTGTGCTTAACAAATCATTCTATATCATTTTATTCATATTATGTTTGGCGTTACTAAGCTCAAATCCGTCAGTTATAAATTAAATTGCATTGATGCTCTGAACGTAACCCTTCTGAAACCTGCCTTATCTCATGCTAACTTTTATTCCTCAAATTATTAGTTACTGCTGCTCACATCAAATGCATTTATTAATGTAAAGTACCTACTGGTTATCTTGCAATAAATTAAATATTTAAATCTGTGCTCATTTTGACCTTATTCATTTAGTTAATTAGGCAATCAGAAGTGCTGTGGGCAGTAAACCATTACAATATCTGCTGGCGTGAGTGTGTTGAAATGTACTTTGTAATTCCTTTCTGGCGTTTAGATATACACTATATACACGGTATGAGAAAAAGGGCGATACATATTTCTGTTGTTTGCTTGAAAGGCAATTGCATTCAGATTTGCAGTTGAAATTCTTCCATAATTATCATTAATAATTGTTTAATAACGCTGTAACAATACATTAACGTGTTACATAACACTTGATTGGACACTGACAGTAACTTACGTTACGCGTTCCTTATATAATCTAAATAAAACAGTAATTAAAAAAACAATCCACAGCGCAATTCAAAAGGAATGGTTACTATTTTACTGCGTATTGAAAGAGTTATACTTTGAAATCCCAGCTAGAAAGAATACATTCAGATTTTGCAAAGCAAGTGACGTTATGGTGAGGTATAGGCACTTGCATACATTACAGTATCAAAGCAAATGGCAAATTTCAACCACTAAACATGCTTTGTAGGACTCCAACTCTTCTTTCTCAAATAATACAAAAATGTAACTCAGTCTGAAAAATAAATAGTTGAACCAAAGAAACTTATAAACATTGACTTTAGTAAGGATATTATTCAGACAGTGCTACCGTCACTCAGAAATTAGGCTTAGTGAAATTGCCATTCAGAAAGGCTCTTGGGTAAATGACTCTAATTCAGCTCAGAACAGAAAATCAAACATTAACGCGGCACAATTGAAAGTAGACTCGTCCCAAGAGCCCCACGAAGCCCTTCTCAGGAGCTCTTCCATGTGCGTAGGTCCCACTTTGCATAGCTAAAATCAGACAACGGTTCTCCTCTCAATCGCTTTGAATTTTACAAGCAAAGCATATCGCTTATCCAATATCGTTTTCCCGATCATTTGTGCGTTTCGTTTTCGGCCCTTGTTTCGTTTTTCCGTAAAGATATACTGGATTGCTGTTGGAGAGGCCTTGCTGAAGTGCCGGGAATGGCATTCGCAGTATCCGCTAGTGTTATAAAACCCATAAAGTGAAATAGACCGGACTACCGAGGCGCATAAATGGCGCCATCGCGCTTTATAGGCGCACACTTTGTCACAAAATCATATTTGAACATCCTGGCCTCTGCATTTTTTCGAACCGCCCCCAATTCGGACACGTGTGAACCTGAGGACTGTTACATGTGACTGGAGCAAATTTCTCTGATTGATTAAATCTGCGTACTCTGTACGTTTTAACGAACCATATCAGTTCATAAACGGAGCAATAAATATATTATCTCCTCCTGCTGTACCCATTCCAGAGTATGAAAGTAAATTATACCATTAACGTCAAATCTGATGAAGCAGCAGACTATTAACGTATTAAAATGAGCTAATTAAGGAACGAGTTATGGACGGGTGCCGGTTCATCCCTGACGATTTTTGCCTTAATCTACTAATTGTGATGATAACCAATATCCATTACGTATATCATTTTTGATGGAAGAGTCGTGTAGGTTAGTATGACGCAAATGATTTACGAGCTCATTAGCAATATCAGCAAATTAAGTTGGCTTTTCTAATTTTTTTTATTAATTTGATGTTTTAGAGTAGAATTCCCTTAATGGGATCATTTGATGCAGCATAAGTTTGAAGGTTTTCTAGGAACGGAGAAGTATATATTTCATGCATGTAACCTTACTCATCAATTTTGCTACCCCTAAAACAGTTAGAAGTGTACCATTCGATGTTTGCCTTGTGGTAGACATAAAGAAAGCTACAGCAAATGACATATTCAAATTGCCAATATTGCTAGTTTTTTCAGTTTAAGTTAGTAAAATTACCGCTTATTGCATTTGCTTTCGCTACCACATATCCGTTTTTCCTTGTTAGGGTGTCTAACGCCAAGTGTGCCTAAACATTATTTCGCTACTCACAGTATTCGCAGCACTGTTGGTATTTGCGGTCATAACTAGGGTTGCTTGGGTTTTACAAAAACGTATTTAATTATTGTTTTGTCATTGCTATCTCACATCCTGTTCGCTAAGTTTTGTTTCCCTATCGGGCTGTGACTGGAATTTGACTTGGGTTTATTTTTAACATTTTGTTATTTCAATTTCAACCTTAATCTCTGTTTTGTATTTGTATCTCGACTTCTTTTTTACGGATTCTAGCAGTTACTGTCTTGAAGTGATTGATGATCTGTTGAACTTTTTACGAAGTAAAAAATATAATATCCTAATTGGGTGATTAAAAAAATTGTATTCATTCCCAAATCATTCAGAGGACATTAATTATATTCATCGTGTAAAGTGCAATAAGACATTTCCTGCACCAGTACGTTTTTATTAATTAGTTTTACCTTTTCTTATTGCCAGCTAGCTGCGTGGCAATGATATCTCTCTTACTTTATTGACTTCAGTCGTAGTTATACAAATGCCTTGTTATAATAAACTCAGAAAATTACCTGCACTCGTGCTAAACTGAAAATGTTAGCTTCAAAAATCTACTCAAATAAAAGCAAATTGGTTTACATACCAAAAAGCTGCTTCTAGTACGCTTTGAGATTAAACATAGTTAACGCACATCTAGGACACTGTACAAGCGCGGTGCTCACAGAGCAATACTACTCGCAGATAGCTCCTTCAAACGCCGTCTTTGTGCTACGCTACTGCGCATATGTTCAGGCGCGTAAACCCTTTGGTGCACAATGACTTAATACCGACCTCTATTGAAACTCTCGTGTCGTTAATTACAGCATAAATAAAATGCACACGGTTGCTGCAGTGATGACTAACTAATGCCAGTTGCTAATTACCTGAATGTGAACGTCACTCGATGACGCAGTCGCTTCCTGGCTCAAAATCGCAAACAATACTATCTGCAGGACTTGAACTATTTCTCTGCGGCAACTACTTTTTTGACCGGCCTTAACCCTTGTGCCTGCATGTAAAAGCACAAGAGCTGGGCAAGCCAAAACTGCAGCTTTCTCTGCCGAAATTCCATCGCTTTTGGCATTCGCACATTCACTAGCGCGTTTGAAACCACTAATTTAATCTAAAGAAGCAATTAACAACATTCATGCATAAATCGGCTGTATATTCAAATGCCATTCTAAATACACTCAGGCGAGCTACATCAACCCCGTTACAAATGATTAATGCTCTGCGCTGTAGTTATGTCATATTTATGTTAAATGATAGTAATGTGGTATTAAAGTACTACCATGGAATACTGTACATCGTAATGAGAAATATTTTCAACAATGCTATTTAAAAAGACAATAAAGCCGATTAAAAATTAATGTTTTCGGAAATTACTATCATTTTCTGGAAATGGTACAGGTTCAAGAAAACTAAGAGAGAATTTAATTTGCTTTAATTTCTACAGAACTATTTTGGTTCAAAGGCAAAAACGAAACAAATTATTGAGGGAAAACCTTTTTTTTCATTTTGCAGCATAATGGGAGTGGACTAAGCGGGAGGGAGAAATTTGGATATCTGCAAATTTTTTTTTTGTTTATTATACACTACAATCTGTCGCTAAGCGACAATCAATAGTTGTTTTAATAATAATAATAATAATAATAATAATAATAATAATAATCTTTATTCAACAGGTAAAAATACCCAATTACAGAATAAATGTAAAATACAAATAGCAAAAATCAAATAGTAATAGCCGAGAGGCGAGTAGATACAATGGTCTTAAATTTATTCAAACTTAAATTAAACAAATCAATGTCACTAAAATAAGAATTATATAATTGACACATTAGTATAACAGGACTATTGAAATGATAATTTGTTCTAGGATTTTTAAATGTAAATATTTCTTGATTGCGCGTATTAACGCACGGAACTCGAAAACAAAATCTTGATAGCAATGCAGGAGTGCAAGTTAGATCTCTTAAAATTTTAAACAATGAAATTATTATAGTATACAACCGTCTGTTTCTGAGAGATATGTGCTTTAGGTCCGTTAATAAATCTTTGTAGGATTTTTCATTGGAGTTATATGTCGATCCATTAACACGGTAATGCAAAAACTTAAGGAACTTCTTTTGTACATTTTCAAGTCTATCAATTTGATAGTTATAGAAAGGATTCCAAATAACAGCACAATACTCCAGTTTGGTCCTCACTAAGCTATTGAATAGGTTACACAAGGCACTACAATTTGAGAAATCTTGAGTATTCCGAAAGATAAAGCCCAGTTTTCTATAAGATTCCAGTATTATTGTATCTATATGATCATTAAATGACAATTTGGTATCAAATATGATACCAAGATCTTTGAAACTAAAAACTCTATTTATTGATACGTTAGCTAAAGTATAACCAAAATGAAAATCTGACTGCTTTCTGGAATAGGTCATAGTGAAACATTTATTAACATTAAAAAACAGTTTGTTAGTCTCTGACCATTTACAAATTGCATCTATGTCAGCTTGCAACATCTCACAATCTTGAATATTATCAATCAACTTAAAAACCTTTAAATCATCGGCGTACAAAAGAAATTCGGAAAATCGTATACAGTTACAAATATCATTTATAAAAATTAAGAATAATAACGGTCCTAAAACTGATCCCTGCGGAACACCCGACGTAGCTACAAAATATTCGGAACGGGAATTATTGCAGTACACAAATTGCTGACGGTTTGACAAATAGGATTTGATAAATTGAACAAAATTTTGGTGCCCACCCATATCGACAAATTTTTGTAACAAAATATTGTGATCGACCGTATCAAAGGCTTTTCTAAAGTCTGTATAAATGACGTCAACTTGATTCCCGCTTTCCAAACTGTCTGATATAAATTGTGTAAATACAGTTAAATTTGTTTGTGTAGAACGTTTGGTAATAAATCCATGCTGATTTAGGGAGATCTGACTTGAAATTTGTCGATATAGGCTGTCATGAATTATTGATTCAAACACCTTAGAGAATACAGAAAGAAGTGCGATAGGTCGATAGTTTTCAATATAATTAAGTTTTCCAGATTTATGGATCGGACATATTTTTGCAAGTTTCCATTTTTCAGGAAAAGTGTTGGTTGTTATACTTAAATTAAATATTATACGTAACGGTTTAACTAAAAAATCGCAACAACCTTTTATTACATAAGTTGGCACTCCGTCCGGACCCAGAGATCTGGAATTCTTCAGTTTATTAATAGCAGCTTTAATTTCATCTTCAGTAACTTGGCTTAAAGTAACGCATGTATTAATACAGTTCTCAGTCATTTCTGCATTCCCAGGTAAATTTACTAGAGGTGTATAATTATTAGCAAAAAATGTTTTAAATCCCTGGACAATCAAATCACTAGATCCTAATACTTCACCTTGGAAAAACATCGATGCTGGCACACCAGAACTTTGTTTTTTCTGTTTAATGTAGGTCCAGAAACTTTTAGGATCAGATTTAATATTTTGCTTCGCATTTTTAACATAATTAACATACGCAATATTAGCATTCCGTTTGACAAGAGCTCTGAAACGTTTAAATTGTGTTTCATAAGTAATATCTTTAAATTTTAAGAATAATCCCCTAAATTTATTTTTCTGTTTGATTAAATTAATTAGCTCAGGTGTGTACCAGCAAGGATATTTTCTTTTAGATTTAATTACCTTTGGAACGGCCTTATCAAAAATATTGTAAATAACATTATACAGTAAATTTACTGCGTCATTGGCATTTACACAATTTTCAAGAAAATTCCAATTAACATTACTAAACAGTTCGTACATGTACAGAAAATTTGCTCGACTAAAATTAAAAAATGATTCTTTTTTAGGTAGTAAAATTTTTTCTTTGTTGATACAAAATTCATAATTTATAATGAGCGTAGGGTGGTGCAGATCTTCAGTAACAATACTATCATCTGATTTAGTTACAGTAACGTTCATATTGGATAATACTAGATCCAAAATTCTACCATTATAATTAACGACATGGTTTAATTGATCAAAATTTAACAATCCTGTAAAATTTAGAAAATTTTTACACTCTGTAGATAAGTCAGCAAAATAACATTTATCAATGCAATATTTATAAATATTAGGCAAGATAAAGTCGCCAACAATGATAATGTGAGAATTAAAAATAAAAGGTAGAGCTATAATGCTCTCATAAATTATATTGTAGTTATTTAGAGACATATTTGGCGGAATATATATTACAAGAATGAATACTGAAAGATGATTGCTAATCGAAACTTTTGCACAAACCACGTCACAAGAAGCAACAGGACAAGAAAATGTAATGTCCTCTGAAAGGAATTGTTTTGATATCGCTAAGAGCGCTCCTCCACCACTCGAACGACCGGTAGCAGCAAGATTTCTGAGTTCGCATTTAACCTTGTTAGCGCAAAGACGTGTATACCACGACTGGAAGTGTAAACAAGTTAGTGCCCACATTTCAAATAAAATTCAAACCATATTAACCAGCAGTCCGCAGCTAAACCAGTAAGTGGCCTTTATATTACCATAATTGATACTACCACAATCGACAATGATCCACCACTGGAAATTCAAACGATAAACAAACGTAAAGCAGATGCCTTAACACCGCCGATTAATGAAGTCTTAAAACGCTACACATGGGTACCCCCACAATTAACACAAAACAAGTTCTATTTGCCACCTCGTTTAGAAGACGAATTAAACGACAATCAAACACACACATCTAACCAAAAACCAGATACAGTCGCGCCAACAATTAAAATTCCGCCCATCTACTTACAAAACAATATTAATCATAAAGAGCTGACCTCCGACCTCGAAAAGATAGCAACAGGCGAGTTCACCACATTTTGCAATACAAATTCGATACGAATAAATTTAACCAAACCAGAAGATTACAGAAAAGTATCCGAACATCTTAGAGCAAACCAAATCAAGTTTCACACCTTTCAAAACCCCAGTAGCAAGCCAATTAGTATTGTAATTAAAAATGTCCCAATTTCGCTCACAATTCAAGAACTCGAGCACGAACTTAAAATGTTCCCAATAATTAAAATAACGCGACTGCTCACCAAAGATAAACAACCGCTGCCCGTCTGCGCGGTGGATCTAACAGACAACGAAGAAGCTAAAAAAATATTCAAACTAAAATCCATATATCACTCAATAGTTACAGTTGAAATAAGAAAAAAACCAACCAGCATCCCCCAATGTCACCGCTGCCAGCAATATTTCCATACCAAAAACTATTGTACTCTCGAACCCCGTTGCGTGAAATGTGCAGGAAAACACCTACATAATCAGTGCCCTAAAAAGCCAGAAGAACCGCCAACTTGCGCAAACTGCGGGGAAAATCACGCAGCAAGTTACCGCGGTTGTAAACACCACTTAGAATTACTTCAAAAACGAACAGCAAACCGACCCAACCTCAACAGACGTCTACATACAGAAAACGCATGGAACACCCCGTTAAATTTATCACAGCCACAGGTGCCACGTAACAATCCTCCAAATATAAATCACAACACAACCAACACACCCTATCCTACATCTCAACAACCAATCAACAACACAGAACCAAACAATCTAGTCAAAATCCTTATCGATTTCCTCACCCCACTTATCCCTCAAATTAAAGCTTTCATCACAAATACACTCATTCCTCTCCTTTTCAATGGCCCATAAAGAAACAAAAACAATAGAGAAGTTAACAATCCTAAATTGGAACACGAATGGCGTCAAAGTTCAACGATCATTACTAATTTCCTTCATAGCAAGACATAACGTGGACATAGCCTGCCTCACAGAAACCCATCTCTCACCAGAAGACAATCTCAAAATACCGGGTTATCAGGTTCACAGAAAAGATCGAATATCAGAGAAAGCGGCAGGAGGAGTAGCCATCCTAGTCAAAAAGCAGATCAAGCACAACCCCATACCTGACCCAACTACACCAAACATGGAAACTGTTGGTATCAGAATCACACTAAACAATCAGAGTCACACAATAATTAGTATGTACAAGCAACCAAAACAAAAGCTAAACTCTTCAGACCTACTTGCAATGTTTAACTCGACTGAGCCTACCCTTGCGATTGGTGATCCAAACTGCAAGAACACGCTATGGGGCTGCAGAGCCACCAACCCGGAAGGCATCAAACTCGAACAAATCTCCTCCGAACTTGGATTCCTAATACAAACTCCACCCAGCTACACTTACTACCCCAATCGTAACGACCATCAACCAGATATCCTGGACGTGGTCTTCCATAAAAACTTTTCAAGGGTAATTCACCAAACGGTCATCGATGAACTTGATTCTGATCACCTTCCGGTACTAATAACTTTTATAGCCACTCCGCACATAAACCCACAAGCTCCTCGCCTAATAAATGGAGCAATAAATTGGGATAAATTCCATATAGCTCTAAATATCCATCTGCAACAACCACCCAAGTTAAAATCATCTGAAGATATAGACGAAGCAATAACTAACTTCACAACAGCCATTGTAAACAGTGTTCGCGATGCTACATCCAATAAACCAAAATTACATAGCAAAGCGAGACACTATCGCCACCCAAACCACATAACAGAACTCATAAAAACGAAGAGCCAAACAAGACGCAAATGGCAACGAAGTAGAAATCCACTAGACAAACAAATGCTCAACCATTTAACACACCAACTAAAAAAAGAATTAGACGAAATAAGAATAACTACCTACCAACGATACATCGAAGAGCTTGAACCTAGCGACCCAGGTATGTGGCGAGCAACCAAGCGAATCCTAAAACAGAATAACGAAATTCCAACAATAACAGATGGCAACAACAGCTACTACACTGACGCAGAAAAAGCCGTAGCATTTGCCAATCACTTGGAGCGCGTATTTACACCAAAAATAACTTGCAGCCCAACAGCAATAGCAGCAACAATCGACTACATCGAAAGAAACTTACCTGTCGTCACCGAATGTATCGAACCAACATCACCTCACGAACTACAATCCCTAATTACCAGGCTCCCCAAACGAAAGACCCCCGGCTACGACCTTATACCTAACATTGTGCTGACACATTTAACAATGAAATCTCTAGCATATCTAGCATCAATATTTAACGGTTGCCTGAGGATGGGACACTTTCCAAAACAGTGGAAGCACGCTATAATACTTTTATTCCCCAAGCCAGGAAAAGATAAAAACCACTTAAAGAACTATAGACCTATCAGTCTTCTGACATCCTTATCCAAGCTGTTAGAAAAAATAATCTACACTCGTCTCAACAATGAAGTGATTTCACTTAACATACTCCCGCCACATCAGTTTGGCTTCAGAAAAGACCACTCAACTACACACCAACTCCAGAGAATAGTAGAGGTATTAGAGACCGGATACGAAAACAAGCAGTTTGCAACAGCCATCTTCCTCGACGTAGCCCAAGCCTTCGACAAGGTTTGGCTAGAGGGGTTGAAAAGAAAATTATTAAAACTAAGAATACCTAACTACCTTACAGCAATACTATTCTCTTTCCTTGAGGGCAGAAACTTTGCAGTAAAAATAAATACTGAATTCTCAGAAACCAAAAGCATACGAGCCGGAGTCCCCCAGGGCAGTATACTGGGACCTTTATTATTTAATATATATACATCTGATATACCCAAACTCGATGCTACGATAGCAACCTTTGCTGATGATACGGCCATTATCACTCTAAGCAATGACTTAACACAAGCAACTCAGTCACTTCAGACAGCAATAAACCAAGTATGTAGATGGTTTAACAACTCGAATATTCAAATTAATTCGAGCAAATGCCAAGCTAAAATATTCTCACTTAGGAGAATACGCAATCCACCAAGCATTCACGTCAACAACGAAATCGTCCAATGGAATACTCCCAATGAACCAGTAAAATACCTAGGAGTCCTTCTAGACACTAAATTATCATGGAATCAGCACATCAACTCCAAACTCAACCAGAGTTACGCACGATTAGCACAACTATATCCGTTATTAAATCGGAAGTCTAAGTTAAAAACCAAATGTGCAATTATGATGTACACGTCCCTCATACGACCCTTAGCACTCTATGCGGTACCCATCTGGAGCACAACATCAAAAACTAACATAACCAAGCTGCAAAGACTACAGAACAAAATCCTGAGAATCTCAGTGGACGCGCCATGGTTTATTAGAAACATCCAACTTCATGACGAGTTAGGAATACCAACAATCGAAGACTACATAAGAACAACCACTAAAAAATTTCTCAAAAATATAGCGACGTGCGAAGGAGCAGCTCACTACAACCTTGGCAAGCGAAATATTCACTCCCGATTAAAACGAAGACTCCCTCAAGACAAATTCTTATCCGACGAAGAAGAATAACCACACAGACTTGTCCGAGGCATCAAATTACCTCATAAGTTAGATTAATCATTTTAAATTTGTTAACAATGCCATGTATAATACAATTGTAGTGTTGATCTGGCAAATAAATAACTAAAAAAAAAAAAAAAAAGCAAGATTTCTATCGTTTCTAAACACTGTATAATTGTTATCGAACAATTCACCATTACTTATTGAACTATCTAAATTTGTTTCAGTGCAAGCAATAACAGAAAAATTATATAAACTGGAATTGACATATACCTGATGCGTTTTTGTCCTCAAACCACGAACGTTCTGATAGTAAATAGATAAAACTTTATTTATTGGGTCTCTATTTACACTACCAGCTGAATTAAAACTGTTTTATTTATGTGGAAGGTCAGTTTCACTCATAATTTTAAGGGGGGCTGAATTATCAGATTTCTTTAAGAATATTGACCCTTTTTTAGTCCACAAGTATTTATAGTCGCACTCTTTTCTTGCGGTGTTTGCTTTCCATAATAAATTTTTATTCGCAGGCGTTAAATTCTCATTAATAAAGATCTTAGAATTTCCTGAGGTTGGGGTTACATCATTATTGCAAATTAGAGCTCTTTTACTTTTATCATAAAAAGCATCACGCAAACTTCTTCTTAGGAACTGGACAATAATAGGAGCAGGAGCATTATTATTTTTTCTTGTTGGTAAGCGATGAATAGCTTCGACTTCCTTGCTATCATAATCTTCAATATTTAATTTTCTTGCAATAGCGCTGAGTTTAGTTAGCAGATTCTCGTTTTTTTCTTCGATTAATCCATGTACTTCAATGTTCTTATTTCGCGAATACTGATCCAAGGTATTCAGTTTCATTTTAAGATTATTTATTTCAAGATTTTTTGTTTCAATATCCTTTTCGAGGTTTAGTACTTTAGCATCGCTTAGGTTAAGACGATCCTTAACTTCTTTCAATTCACCCTGCATTTCGGTAATTTTTGATGTTAAATTCGCCACCGTTACGGTTAGTTGTTGAATGCTGTTATTCATAACTGGTAATAATTCTAATTGCTTAAGAATTTGCTGTAAATATTCATTTTGAACAGCAGGTAATGATTGTGCGTCGTTGATAACTAAATCATCGTTTCTCTGTTGACTGAGTGCTGGTTCCATAGATTGTAAAGCATCACTTGAACTATTTTCAATGTCATTCAAATTTGAGGTTGGAAATTTACAAGTTTCGCATTTCCATATTTTCACCGTTTTGCTGTCTATCATCGCTCTCAAATCATTAAGATTGACACCTACACAATTTATATGAAATGACGACTTACAGTTGCCACTGCAGTCAATAACATCGTCATAACGATTAACTTTTGTAGCACACTTTGAACACATTACACCTCGACCGGCCATCTTGAAAGAATGGCTGACTTACATAATAGGTTACAAGCATGGAGGATGTGTATCCATTGATAACACTCCTTCTTCTTAAGGTTCCGTCTCCTAACGGAGGTTGGACATCATCATGGCAATTTTTATTTTATCCACTGCCGCCCTAAACAATTGGTTAGAACTCATATTGAACCATTCTCTTAGATTTCTGAGCCATGACATTCTTCTTCTTCCTATATTTCTTTTTCCTAGTATTTTCCCTTCCATTATTAGTCTAAGCAGGGAATATCTTGTTCCTCTCATGACATGGCGCAGATATTCTAGTTTCTTTCTCTTAAGGGTTATGATAACACTCCTGTATTAATCTTAATACTAGTTTTATGTACACTAAGTAATATGCAGTTTGAATATAATCAGCAATGTTCAAATCTGTGTGGCAAGTCGAGCGGTTTAAACCTTTTTAGTCGTGGTTGCACATCATTGTCATCTTCTATCATGCGTTCCACTAGTATGTTAGGATGAACACTGATTCTATCACTATAATTCACACTACATTTTTTTATTTCTTCGTTGATGGTAGGTATTGCGAGGTCGTGCGTTATTGTTGCATTGGTGACGTACCATGGTGCGTTTGTTAAGGCTCTGAGTGTCTTGGATTGGAAGCGTCGAATTATTTCAATGTTAGATGTACTGGCTGTACCCCATAGTTGGATACCGTATGTCCATATTGGTTTTATCATCGTTTTGTAAAGCAGTATCTTACTTTTTAAAGAGAGTTGTGATTTTCTCCCAATCAGCCAGTACATTTTTTGAAGTTTTAGGCCCAATTGCTTACGCTTTGCCCATATGTGAGTTTTCCAGGTCAGTTTCTTGTCTAGATGGATTCCGAGATACTTTGCGCTGTCAGATTGGGGTATTTGTTTGTTATTAAGCGTTACCGGAGGGCATGTGCCCCTTCTTAAGGTAAATGTTACATGCACAGATTTACTTTCGTTTATTTGAATACGCCATTTGTTGCACCAGAGCTGTATTTCGTCGAGGTGTAGCTGCAGTTGTTGAGATGCTAGGATTGGATCCGTGTTGGATGAGAGTATCGCCGTATCGTCGGCGAAGGTAGCGACCGTGTTGCCTGGTATTGACGGAAGATCTGCTGTAAATATGAGATACAGTAATGGGCCTAGCACACTGCCCTGAGGGACCCCTGAGTTGACGGGGTGTGGATTTGTTATAGCATCGCCGTGTCGAATAATGAACTGCCTGTTGGTTAAGTAAGATTGTAAGATTTTGAAGTAATCAGTAGGTAAGGTTTGTTTGATTTTGCAGATGAGTCCCGCATGCCAGACCTTATCGAAGGCTTGTTTAACGTCGAGAAATGTTGCTGTACAGTATTTGCGTTCTTCAAAGTCATTGGTAATTTTGGCTACCACCCTGTGGACTTGCTCTATTGTTGCATGTTGTTTGCGGAAGCCAAATTGATGGTCTGGTAGTATGTGGTTTTCCAAAATAATTGAAGAGAGGTTCTCTAGTATCAGTTTTTCAAACACTTTCGATAGGACTGGTAGTAATCAGATAGGTCGATATGATGTCGGTTGGTCTGGGGGTTTTCCTGGCTTAGGGATAAGTATTGTCATTGCGACTTTCCATTGTTCACGAAAGTGTCGGAGGCGTATTATTCCATTGAAGAGGAAGTTTATGAATTGATATCCTTTATGCGGCAGTTCTTGAAGGATTTTACCTGTAATTAGGTCTTGACCTGGGGCTTTGTGTGGATTCACGTTTTTATGTATGATGTGTTCTATTTGGGCGATTTTGAATGGTTTAATTGGTGGACTCATTTGGTAAGGCATATCTAGTAGGTGCTGTATTTCTTCTATTTCATCTTCATCCGTCGGGAATGGTGTGAACACGTTAGCTAGATGTTCGGCGAAGGTCCTCGCCTTCTCACTGTCGCTTTTGGCCCAGGTGTTGTTGGAAGTTCGGATTGGTGCCTTGTGTTATTGAGGTTGTTTTAAGTATTTGGTTGCTTTCCATAGCGAATAGTCATTGGCTTCGAGCGGAGACAAGTGTCTGAGATATTGTTGTACATTTTGGTTTCTAATTTCAGATAGGAGATTTTTAAGTTGTGCGGAAGCCCGGTTTAGGTTTCTTTTGTCAGTCGGGTGCCTTGTTGTCTGCCATCTCCTCCTTAGTCTTCGTTTTTGTGCAATTTTTTCCTTGACAATGATAGGGCAGTTTGTTGAGTTAATATATTTGGCCGATTCAGGTGTGACTTGGCGAGATGCATTTTGGATAACCTGATTAAAGTGTGTCACTGCTGCTTCCAAATCCTTAGTCGATTTTAGAGGGATATTAGTATTCAGGGTTTCTTGGACTATTTCTCGGAAGTGGTTCCAGTTCGTATGCTTGTTGGTGAGTGTGGGTGCCTTCTCCTTGAGTAGTATGTTGGTGCCTAGTGTTACCAGTATGGGTGAATGGTCTGTTGAGAGGTCAAGACAGGATCTAATGTTGAGGAGGTTTAGGTTTATATTTTTTACAAAGCAAAGGCCGAGAAGATCTGGTAGCTTGTTGGGGTCTGTAGGCCAATATGTCGGTTCGCCTGTAGTCAGGGGTAGTATACCCAGGTTATTTATTGCTTTTTGCATTTCTCTGCCTTTCGTAGTGCTTATTCTAGAACCCCAGTGAGTATGCTTTGCATTGTAATCGCCTCCGGAAATGTATCTATTGCCTAGTGTATGAAAATATTGTTCGTAGTTTTGTTGTTTGTTGTTGTAACGTGGTGGGCAGTATACTGCTGATATAGTAAGTGGTCCTAGCCAGTCTTCGACAACTATAGATGTGGCTTGTAGCTGTGGTTCACTGTATTTGAGGAGTTCGTGGTGCTTGATCGTATTTTTAATTATTATGGCGGTACCTGCGTGGGCAGTGCCGTCTGGGTGTTGTGTTACGTATAGAGTAAAGCCTGGTATTTTAAGGTAGCTGCGTTCGGTAAAGTGCGCTTCTGAAATCAGTACTATGTCGAGGCTGTGATTATTAATGAATGTGATTAGTTCTTCTTTGTGGTTTATCAGCCCGTTGGCGTTCCATACTGCGATTTTAATATGTTGGACCATTATGGGTTTTAGTTACAATTGTGGTTAGCAGGTTCAGCATGGTGCTCATTTGTTCCATCAATTGTTTCATCATCTGTTTTAAGTCTGCTATGTCGTTAGAGTGTTGTAGCTGTCCCGAGTTTGGTGAGTGAGTTGCGTTGTTAACATTGTATTGGGTGTTGTTGGAGGCTGCTTGAGCATACCCTTGAGCACGGCCCAGTTGGTATATATTTGCGGTTGAGATCATTTTTGGTCTTGGTGAAGGGAACATTTTCAGATAGAGTTCTTTATGCACTGGACACCCTTTGTAGTTTGCGGGATGGTTCCCGTTACAATTTACACAAGTGACATCTTTGTACTTAGTTTTGTGTTCGCATTGTGCGGTGGAGTGTAATCCAATGCATTTAACACATCTGGGTGTGCGACTGCAGAAGTTTTTCGTGTGGCCGTGTTTTTGGCACCTAGAGCATTGTGGTATGGTTTTTTTTGGACGTGGTGGTTCGAATTTTACAATAGAGTGCATAAGTTTGTCGATCTTGTATATATCTTTGTTATTATCTGATGGTTTTAAGTCCACGACAAAGAGAGATAGTGCTACTTTTGTGCCAGCTTGCTTTACGTTCCATATGTTGGTTGCGGAATGACTAAGAGATTGCAGTTCCTTTTTTAATTCATTTGTGTTGGTGGAAGGGTGTAAGTTTCTGAGGAAAACGCGAAATCCTCGTTCCTGTTTAATCTTGTAGGTGTGGAATTCCGTGTTTTTTTCCTTTAAGCCGTTAGTTATTTGCGTGTATGTTTTTGGTGTTTTTGGGAGTATTTTAATTTCGTCATTTGGGAGGGCTTTAATTGTGTAGTTGTCTTTAGCTATCGTTTCCAGAAATTCCATTCGGTTTTTGTGGATTGGTCCGTCACCTGTTCGTTTGAGTTTTCATTTTGAAGTGGTTTAAAACGGTTGGTGGGGTTTAACCAGTAACTTGTAGTTTTAGATTGTTTGGTTTGGTTCATTTGTTTATCTTGAGTGTCATGCCAACCGCGTTTTTTTATTGTTGAGTACTTGCCAGTCTAGGTCTTGGGATGTTGTGGCGTTATGCTGATAACTTGGTGATTGGGAGTGAAATGTTTGGGTAAATAGTGGTTGACGGAGGTCTTGAATGGGAAATTGCGATAAACTGTTGCTGACATTTGGTAGAACATATTGGTAATTTTGTTGAGAATATTGCATTTGTTGCATCTGTTGTGCTTGGTTTATTTGCATGGGAATAAACTGTTGGGCACCCGGAGCCGCTGGGGCTGAGTTATTGTAGTAGTAAGCCATAAGACCTTTGTTGTTTGCTACCAGTAATTCGGACGAGAATGTTTCAACAATGTACGTAAATTGAATAAATAAATAAATAAATATAGTAATCTTACGATACGCGACCACAGGGTCACGCGCTTATCTTGCGTCGCCTGATTCCAGCCGTGGTCGAGCACAACCTTACACTTTGAAACTCAGACGACGACTATCTGCAAATTATAAGGAAATGAAGATGTCAAAATATTAAAATTCTCTTCAAATTATTTTGTCACGATTTACCCATTTTGCGTTCTACGGTCAAGCCTGCAAAGCTGGAATCTATAATGAAAACAAATTCCGGTTAAGTGGAAACCGTGTAGTGGCGTATATCAAGTCGCAGTGCTATACAAAGAGGTAGTGTGTTGTTATACCTTTTTAGGTTAGTTGATGTTTTGAAATTTTAGGTGTTGTAAACATCCTTCATGGCATGAAAATAAAATATTCGGCCAGGTAGATTGTTTCAGCTGTATATTTTAACTTACATATTTGCAGAAAGCGATTCCATGTAAATTTAATTATATCAACAGCAAAGTTCCTCTTAAATTATTCGAGGTCTAACGATATGGTCGTTATATTTTCTACTGCACCACAGCAAGCGGCGGTTATTCAAACATTTAACCGAGTCTCTATTTTTCTATAACTCACTAAACTTCCCGTTCGTCCGTTTGATACTTCCTAGTATAAATAATCCATTTCAACGAGGCATCTTTTATGTATTAGCTTTAAGTGCGCCGCCGACGAAGCTCGCTATGCTCTGCTTTCTTAAGAGTAACATGATGTTCCTCGAATATCTTCTGTACTTCGTTATCTAAATTACAGAGTATGTCGAGGATCTTGTTAGAGCGGCGACACTTAAAGCGCCGATCTCCGCTTTAATTAAATTATCCAACAAGCGCGGTGTACGAATCATACATCTGCATGCAAATGCGAGCTAATTTGGCCTCAGTAATAACATGCCTCATTTTCAAACCTTATAAGGCCCTGCATACGTTACCTGCAGTAATTGGCCGTATATTGCACGTATGGCAATCTGTGCTGTGGCTGCTTTCGAACATAAATTACCATTTTTACGAACAATGCGTAATCGAAGCGGTAATGCGGGCAATTTGAAATTCATTTTCTGCCAAGATAAATTTCTATCAGCGCGTAATGATATGCCTAAAGTGTCACCTCGAAATACCTGCCTTGGCTTCGACGTCTTAAGGCGAATTTATTAATAGTAATGAGGCCGCAATTAATTTGCCTCCAAAGTGCGTGCCGAAGTCCCAAAAACTGCTTTTTAAGCGCGCCTTAAAGAATACGTTCGAAACTTTGTTATTAAATAAGGGAGGGCGGCTTGTGTTAGCGGCGGATTATGAAAATAAAACGCTGAAATGGCAGTGTCGTTTCGCCAATAACACACTCATTCATCGGCGAGAACGTAAGACCCGTCAATAAAATATTGCATAAGCGGAGGCATACTTTACCGTGCAATTTCTTATGACGGCAGCTAATTCCCATAACTATAAATAACGCAGTGGTAGTGCTGTAAGACAAGCACAGATAAATAAGCAAATAACATTGCGGGATTAAGGGATTGAGGAAAAAGTTGCATTAATCACCGAGCACCACATGGTCGCTATTTCAAATTATTCCGGGAGTTTCTGCCTTCACACGACTCGGATGCTAATTCGATATTTGTGCAATTTGTGTCCTCGTCTATTATACCACTCTAAGTTGCTTATCGCCCTATAATTAAAGCTTATACATATATACACTATGAGATCAACTAAGTTTAACCCCTTTTACCCCTTAATATTTTTTTTTAAATTGTTATACCGATTGCAATCAACGATATTCTGATGGTGTACAAAACGCCCACTGGCATAGCTATAATTTAAACGTTCTTACATCCAATAGAATACTTCATTCAACTTAAAAAACCGTTACAAACCAAAAATGACAAATAATTCCTTAGAAGGATGATGAATTCTTTAATCTAATTTCGTTTCAGAAACAGAGAAAGCTAAATTTGAATTCAAAGCGGAATAGTCTAAGGTGGATAGTATATAGAAGTTTGAAAAGTTTAAATTTTAATAAACTTAGCTCTTTACAGCATCTATCAGCGCCTTGATAATAATTTGTAAAACGGTATTAAAAATTGTGTTAGCCTTGATTTGAACAACAAAATGTAATCAGAGCAGGCTTGAAAATAATGTATAACAATTTAACTTAAAAAACAATTAGGGGGAAAGGAAGCCAAGTTGTGAAGTGATGTTAATCTTGGTTTCCCACAAATAATTATTAATTGGTGAATAAATACCCTTTTCCCAATTCAGTGTGTTTTGAAATTAATTCTATATGCTTTGGGTAAGCTGTAGTAGGTTAAGTAGGTGGCATTAATTCGTACCAGCTCTGTTTTATACAGGCCAACGGAGAAAGAGAAGCCCAGACATCGTGGAACTTGCTGGGGACTCGAGTTAAGCCCTAGATTCTATTGGAAGAGCAACATAAGGGTGAGGAAGGTTCAACGATCGAATTTAGTGATTTGCAGATGGCGTCGGTTTTTTGTTCATTTACGGCAGACGCGTTATCGGAGTGTTTTTTGTTTGTAATGTGTATTTAGTTACTGTTATTGTTATCACCTAGGCAACGCTTTAATTACGTACTGACTTATAATTTGTCGAAGAATAGCGAACTTGTTTTCCGAAATATCTAGTATTATAGCAGTCCCAGTGCTTAAATGAGCATTGTTCAAAGAGTTTACAATTAAATTATGAAAAAGGTACCACGATATTTAGGTTGATGGCACATTTATTTCCAATAATTAATACTATATCAAGATAATACTTGCTAAGCTGTACAAACCCAGCCCTTTGAGATGATAGTCACTTATTTAAATAATAATAATATCAATATCATAATACACATCAACACTAAGAATAACCATACAAATATTTAGGTATTATTACTATTGCTTTATTGCGCTTTAATACTTGCTTTAGTATATTACTCTTATTGTAAGTAACTTTCCATCCAAATACAAACTGTCGAGGTGCACTCAAAATGCGGTGTTGCACATATACCTATTTGTTAAATAAATTCGTCAATATTTACTATATTCTTTCGCTTGCCACCAATTTTTTCGTCATATTTTACTATTTCAGATGGTTTCATGATGTATGTCAGGGTAAGTCTATAACCCAACACCCTGAATCGTTAATATTTTGCTGCTGTGTGTAACAATTGTGCCAGTGTTTTTAGGTGCAGTCCTTCTCCAACTGCCTGTTATGAGCTAATTATTGTGCAAGAAATTGGAAACTATTGTATTTGCAAATACATGATTGTTTACTAGATATAATAAACGTTTGTATGCACTAAGCTATTTATTTTATATTTCATAACTTTCTTAATTTTCGATACATATTTTATTGCTTCGGTGTACATTTATATCTGTTTTGTAAACTCCTTCTTCTTATCTAAATTATTCTTCATAACAATATGTCTGAATAAAATTAACTAATTAAAATTAATGAACTTATCCATATTGTTATGACCGTTGTAAAGGTTTTAAATTTTGAACATTTGGGAATAAACACTTCCAGCGATCGCCACACTTATAAAGAAGTTAAAAAACAGACTGTGAAAGAAGCTCGTATATCAGAATATTTAGGAGACTTAACCTGGAAAACAAATATGTCTCAACCGAAAATAAAGTAAAAATTTAGAAGACCATGGTGATACTAGTTTTGAAATATGAATCAGAAACACGAGGTGATACAAGTAAAACTATATAGTTGCTCTGAATAGTGGAAATTAATACATTAGGAATTATAGGCAAAACAATATAAGACATAATAAAAACAGAACTAAGGGATGGAACAATCACATCACTCGATAAAAAGACGGAAAGCTCAGTAACATAGCGAGAGGATTAAAGCGGAATACCGACAGACCATACTTTCGGTGCTTTTTGCTTTAACTGAGGAATAGATACAAGTAATAACTTGCACATAACACAGGCTTTACCCCTGACGGAAATGGGACCCAACAGATACAGAGAAAATGTAAAAAAAATGGACAATGACAACCGCGCCGCATATAATGCAGCCGCGAAGAAAAATCGGAGGGAGGGTTGCGCCCGGGCTGCTGCCAAGCGTTGAAATCGCTCTCGCAGCCGTTGAAATCGCGCTGAGTTCAAATCCCACGGCCTGCAATGTTTTTATTATTTTAAAAACGATGTAATTCTCAATACCAAGTGTTTCCTGTTATCGTTTCAGTGTTATTAGGAACGTTGGGATACGTTTACCCCTAGTTTTCACATGAAGCCCTTTGCAGATTTTTAACTTTAGCTTTGCTCTATGCGTGATTCAGGAAATTGAAGTCTTAGGAGTATGATCTGCCTGCTCTCCGTCAATGTAACTGTGAAGAATAAAAACGGAGAAAATGCATTTAGCTTATATTGTTTGAGGCTCTCACGGTTCCTGGAAGTGTAAATATTAAAATCGAATTATGGCTTAGATACGTACGTCTTTGTAGATAAGCATCCAGCAATTTTTGGCTTTACTTGTCTTAGACCTTCTGAACTCAAACAATTTTTTTTAATAGTAATGCTCGTTTATGTTTCCTGGACCCTTAAAAGCCATAAGTGATTTGGTCCGTGTGTTGTTAGAGTATAAATACCTTAGAGCACTTAGACAAACTTGACCTTTTTACGGTTTGTGCACCCATACGAGGTATTGCAGCTTTGCAATTGTTACATCATTATCGTCATCATCTACTCTACATCATAGATCAAGTCGTATGGCCTATACCAACTCAATCGCCACATTCTTCTTGGTCTTTAAACATGGCTTCTCCCTCTGCGTAATGTAATTCTTGAAAAGAAAAATAGTAAATATTACTCGTACCAAGAGATCTTCAGTTTCAGTGTGAACGGTTTTTAAGTTAGTTTCAAATTAAAGACGATTTTAAAAAAATGTACTACCAATAACACTGTTAAACAGAAAAACGAGTAAAGCTATAGCCAAGGTTTTATGACTTAGTACAAGAAAAGTAATTAGTAAAATTTTCATTCAAAGACAAATCAAAAACTTTCAGAACCACAAACTGGGCCTTTCTGCTTTTCCCTAAAAATCTAATTTCCTCCAAAAAAAAAAATGTTTGTAATCTACTTCTCGCAGAAAAGCTAAATTATTTTGGAAATAGCAAAACCTAGCAACTTTAGGTAAGAGTATTTTTATGCACGCAGCCGATAATGGATTTAATAAATATCATCAGAGTCATTAACGTTAAGGCTTTTTAAAGAAATTAAAAACGACGCAATTAATATTTTACCGCAAATCAAACTTCACTAAAATCTTACCTGCAGTTAGTAAATTAGTTCAAAATTCTTTTTTGTAATAGAGCGATATTTTTTGGTAAGCCAAAAGGTGATTAGCTCTCGCTTATTCCAAAGAATAGTATTTTCTCAACAGAGCGTGTCTTTGTTGATAAAAAGTGACAGAAAGCTGTTTTTTTTTCGTTTTATTACGCGATCATGGTATATTTATAATCTTTTCACCCAATATCGAAAATATAAGAGAAAAAGTGTCCGTATTGAAAACTATCGCCATATTCAGTAAAAAAACATCTAACTTCTTAATATGAATTTAGAAAGCAGATATTGAATAAGTAAGTGTTGGTTAGAAGTAGGTTCCAAAAAAATTTACTTGTAATACCACTATAAGTGATTTAAACCAACGTTTAAAGTTAAATGTAAAAACAAGATATAAAATACAACAAAATTCTTATTCTTTCCTGCAGGTAAGTTTTGGAATTGTCGCTTTGTAAATAGAATAACTTTAAATTGAACGTAAATAAATAACATACGAAGTAAATTAACTAAGTTAATATTTCACACGTTGTGACAGCGCGTGTGGCAGACCCTCCACCGCGAAGTTAAATTCAAATGCGACGTCCCATATGCCTTACTATTTTTATCAATTATTTGTTTTTTTGTTTATCTAGCTAGCTCAGAAAACACGAAACTCCTTCAACAACCCCAGTTGTGGTTCGAAACGATCACTAAAAGTGAAAACCAGGAATCGCGCCTGCACTGTAGTGTTTTCGAGCTGAAACTGACTTCAAACATATGCACAAGACAAACCAATTCGGTCAACCAAATATACTGAAACCCTAAAACAAACAAAGAAGACGAAAATGAATTTTTATTCAATCTTCAAATTAAGTGTCAGTTCTAAATGCAACAGTGCTAAATAAGAAAGGACACTCAACACGCGATAGCTCGGTGCTACTAGTATTTACAAGTAAACAGTAGCAGACGAATTGTGTTTGCCACACCAGTAAATTTATTGTATTTATGTATGTATGTATTGTCGGTAACCTCATTTTACCTTGCGGTGTATAGGCTGGTGCTTTATAAGGTTGCGTCTGGCGGTACAATGCTCAACTTGCCCCGGATTCTGGTTATATAGTTGAAGCGCGCTTTTTGTGCTTGTGCCTCAACCGTTGTGTGAGGTGTGTGTCTTGGTGATGTGTTAACCTTGTTACTCTATCTCTTAGGTCTGTGGTTCTGAATAAAGCACAGATAATTTAGTGCCCAACTGTGAATGGTCTCACCGAGCCCCGATTCCAATCGCCAAGGCTGCGGAAAAATTCCGGCCCCCGCTGAATCCGAACCGAGGACTTGCTCAATGCAAGCCTAGCGCTTTCCTATGTAACGCCCCGTTTTACAAGAGCGTTTAATAATTATTAACTACTTTTGGACCACGATATATGCCAATTGAGGCAGGTATAAACTACCATTATCTCGTTGGAGCGTGTGGTTGGCGATAACAGCCGCTTGTTTTCCTGGCTCGAACGCGTCGATCCTAGCGAGGGCTTTCCTGTTTCGATTTTGCTAGCAGACAAAGCAGTCAGCTTTTGCTTTAATTGACAGCGCCGCAAGGGATGATGCTAGTCAAAGAAGTCTGCACAGATTTAACTAATGAAAGATCACTTTAGTGATAATCCGCGAACCGCCGTTCTCCAGCTTTAGGTGAGATTTCTTCTGGATTATTTTTTTCCTTTACTAACTTCCGTATATTGGCGTTTAGGCGGAAAAGAAGGGCAAGCAAAGTGCCACCAAAGGATAGACTAGGGGCTATAAGCACTCGCAGAGCGTAAATCGCGGCACCTGCGGCGCAATTTCTTTTAACAAATTGGGGTCCCGATAATGTCTTCGAATTAACTGGCGTCGAGGTCCGACTTATGAGACGTGCAGAGGTCAACCATTATCTACAAGGATTCTTCCATCACGATATTGCGGCGCACTACACCCTCAAGATGCGACCTGCTTGTGTATTATGTAAGTACAACCTAATTCAGCGTTTTTTATCGTACTGACGGATTGCCGCATAAAGAAAATAACAGCTAACTTAAGGCCTTAGGTGTTTACAACTGTTACGTACGCGATCATTTTTTTTAAATTGCAATTGACGCTTATTGCGTGAATCCTAATTAATCTCAATTGCTGAATTTGTATGTACTCCTTATTAGTGCAGACGCAAATGCCAGAGTAGCGTTCCGCACAATTGTGATTTTAGTGTAATTAATTCCTTTGCACTTATCATAAATTGGTTACTTTGCCTATGAAATTATTTAGTCAATAATCTAGTATAGTTGTTTGACAATTATCAGCCATTAGGCTACAGTGGTATTGCACTTGTTGCTAGTAATTATTTAATTGAGTAAATGTCCCCATGCTAACAATTTGTTTTATTGATATATTTTTCTACCACGTTCCCGTCTGCACGATTGAAATGTCAACAGCATAAGCGCCAAAGGTAGGTGGTGGGTTTACTAGCTGAATTCGTATCGGTTGTGAAGACAACCAGGCGCCCTAAATTTTTTTGAATGTTGGAAGTAGTTTTTGGTGGAAGCCGAAAGGATCTGAACCTATTCCTTGCTCACGCCACAAATCTATCGAGGATATCTGAGCTAGTCCCGGCCGTGTGCGCCCTTATTCAAAGGGGTGGGACACGAAGATGGCACCCAATCGTCAGGGCCTGATTAGGAACGTTTTTAAAAGTGTTGTTTGAATTTGGGCAATGAGGTTGGCGAATTAACTTCTTTGGTCATCATTAACTAGTAGGCTAGGGCAGACAGGTTAATTAGATACGATAAGGCTTAAGGATCTAGCGATTAATCTGCTCCCTATTTTTAGTGTTAATTATAGATGGGAAAAATTAATTATCAGTAGTAGCATAGGCATTTGCATTTTAAATTCGTTAACTGGCATCATGTTGCGTGTAAATTGTTTAATTTCGGACGAGTTAGATTGGGAATTATTATCGCGAAATGTTGACCCTGCAGGTCGCAAGGTTGAAGATAAAAGAAAGTTACTTCGAGCTCAAATAAATTTGGAAAAATGTGAGCCTGCCCGCGTTTTACAATATTCAGACGTTGCATTTGATGTGCCTACCGAATTAGAAAGTTGCAAAGTTAAGCTGTCGGAGTTGGCGAATTTGATTGGAAATTTTGAAAATAAACCGCAGACGTCGGAATTTAATCGTTTAGAAACTAGATTAGGGCATGTATTACGCCGCGTAAATTATTTATCTGGCAAAACCAATGAAACGACTAAGTTAGAATGGCAGACAGTACGTGATAGGTGTTTAGAGCTATTTGAATCGTTATCTGAAGTAGGAGAAAGCGACGTCATGCAACAGAACGATTTACTTTTACTGTTGGAGCAATCGCAATTAGCAAACATTTCTGCTGGCGGTGAAATAGCGAGTAATGTTCCACTAGAGAGGGAAAATAAATGTAATTTAGAAACCACGATAGCTGCTTCGGTTCCCATTCATGAAGGTTTGCCTTCAGCAAGCAATTTTCCTGGACCTCATTCTCGGTACACGACTTCAAGCAGGGATGGTCTAGCTAATTATGGTCTTGCTTATACTACAGCCGTCAGTTCGTCGGCACAACCGCGGTTTAGCGTAAGTGAAATGATTCACAGCTCACCAGATCCTCCTTCGCGTCCGGTCGAATTTGAAGCGACAGTGGCAGCTGATCAATTCGCGTCAAGGCTGAAAGATGTAAACTTAGCGGACCCTGTATATCATGCGCTTCCGTCTAGTCGTTCAGTAAGTGTGTCCAAATGGAACCTTAAATTTAGCGGAAATACAGCGACACAAGGTGTTAGCTCATTTTTGGAAAGGGTTGAAGAACTTCGAGTAGCTCGCCATTTATCTTTCGATCAGTTGTTTAGAGAGGCGGTAGATTTATTTGACGATCAAGCGCTCATTTGGTTTCGATCGATTCGAAATAAGATTAATAATTGGCAGGATTTAGTAGGTCTTCTTCGCAGACATTATCAACCAAGCGATTATGATGATGTCTTATGGAATGAAATTAGAGCGCGTAATCAAGGAGCAGACGAACGCCCTCATATTTACATAGCGGTTATGCTAAATTTATTTAATCGGTTAAGTAAAACTCCATCAGCGGAGACGCAGCTTAAATACATTCGTCAAAATTTACAACCTTACTATTCCAATCATTTAGTGTTAGCTCGGATTCCTAATGTTGACGTATTAATAGAATTTTGTCGCGAGTTAGAAGAAACCAAGAACAGAAATAAAAAATTTAGACAAAACTTTACAACGGGTAGTACTCCATTGGAGCCGGATCTGGCTTATAGACCCACTAATAACGTGAAGCGTCAGGTGAATGCTATAGCCAGAAATAAAAATAGTACATTCGACTCATCCCTCTCGCGTTCCTTAACATTTAGAGGTAAATCGTTTGCAAGGGCGAACCAAAATTTAATTTGCTGGAATTGTAGACAACCAGGGCATACGTATCATAGATGCGAGGCAGAGCGTACTTTTTTCTGTTATGTATGTGGAACCCCGGACACAAGCTTCTCAAATTGTTCAAAATGTAAACAACGGTTACCAAAAAACGAATGAAGACTGGTTTCGTTCCCAGCCAACGAACAATCAGTCGTAAACCATTAGTGGCTGATGATTGGGATAAATGGTTAGGCCATGTTAAAACTTTTCATCATACATCCCGATTGAACTCTGTTTTTTATCACCGCAAATTAGATAATCGTCCTTTCGTATTAGTAAACATTCTAGGTACTAGTATCCTTGCTCTTTTAGACTCAGGCGCTAATCAGTCAGTAATAGGGAGTCAAGGATTATTTTTGTTAAATAAGCATAACCTCAAAATGCGCGGATCTCCTGCAGAGATGCAACTTCAAACAGCAGATGGCGCGTATCAAAATATTTCCGGAATAGTAGAACTTCCTGTAACAATAGACGGAACCACTAAAGCTATCAGTGTTCTGATATCTCCAGATATTTCAAATTCTTTAATTTTGGGAGCGGATTGCTGCTATATGTTTGGCCTTAAAACCAATTTCAAACATGATAGTTTTTCAGTGTCAAGTCTGAGTACTACTAGAAAATTTATACATAGTAAAAACGATCTCGATTTGGAACAGGTTAGGGAACTAGAAGTAGTTATCAATAAGTTTCAACAAATAAGTGGTCCAGGCTTAGGGCTTACTCCGTTGGTGAGTCATCACATCGATACAGGCGATGCGAAACCTATTAAGCAAAGGTATTATCAGATGTCCCCGGTTATGTTAGAAGCCGTTAATAAAGAGGTAGATAAAATGCTTGCGCTTAAGGTGATACGAGAATCTTCTTCACCATGGAACTCTCCTATCGTGATGGTTAAAAAAAAAGATGGTAGCTTACGGTTCTGTTTTGATGGCCGACAATTGAACGCTGTTACTAAACGCGACGCCTATCCACTACCATACGTTAATGGAATCCTTGACCGTCTCAGAGACTCGCGATACCTGAGTTCTATAGACTTAAAAAAAGCTTTTTGGCAAATTCCTCTTTCGGACAGTAGTTGTGAGAAGACAGCCTTTACCGTGCCGGGACGAGGTTTGTTCGAATTCACAGTCTTACCCTTCGGCCTTAGTAACAGTCCACAAACCCTTCAACGGTTAATGGATAATCTCCTGGGACCTCAGTTTCCTAACGTATTTGTATA
Organism: Agriotes lineatus; assembly: GCA_940337035.1. Lineage (NCBI taxonomy): Eukaryota > Metazoa > Arthropoda > Insecta > Coleoptera > Elateridae > Agriotes > Agriotes lineatus. Next base: position 56,319,920 of record OW679199.1, on the reverse strand, counting down.
TTTGGACGATATCATCATAACTTCTAGTACCTTTTCCGAACATATTTTAACATTAACTAGAGTTTACGAAAGATTGCGAGATGCGGGTTTGATAGTTAATATCGATAAGTGCGAGTTTTGTAAACCTTCTTTAGCGTACTTAGGGTTTCTAGTAGACAAGGATGGATTACGCACGGATCCTTCTAAGGTAGAGGCAATTGTGTCATTTCCTACGCCAAAAACGGTCACCGAGATTAAACGTTTCCTTGGCATGGCTAGTTGGTACCGTCGGTTTATTCAAAATTTTTCAACAGTTGTTTCTCCAATCTTAAGCCTTGTGAAAGGGAAAATTAAAAGCCAACGCGTTAAATGGAATAATGACGCCGAGCGATCCTTCCAACAGCTTAAAAGACTACTAGTTACCGCGCCTATATTGTCAAGTCCCGACTTCACGCGACCTTTCATTATTCAATGTCATGCGAGCGACGTAGGTTTGGGAGCAGTTTTACTCCAAGGCGAAGGCGAAGATGAACGCGTCATCGCTTATGCAAGCCGCACTTTAACAAACCTTGAAAGGAACTATTCGACAACTGAGAAAGAGTGTCTAGCTTGTCTTTTTGGGATTGAGAAATATCGACCTTATGTAGAGCTCACGCGATTTAAAATAATCACTGATCATTATGCACTCCTTTGGTTACACAAACTACAATCGCCCAGTGGTAGGTTAGCGAGATGGACAGCCCGTATGGCACAGTATAGCTTTGATATAGAACACCGTAAAGGGAAATTTAATGTAGTTCCCGATACTCTGTCGCGTGCCCCGACTTCAGTAACACAGATTAGTTCCATGTCCTTTACAGCTCCTGACCATTGCCCATGGTATAAGCGCATGATTGAACGGGTACAATCGTTTCCCGAACAGTACCCTTCCTGGAGAGTTGAGCAGGAGGTGCTTCATAAGTTCATTCCCAACAAGCACGACATTATTTCAAATTTAATTGAATGGAAAATCGTGATCCCTAAATCTAAGCGGAAGGAGTTACTTCAGCAGTATCATGACGAACCAACTTCGGGTCATTTAGGGTCGTTTAAGACGTATCAAAAATTGGCCGAAGTTTATTACTGGCCTCAGATGAAATCGGACATAGCTAATTATGTACGGTCATGTAATATTTGTCAAGCTAGTAAAGCTTCTTCACAACTTCGTCCTGGTTTCATGGGTCGCCAGAAGCGTGTGAAGTACCCTTTTCAGCTTATTTCCATTGACCTCGTGGGACCTTTTCCTCGGTCTACAAAAGGTTATACCTCTTTGCTGGTAGTCACCGATTGGTTTACAAAATTTACGCAAATTCATCCCTTAAGGAAAGCAACGGCTTCCGCCATCGTCAAATTTTTAGAAAACGATGTATTTTTGATGTTTGGCGTGCCCCAAATTATCATGTGTGACAATGGCCCTCAATTTGTAGGAGGACTTTTTCAAAAACTTATTGACCGCTATCGTGTTCAGAAAGTATGGTATAACGCCGCTTACCACCCTCAAGTGAATCCCGTAGAGCGTACTAATAGGGTTATTACTACCGCGATACGTTGCTACGTCAAAGAAAATCATAGACATTGGGATACGGAGATTTATAAAATAGCGCATGCGATTCGCAACGCAGTACACGAAGTTACTGGTTATACTCCGTCATTTTTGAATTTTGGTCGTACCATTCCGGTTCAAGGCGATTATTATGGTAAACTACAAGAGTTAGGAGTAGATGATATATCGTTGGATACCCGCGAACGGCTCGCGAATGACGTTAATCAGCTCTCGCCCCTTTACAAGGATGTAGTTTTTCGCCCCAACCAGGCTTATGAACGGAATAAACGCCAGTACAATTTAAGGAAACGGTCGTTACGATTCAAAAAAGGCGATATGGTATGGAAACGCAACCCAGTGCTCTCCGACGCGGCCAAGGGTTTTGCAAAAAAGTTAGCTCCAAAATACATTCAAGCCAAAGTAGCTGAAGTGACAGGTTCGGTCACTTATCGTTTAGTAGATCTGAACGGTCGAAATTTGGGTGTTTGGCACATCAAAGATCTTAAGCAAAGTCATCGCGAAGTCAATGAGGAGTAATCCGTCGTGACGCATGTAATTATATGTCTACCATCGTGATTTAGGTATAAACTGATTTGACAACACTTAAAGTTGCGGAAGAGTCGCTTCCCCAACTTACAATTATCTTACTTGACCATTAGCATTAGGTTAGTTAGGAATCTATAGTTTATAGGCAGTTTTCTTGAGTTCTTCTTCTAGTTGGTTCCTCATGTGGTATTGGAATGGTTTTGACCCTAGAGGTAATCACTCGATTGGTTACTTACTTACCTTGAGTCGTTGCATAGAACCTCTCAGTAACTGTGTCCTATGTGAGGCAGTTTCTTATTAGTAGTTGTTTTTATTGCGTATTTTTGTTCTGTGTCCGATGTGGTGCAGACGTGTTATATTAATCAAGTATATATTTTTTCTTGGCCTGAGCCCCATTTAGGTGACGAGCCCTGCCTAGAACCCCTTGGCGCTTGCGCTAAAAGCCGTGCGAAGACTATGCATCTTAGGTTAGTTCCTTCCGTAGGGATTTAGTAAGCGTTTTGCTTATGTGTAGGAACATATATGATAGAGTCCCATTTATGGAGTCTCTTTTGAGTAAGTAGCTCAATCTGTGGCAATCAATACCCATCTAGGATCCTACAGAAACATTATGTTTTAATTTAGGTTATAGGGTTAGATAGAATTAGGTGTAGATAGTTTAGTTAAGGGTAAGGTAGTAATGGGTTTCACCTTTTGGAGTCCTTGACTGGGTTTTGTTTTTTTGCTTGGGTGGTTGGTTGGGAAAGCAGGGTGGCCACTTTGGGAATTTACCTCGTCGTTCCAGGCGGTGGATCTTCATATTTTTTCCCCCCCTGTCAGTATCTCCAGGATACTCTTTGATGGTGAGACCGTGAACCCGGCTTGTATATAGGTCCCGTTTTGGGAATGTTAAATGTCTACTGGGTTATTGTGATGTCACGATGGGGACATTTGGGGTGGGTGTTTCGGATTTGGGTGATGTTTGGATGCTGGGGAGAGCTGCTGTGGATTTGTGGATGTGGGTGAGGGAGTTACATTGGGCTAGTCACCGGCGCGCCTTTGTCATCTAGCGCGAAGACTGGTCTGGTGCCCGAGCTTGTGTCTGCGATCTCGTGGTTGCTTCCTCCGGTTTCCAGCACCATTCTCTAAATTTGGGGCGGAGGTTTTAGGGGTCTAGTCCCGGGAATTTTCCCGAATCTTGGAATATTTATTAGGGTATTCCCTTGGTTTTTTTTCATTTAAATCATTCCTGTGTGTAGTACACTGTACGGCCTTTCAAGGTACTTTCAATGCCTGTCCCAAGGAGAGGGGGAGTGTAACGCCCCGTTTTACAAGAGCGTTTAATAATTATTAACTACTTTTGGACCACGATATATGCCAATTGAGGCAGGTATAAACTACCATTATCTCGTTGGAGCGTGTGGTTGGCGATAACAGCCGCTTGTTTTCCTGGCTCGAACGCGTTGATCCTAGCGAGGGCTTTCCTGTTTCGATTTTGCTAGCAGACAAAGCAGTCAGCTTTTGCTTTAATTGACAGCGCCGCAAGGGATGATGCTAGTCAAAGAAGTCTGCACAGATTTAACTAATGAAAGATCACTTTAGTGATAATCCGCGAACCGCCGTTCTCCAGCTTTAGGTGAGATTTCTTCTGGCTTATTTTTTTCCTTTACTAACTTCCGTATATTGGCGTTTAGGCGGAAAAGAAGAGCAAGCAAAGTGCCACCAAAGGATAGACTAGGGGCTATAAGCACTCGCAGAGCGTAAATCGCGGCACCTGCGGCGCAATTTCTTTTAACAAATTGGGGTCCCGATAATGTCTTCGAATTAACTGGCGTCGAGGTCCGACTTATGAGACGTGCAGAGGTCAACCATTATCTACAAGGATTCTTCCATCACGATATTGCGGCGCACTACACCCTCAAGATGCGACCTGCTTGTGTATTATGTAAGTACAACCTAATTCAGCGTTTTTTATCGTACTGGCGGATTGCCGCATAAAGAAAATAACAGCTAACTTAAGGCCTTAGGTGTTTACAACTGTTACGTACGCGATAATTTTTTAAAAATTGCATTGAATCCTAATTAATCTCAATTGCTGAATTTGTATGTACTCCTTATTAGTGCAGACGCAAATGCCAGAGTAGCGTTCCGCACAATTGTGATTTTAGTGTAATTAATTCCTTTGCACTTATCATAAATTGGTTACTTTGCCTATGAAATTATTTAGTCAATAATCTAGTATAGTTGTTTGACAATTATCAGCCATTAGGCTACAGTGGTATTGCACTTTTTGCTAGTAATTATTTAATTGAGTAAATGTCCCCATGCTAACAATTTGTTTTATTGATATATTTTTCTACCACGTTCCCGTCTGCACGATTGAAATGTCAACAGCATAAGCGCCAAAGGTAGGTGGTGGGTTTACTAGCTGAATTCGTATCGGTTGTGAAGACAACCAGGCGCCCTAATTTTTTTTGAATGTTGGAAGTAGTTTTTGGTGGAAGCCGAAAGGATCTGAACCTATTCCTTGCTCACGCCACAAATCTATCGAGGATATCTGAGCTAGTCCCGGCCGTGTGTGCCCTTATTCAAAGGGGTGGGACACCTAACTGCGCTACCTGGCTTCTGTAGTAAATTTAAACACCTTTAAAATAACGCCGAAATAATGGTCCTTGAAAGCGCATACATTAAACTGCATGAAGGACCGCGATGCGTGCATGAAAACTCTTCTTCACAGTTCGCATACGTCGCATTTGTCGATTTTGTGCATTCCTGCGCTCGCTGTCGAACTCGAACACCTATATTAGATTACCTAGCAATCGAGGACTGAAAACAGTTATGTCGCGTATTAAGTTCGCCTTGGATTACGTCATCCCTAAAATAACTGATTGTTTAAAAATCCCTCTCCCCTCACCCGAAGGCAAATGGAAAGTCTCTCGCATTTAGTTCTCCCGCCGATGTGGCAGCTGACGCGACAGCGCTAGCTTTTTGATTATATCAGCACCCACTAACATATACTTCACTAAGCAGGCCTGTTCTTATGTAAGTTACATTAGTTAAGCCCAATTAACAATGATAATGCATGAAATACAAAGTAGTTATATAGGTAAATATTAAAATAAACACTCCACGCAAGGAAACCAGATGCCCGTTTCAACGTATGTAAGTAGATGTTTATGGAATTAACCATACAGCACTAGCGCAACTGTCGATGTCGTGGAAGAGAGATCAAACAACTTGGCAAACCCGTTTATACAGTAATGCCCTCTGTCTCTCCCATCGCAATTAGGTAATCTTTTAACTTCTTGGTTCTCTGAACCTCCCATATAATTAATAGTCAAGGATGTCGACAGTTTTCAAGCGATTGGGTTGTTTGCAAGGCCCTATATCTTGGAATAACGACAATGTTTTAGGGTTACGAATTTTATGTGTACAAAGCCCACTACGTTAGGATTACATACAGAGCGGAAATTAATGTAAGAGATTTTTCCTGAAAACGAACATTAACGGAGTTACTGCGTTTATGCACTACTTACATTTCCACACTGTATAAGCAATTTGCTCAAGAAAAAGTTTTATTAAGTCCGGACGGGTCTGAAGAATAACTAATGTTTTTTTACTTGCGTTGTGACGTTACGCAATTTTCTACGTCCCTGTGAAGGGCGACATTAATTTATACCTCGGGTTAAGCTCAAAATCGAAGAAATACGTTTACTCAAATATATATTCGATTAGTAAAACCCCCAGATAATTACCAAAACAAATATGATGTTTTTAGCTAGTTACAAAGAATTAATTAAAAATAACTGAATTGTACATTATTGAAAATCAAAATGTTCTACTGGGACGGTATCTGGTTTCATGGGTCGAGCTGCCAGCACGCACGTCAATTCTTCGGGAAATGGGATGAGTAGGTCTTTTGTTCCTTCGAACTTGACCTTCCACTCGGCAGTTGTTGATAGTGATTTTAAGCTGTAATTTTCCGGGTGAAGTTAGCGATTTTAAAGGTTACCTGGGGCCGGCGTTATTGGCTAACTCCTGGCGTGGAGGTTGCTGTTACCTTACGAAAGCTAGGCGTCGTCACACCCCGCAGATGGAATTCGTTCAATGTTTAGCCGGGAAGCGATGTTTTGGCGGCCCGCTGGCAATAAATTTCGGACCCAAGGGAGGCGCTTTTAAGCGTCTAAAACGGACCCTCCAGGTGAGTTTCTTGAGGGGCGGCTACTGTATTCTAGCCGCTTGCAGACGGGATAGATGTTGCGAATCCTACAGGTTTAATTACTAGTAAAATGAGGTTATGCGGTGTATTTCACTTCTTGAAATGCTGGGATTTGCGGATGTGAATGACTGGAAGCGGTTAGCCGGATAGGTTACGGAAAGTTTAAATTTCGTTACGCTGAGAGTTCAATCTGTCATCTCCCTTGAAGCCTGAACTGGTAAGGGTTGTAGGCTTGTTCCGTTAGACAGTTCGACCTTTCAGACCGAAGAGCTCAGGTAGGAAAGGAAAGGAATTTGATCAGGACTGGACAGGATAGGTAATCTCAAGTTGTGATATTCTCAAGTCGGGATATTCTCAAGAGAGTGGAACTGGTAGTGCAATCTTCTTTTATACCTTTTCTGCCGCGTTATCGCGGCACTTGTCCTCGCTTGCACTGGAGTGGGGAACGACACGAACGGTCCTTCAGCACAACTTTGCGCACTGTGGATATGATTTCTTATCGCCTGTTCGTCGAATTGATGCAGCGCTTGATTAGGCGATGTATTAAATTTAAATACATTTTATGTATAATAAAAATTTGATAAAAGAGCAAACGTTACAGGGTTAATGTTTTATAATAATTACGTAAAAAAAAGTTTAAAAGTGGAATATTTATTAACTTTATTTTTTCCAATATTGCTGAATTAAAGATCATATCTTTTGATACGTACTTTTACAAACACATACACTCTATTTAAACAATATTCGTTTTAATTGAAGCGTGACGAAGATATGTTTGCGACTTAACGAACAAAGAAGGGAAGTAAGAACTTGTGATCTGTTTAGAAGAATAAATTTAAGCTATTATTTTGAATGACAACTACAACGAGGTAGCTATCGCAAGCAAAGTAACCTGTCCAAAAACATAAAAAGTCAGTTGTATTAAAACACTCCAATTCTGAATAGCAATTTGTTTCCAAACTAAACAGCATTCTTTCCGTCCCAGTCCATTCGAGCCAGGATAAATTTCAATCCCATTTGGGTAGCAAATGCTTAAAACCATGTCACGCAGTGCCAACTCGCCCGGAAAGAGATATCATTCAAGATTGAATTTGCTTAGTAAGTTTAAAGCTGCCGTTTTTATCTGAGCGAGTAAGCATAAGGGTCAACCGTGTAATTCCTGCTTCCTGAAACTTCCGTATTTTTTGTTTATCAGCCGGGATCGCAGCGAAAACGTTTCGGGACTTCTTCGACCTCGTTTAGTTGCGTAACGATACCCAGGGCCGAAATAAAAACTTGATTTTGGTGTTGATAAACAGACATAAAAACGCAGTATTCTTCTGTTTTACACCGAAATTTGTCTTTCGTTAGCGGATCGTTCGGGCGGAAACCGGGCTGCGGATCCTCCAATTATAAGAACGCTGAGCCCAAACTTCTCCCCGGAGGAGCAGTTTTATTTTAATTGGGCACGTTTTCGCGTTTCCAAATTTATCTGCTTGTGAAAAATTAATTCTTTGTGTACACAGGTTCTGAGGCGCAATCTGACGACAGCAGCGTTAAAATAACAAATTGCACAGTTAGTAACGCAAGCACGGCTTTTATCTGTTTATCTGCATTCATTGGCGATGGGCGTTTGTGGAAAGATGTCCGGGTGCTTTGTATTCAAATACACGTGATTAATGTTTCGCATTCTCGCTAATTACAGCCGAGGATCTGCAATTATCAGCATTCATCTCACTACTGATGAGCTTCTTTGAAACGTGCGTGATGAATAAGCGATTTCATGCCTTCGAGCCAACCTTACCATGCAGGAGTTTGTTGCTGGAGATTATTTGATTATAATTTGTCGTTAACACTATTACCCTGACTTTGATTAAACACCGCTGGTTTAATTCATCATCTTATTTACACCGAAGGAGCACAACGAAAGCGATCCCCGTTTGATGCGTCTAGACGAGTCCGCATATTTGCACGTGGCTAAATTATCCAGGGAGTTTTATTGCTAAATGCCTCGTTTCTACAACTGGGCGTAATTCAGACTAAAAGGAAGGTTTCAAGAGCACTTCTGTCTGTATGCAATTTGAAATGTTTAGTTTTGTTACAAGTATAAAAGTTTCGCAGGTCTTATTACAAAGTAACATTGGTAAACAACTCTCATTTTCTTCCTGAAGTATATTCTAACCATTCGACATGACTTATTAAAAAGCTTGCGCTTATTTGGAGTTTTTCAAGTTGGTTTTTTGGATACATCTCGGTAGATGTTTCTTGCATTGGTTCCTGTTGCTGAAGTGTTTATTAAAGGCGAACTATATTAGGGTACCCAAAGATGGAGACCCACTTTGTGTGGCACAGCAAAACGGAATATCGGTATATACTTAGGAGAAAAAGTTATGAATAGTGTCAAATTTAATAGTGGATCGGTTTTTTAAGTGTTCCTTTGTTTATTCCCGTACATGCTCTTTTTCTTCGTATAGCTTTCTATAAAACTTTTCAACTTTATTGAACGTATGTCTCTGAGCACATATTTAGTCTCATAAGTTACTAACAAGAACAATACAGCTTGTGTTGCCATTTTGCCCCGATATAAATTCGGTGCGTACGCCTATGGTCTCGTCCCGTGAGTGAAAAACAAATCGCGTGAAGCACACACCAGTGACAAATACGGGGGTGCGGATTTAAAGTGGCAGACAAGCAAAGGAGCCAGGCGTGTGTTAAAGGAACAATCCTCTCTACGTAGCTTTCGCGATGTCAAAACACAGTGGTAAAATACCGTCGTTAAAGCGATCGCGTCAGGTGTATTTTCAGAGACCTGAAGCCTCCTAAACTTCGCTGCTGCAGGTTGCAGACCCGCTTTGCCTTCATGTAGGTATTGGTAATCTTGCATTACGTTATAGTTTCCGTCCTTTCCAAATAACTTCTACATTCTTGTAGTTCCTGCATTTTTCTACCTACGCTCGTAATAGCTCCAGCCTACATGCCCTTATAATAAAAACCATCTCCGCTATTATTTTTATATGTTCGTGTTACGCGAGTATTAGGCTCACGGACACCAATTTTGAGCTTCTCTCCATAACGTAGAGCTGTGACCAGTGAGCGTCGTTAATGCAGTTTGAATTGCGCCTAAAATATTTTATAACTGATGACGCTGTTATAGCATAAAAAAGACTTCCACGACATAAATTCCGATCTGTCACAATGAGAATATGCACGAACACTGTTTGTACCAGTCTAGACAATCGCCACTTATCGCCAATGGACGAAATTGATCGTTACGTTCCTCCAAAAACTCAACAAAGCAAAGCTCACCCTAATTACGTCTCAACTGTCCTGCAACATAGGTTTGACCGACTAAAGCTCAGTAACAAAAGGTGGTTTGAATAAACACGACGTAATTTAGAATGAGATGCAGTCGCAATAGGAGTTGGTTATAATCAAAATAAAAAGGATAGGCTCCACGAATTTTATTGATAGGTAGAAAAGTTCCTGAACATGCCCTGTAGAAACTCAAAATTCAAAAGCCGTTGCTTTGCTTTAGCGCTCCTGTAAAGCGGTTCAGTGGGCTTGAACCTACCTTCCGTTGGTTGTTCCAGACTTCGCCAAGATACCTCACACGGGATTCTATTTTGACGTGTCAAGTGTAAAAGTTGCATTCTTAGATTGACGGAAATCCATGATAATAAATAAGTTTACTTTATCGGTAAAACTAATGAAATAGTAGATGAGGAAAACTTTATTAAGGTACATTCTGTTAGATTAATTTGTTAAAAGGCGCCCAACAGTGGGATGTCCCCAATATCCACATCAAAGCCTGATTTATGAAAGATAGAAACTATTGAAATAGTAGATGAGGAGAACTTTATTAAGGTACAATTTGTTAGATTAATTTTTGCTAAAAGGAACCCAACAGTGGGATGTCCCCAATATCCACACCAAAGCCTGATTTATGAAAGATAGAAGTCGAAAAAGAGCCTCAATCCGTGGCGCAAAATAGTATAGTAGTTACTAAAACATTACAGGGAAGGAAAGATTACTGGGCCTAAATAATATATTTATTTAAAAAACGGGCGAAAATTATATTGATCAATAACCTTAGTCATACGGTATTATTAACAATTCAAACGTACTTCGATTATGACACATTGAAAACTCAAATTTAAGTAACTTGACAAAAAAATTCAAAGAGAATCGAGGTCCAAATAAACGGTGTAGTTCCAGTCAACTGTTACATTGTATTGTTTGAGGCTTTCGCGGTTACTCGAATTATTCTCCTTAGCATAGAATTTCGGCTTAGACCGCGTAGTATTTGTATATGAACACCCAGCATTTTCTGGCTTAATGTGCCTTGCACCTTGTGAAGTCGAGCAAAAACCAGTGCGACTTTCACTCTGATGATGCAAGCTGCAAGGTCTTGCGAAACGTTAGTGAATATGGATGCACAAACAGCAAAACGGCCAAATCTGCCTAAGTATCCTCGTTCTGAAGATACTCAAACAACACGAGCCACCAAAGAGCATGACCATCGCGCGGGTTTTTGCTCGACTTCACAAGGTGCAAGGCACATTAAGCCAGAAAATGCTGGGTGTTCATATACAAATACTACGCGGTCTAAGCCGAAATTCTATGCTAAGGAGAATAACTGTTACATTATTAACATTAGGTTCGTTTTCATCAAAATGAACCCGCTACTCAAATTACTGTTATCTATATTATCATAAAAGCTCAATACACAAATATTGTACGCGAGTGATGCTCAAAAAAGCTATTTAATGATATGATTTACCAGTAAATCCCGCCCAGCTTCAATTCCCGGCGACAAAGATTTTAAAAATTCCTACGCTCCCCGGCTACCACGCTAACACCTGTGGTAATTGTTAACCCCTGATAAGAGACTCTTCTTCGATTTCGAAGGGGCAACGCTAGCCACTGGTCTAACGTAAGAGTAAAAGGAAGAAGATTTACAAAAACTTCTCCGAACGGTGTTACGAGTCGAAAGGCATTTATAAGTTATATACATAATTAATTGCCCTATCTTTGATAAATCAAAATATTAAATACAATATAATTAAAGCTCCGGGAAGAAGTGTATTCGTTAGTTCTCAAAATCAGACATATTTCAGATCTGTACCTGACAGTTCGCTTATATTTTACGCGCTTCATTATTTTTCAGCTCTTGTTAGTTAGTACGGTCCTTGAGTTATCGCAACCTGATCGCCTTCGATGTATGTATATGAATATTCCATTTCGGCAAGAGGTTCGATGTCAATTTACTCTTGAGGTGATTTCTGAGACTTTCACGGCCATTGTCATTAAGTAACAAACGACTTCTGGGATTGGACCGTGTCATGATTGAGATCGAAGAACTCAACGTTTCGCCCAATTTCGTAAGGGGCTTCATCAGGAGATAAAGGCTAAAGAGCACGGTAACTCAACGTGTTAACCACGTCAGAGGCGAAACTCTTGAGGTCTCATGGTCGAAACTACACTGCAGTCGAAGATTACAACGTAGAACATCTGTTCGAACCTGACGTAAACACCTGCCCCCCTTAAGGCTTATCGATAGGGCTTCTGATACGCCTGCTTGCTACCAGGTGGTCATCTACAGAAAGCCTGTTTGATCTACTTTATTTTCCCATGCGCCTAAATATTGGACATCGACCTAACATGCAATAATTGTGGAGTTCTTTGCTTGCTGTTTAGCGTTAAATTTAACGAATTTATCAAATATCAGTTTTTCTTCATATTCCGATTATTCTAGCATAATGTAGAACTTATCTTTTTAGGGCAAAGTTTTCCGATTTATTCTAATCACTGGTTACAGTAAAAACCTGTCAATGTAAAATCTACTTTAGGTGTGTCTTACGTACCATCGAATTTATTACTTTTTTAATTTTTATTTTCGTGAGGCGAGTCTGCATGTGCCTTTTAACTTAAAGTTTTGGATTTTCACATCACATTAGTGACCGACCAGCTTAATTAAACTTAACTAATCTCCTACTTCCAAGACATTGCGTTACTAATTTTCTTTACCGATGACGATTGCTAATCTATTACTAAGCATATTCCGGGTTATATAATGCCCTACTCTGAACCAAGATCTTGGAGTCTGTTCTATTAATTATTAATAACACGAGAATGTCCTTGCATTTGTGAGTTTAGAGTCAAATTCAATCCGAAACCAAAATTTCATCTTTAATAACGCTATCGCGGTCATGTGCTTTTACAGCAGAGTAACCTATCGGTAACGCAAATTACTAATTCTGCAGTCAACTTTATTTCATATCACTTGTTTATACTAAATATTGATAAATTAATTATATACTTTGGAGGCTTTTAAAGTGGCTCTCCCTCCCCACTACTGAGATATTTATTATAAGTTGATCTGGTTTGCCGTGTTTTGTGTATATGTACTACCGATTACTTTGTTGTTATAATTATACTGATCTCTTATCTATGAATTTTATTTGTGCCTTTGCCGTCCTCTCCCTTTTTTAGGGATTAGTTAGTAGCGTCTTTCAACCAGTACCTTTTAATGGATTAGCAAAGTGCTGGGTTACTTGCTACTTGGTGCCCATATATTTTTCAGCTTAAGGTTAGAGTCTTTTGTTTAGTCGTTGTTGAAGACGGCTGCCTTGGCTTCTCTTCTACTTACTGTCAGAATGACGTAACAACGGATGTAAATTTTTATAAGCAACCTGAAATACGTGACAACGTTTAAAGCCAAACCCACAGCAATAATGAACGGAAATTAAAAATAATATATTTGCACCCTAACAGGTTCCGAAGTAAGGTATTCTTTCTCCAAGTAGAATAGGTGGCATATAAGTGTAGGCCTTTATTACCCACTTATGAAATTTCAGAAAGCGGTTTTGTTTTACTTGGTCTTATTACTTAGTTGTCCACTTTAAACTTCGCCATAGCTCTCAGTTACGTTGCCCGAAACTTCTAATGAAGGTGTTATATTATTGTGCAAAACTTCAATGGTATAGCATATACTTGACTGCAACCAGTTACTTCCTGTAGACACAACTTAGATATTAAGGGAATTGCTGTATGAGAACTTTGTGCACCTATGTAACCCCATTTAAATCCCTCGTGCCCTTTATACTAAAACGCCACATTATTCATAATAGCTATTCACTAGCTTGGCACTTGTAGTCAGCGTCTGATGTTTTTAAAATTACATATGACTTATACTAATTTAGACTTAGAATTGTTAGTTCGATTGTAAATCATGGGGAGGTTTCAGAGTAAAGTGAAACACATACAAATTACAAATGTAGGTGCAGATGTTACATTCATTATCCTTTATTATCCGTTCATTACAAGCTGCAAAACGTAAGCACTATATTTGATTAAAGTTAGATCCGGGTGCGCTTAAATTCGATAATAATGTAATTACGAGCAATTTACGATTTCGACATTGCAGTCATCATGCTGGGGATAAATCAAATAAGAGCGTGTATATTTTACAATTACATAATTACAACGCACAGATACGGCAGTAATTCCTGAATTATTAGTAATTTGTAGGACTTTCTACGTCATCCCTCGTGTCAGACATGCGCCAGTGGGGAACCAGCGTGATTAATTCGAACAATCAATCAAAATCTTTTAACTGGCTCTTAAAAGTGTTATAGCACCATTGAATACATTGTGTGTTAGAAATCTACTTACGACGCCGTTTATTCAATTGAGTTGCTGCATACCCTATCTTGAATTTTAATGATGAGCTCGCGCTTGACTGAGAATAATGGCAGAATATTACGTTAACAACACGTAATCAATATAAACTGTTAAAGGGAACAATGTCGTTAAGACGGTTGTTTTTTATAAATTGAAACATATATGTTGCTCAATTTTGTGTACATTACTACCATTGCTACTCACTATCCTTAATTTGCTAACAAAAATGTATAGAGAAATACTTTCCTTAGAACTTTCGGACAATAGTGAAGTATGAACCTATTATATTTTTATCAAACTCTTAACTTTAGACCATGTGCCCGCAAATGCCTTAGATCCGTATTTTGCTCGAATATCAATATAGGGTAGTACCAGAGGGGTATAGGACAATCTGAGTAATCCTTGATCTAAAACCTGGAGGTGGATAATTATTCTTTTCCTTCAAAGGATCGCTGTCTGCTTTTAGATGACCACACAGTAAATAACACTTCAAATATAAGAGCAGATAAAATATCTACTACATTTAATTTTGCGCGTCATGATGCAATCCACAAATCCCACATACCTTAACCGGCTTAACCAACTCAATAAATAAAGGTGGTGAATAAAGGGAAAAGTCAATAGACTAAGCTATTCGCTGAAGGTGATAATGTTTCATTAACTTCAACGTAATGTACAGGTCAAACAGCTCAAATTAAAATTAGCTCTAAACATCAGACCTGGAGTTTGTATCTTTACGAGCAAGTACACTCCGTTCCAGCCAACGATAAAATTTTATTCGCCCAGCAGGATGTGAGATGAACTGCACCATCCAAAGGAAGGTGTGAGAGGGATGAGGTACTGCTCCAGGATCGTCAAGATAGCGGTGCAAAAGTGCCGCTACTGTTTGGAATGCGATAACGAAACGCCGCAGCTCTTTGAAATGACAATAAAGGAGCGTCATGACAGATAAATCTGGGCCCTATGGATTTTTCTCAAGAAAAGGCACGCAAATCTTTTTTTGCTAATCCGACAACTGTTGAAACGCTGTCTATAAGACCAACTTGGCGAAAAATGTAGGGACCGGTTGTCAAGGTGCTGGGAGGAGAAAATATCACCTTGGCTTGCTGGGAGGGAAAATATGTCGCCTTGGCGTGTCGGTCACAGTGCTAGGCGGCCAAGGTGAAAACTGTATGACATCAAAAACAGGTTGCATTAAAGGTTGTTGATTGGCTAAAGTTCTGCGTAAACAAAATTTTCCCCGCCCCTTGTTGATTGTTTGGTACCACGTTCTTTCACTTTATTCGATATTTAAAAAAAACACACACACTTTATTGTCCCCATCCCCCTCTTCTAGTGTTCATAGCCGCATAAACATGCTATTTGTTGCGCGTTGCCTAAAATATCGTTTGACTTTATTTACTAAAATCGATATGATATGTTTTATTGGACTTTTCCACTGTCTATGGTGTATATCCCACAACGTTTCGGGAGTTTTGATCTAACTTAGTTATCTTGACACTAGAAAAATGTTGTCGAAATTATCTTTGGCATGGAATCCAAGATCACTCCTTTTAGCCCAAGACTTTCTTTACTGTATATATACAAGGTACCAGTGTCAACATGCAATAACAATTAGAAAACAACTCAACTCAACAAGGCCCTAACAGTAATTTTTGGTATAGCTTGAACTGGTTGAATGTTTCGCCCATCGTCTTTGCTTTAGTTTATATTAGCACACGGTTTGGCTTTGTGTGACAAATTCAAATTCAGATAGAACAAACTGTTCAGAACTAAACCAATAAAGGACCGCAACAAAACTAAAACCTCAAAAATAAAATATGTTTTGCACGTGAAATAATTAGCGTGATATGTTGCAACCAGAATAGTATACACAAAAAGAAATAAATAAAAATTGACTACAGTAGATTACAAGTGATAAATACTGATTATTCGAATGGAAGAAGGTATATGTTGCTAGGCAACACTTATAATTCCTTTATTTAAAAGTACTTTTACGTCCAAGCAGACAAGCGATTAACTGTAGAAGCAACATTCACAACACAGCGCAGGTGCGAAGCTTCGCCGCTGCAGGATGCCTCACAGTAGTATAATGACTTCCAGCTCTTTTATATGGGTGAGCAGCGGGGGAGCGGGGCACCCTGTAGTCTTAAGGTGCAATTAACGTGAAACGTGATTCACGCATTGTAATTTTTCACTCACGTTCAGGGCCCGATTTTCAAATATTACTCACGTTCACGACGCGACCCGCCGTGACCTAGCGTGACCCGACTGTTTTCACGTCACTCGTCTACATCTCTACTTTGAGGTGAGAATGGGTGGATCAAAATGATTAAACATATGGTGACAACTTTTCCTTAGGATGATCTTAAAGCGTGAGGGGGGCTTGGGAAAGAACAACATGTTAGCCAATTTTTAATTAAACAAATCTTACTTTCTCTAACCTAACTCAAAAATCTTAACTAATTGAACTATTGTCATCAGCACACAATTGTTAAACAGATTACTTACTTCCACAATAGCAGTTGCAAACAGCAGTATAGTTTAACGATCTGTTTATGCAGCTGCATTAATTAGAATTAAAACGCTTCTGCTTGTATCCAAACTTGACCATCCTTTGACCAGCAGGAGCAACCATGAGAATATTGAATCATACTATCAGGTGTCTGTTAGCTTCTTTCTTCCATTTATGTTGGCAAGAATTTGGAGGTTTAATTTCAGCTCATTTAGAAAACGTATCTCCTCTTTCAGAATTAAAGGAAAGCGTTGCAGAATGGCTGTTCTCAGTCTGGCACGATTCATCCCTGGTGTAATATTTAGTTGAGCGTTTCTACTCATTTCTTCATAAAGAAGAACTAGAAAGCTCCTCCACAATGCTAACAATTTCCTTCAGTATCTTACTCTTTTCAATAGTATCATCTGGTTCATAATGGTCTTCTGCCACTTGAAATTGTTCAAAATTGCGATTAAAACTAACAAAGTATGTCTGATGATTCAGTTTATTGGCAATGACATCAGCCGAGGAAAGCTGTAACAACACGTTACAATCTTTCCTCCTTAAGTTGCTCAGTGGACTCCAATTTCTAAACATGCAGAATAAATTTTCTTTTCCATGGTTTCATACAAGAAAGATATCTGAAGCATTTGAAAGTTTGGTCCTTCTGCTCCTAGTAATTTCAAAAGTATGCGGCGAACACGGACCACCAGACTCAGCTTTTCTCTTCTGCAAATTCTGCTGATGTTCAAGTCTATCTGGTCGAATCTCACCATTGCAGTTCTTGTGTCACTTAGCTTTGTTGGCTATTAAGTTATCTACATTTGGCAATGATACATGTGCAGCGCGACGAAATTGTTCCCATCTCTCAATATTAAGCAGTACAGCACTTGTCATTAATTTCAGAAACATCCTAGAACACAATAATCTATAATTATTCTGTTGCTTTGTGCCACTTTAAGGACCAATTTTAATACAAACTAATAATAAGATTCCTTAATGAATGGATTGACTTCCATATTGTGAAGCAATTTTCTCTTAAACCATTAGATTTATCAAGAAAATGATTTATCTAATCGGGTTCTCTACAAACATCTACTACCTAGCTTTTAGCAAGGATATGAAAATAGCCCTATCATTTTTAACATTTAGAATATTTTAAAATTAATCGACGAGCATACGCTAAAGCTTACTAATACCAACTTTAATATTATAAAATATATTTTTTAGTTTCATATTTTTAAAGCTATGAAAAATTGGAGAACCATAAGAATTGCATTACAGTTCTTAAAGTCTATTAAATTCTTTATATAAGAAGGCTTTCAACTAAAGCAAGTATCTTTTATTGCCCCTGTTTTTTCTTGCAATCGTAAATGCAAATTAATAAAACTCCACAAAAAAGCGGTTAAACCGAACCATATGCAACAGGAATAATTGTTAATTAGCTCACACCAACGCATGTGCTGAACTCAATAGGCAAGCCACTTTATGAGCGAAGCAGGTTCGAAAACGCCGCTTTAATGGCCATTACTCCTTTATTTATTTAGAAATTAACTCGCTCCCATTTGTAAACGTACTGAATAAAAATTTAATTGACTGTGCGGACAGCATGCAATCGTTCGATGATAAATCCACACAACAACATGTACCAGCTTTTAAGCGATACGTTAGCAATCACTGTAATCAAACGGCACTTGTAAAAACTACCTTTGTCCGGCTTTCACAAACCTGTAGTAAAATTTTTCAAATTTTACTTAAGCTTCTGGATATACAAACCATACTGACTTACACTGGATCATATATTCTGCTTCAGTAATGCAGAAGGGAAAACCTTGAACATTCATGCAATTCGTAGTGTTTTACTTCTAAATGCTGTTTTTCGTTTTGTATTATTTAAATTTATCCATTGAAAGTTTAATTTTGTAAAAATCGCTAAAGTTTCCTATTAGTTTCAGTTACACATTAGGAAAAATGTACCATACAGAGAAGTAAGATATTAATTTCGCAGGTTAAACAAAAACACAAACACGACCATGCTTATCTTTCACATATACAAGAGGTTTCTCAATTTAAAAATAAATAAAAAAGGTGATTCCTCAAGCAATTTTATGCAATGAAATATAAGCTTGAATTTATGTAAACGACTTCCTCAAAAAAGACCCACAAGGAAACATACAAAGGATTTAGGTCTGGTGATCGTGGTGACCATGGTATTTAGAATTTCCAGCAGATTTAAGGAAAATGTGGAAGAATATCTTGGTACATAAGGCAGTCGTAGTCCACTGGGCATATCGTCGAAAAGGGGTCCACGTTTATATACAAAAATTGATGCTATTATTCGCCATTCAATCATAGAGGCAAGAAATGTGCCCGAATTAAATAACCCACAAAAATACCAACCCACACATTTGCAGAAGGCTTATGATGGAACTGATTTCAACTGTTTTATGTAGGTTTTCTTGAGACCATGTGAGGTTTGTTATGAAAATGTATCTCTGGAGAAGTTGGCATCATCCGTAAACAGGACATTGGCTTGAAAATTAGGATTATCTGCCGCCGTTGCTAAAAACCATATGTACCCATTCATACGAAGAGCACAAATATGTGGTATCAACGCTTGGACTCGCTGGATATGATACGGATACACCACATTTTCTTCCAGAGCATTACATACTGTTATGTGACTGACATTTAATTGAAAAGCAGTTTTGTTGGTATTACATTCTGGATTATTTTCAATATCTGGACTCATTAAGTTGTGGAGATTTGACAGCTCTAGGTCTTGTAAGAATATAACCTGTTCGAAACAAAGTTCCAGTCAGTTAAGTGAAAAAATAAAAACATGGTAAATAATTATCTGGATAGCGCTTAGTACACAAACGTCTTATAAGGCATTATCAAGGACCAAACCGTGACAAAAATTCTTCCTTTTTCTACCACCTTCAATCTTTTCTCTTCTACCACTTTAGTGGTCCACCTACTCTTCTGGCCTTGTTTCAGTTTCCTTTCCCTGCAGCACAATTATTTTGATTAGTTCTTGTATTTAATTGAATAAATAGTCGTTCTACAATTGCATAGCATCTTTCAACAGTGTAGCAGTAAATTTTTTGCTTTTACCGTCAGATTACGCTAAAGGAAGCAAACCCAATTGAGAACGCAAAAAGTACAATCTGGGACGAAGTGTTGATAATTACGTACATCGTAATATTTCTAATAAAACCGAAACCGTTACAGGAAACACTTAGGCATTAATTCCAAAGCGAAAAGATGTAGCAGTCGGTAAAATTCAAACCTACGTTCCCAGAAGGAAACATACTTCTACCCAGACCCCTTAACCGCTCGCGCTAAAATACTGCGTAACACACAGGCTTATGGTTGTATTATGAAGGGGAAGGTGACGATCTATGAAAGTAAGCCCGATTACATAGGAAGTAAGTCTGAGCGGTGACGCTCCATCTTCAGTCGCTTTTATAGATATCATATCTAAGCACATGCAATGTAATATTTGTGTTAGAGACATTTAATTCAGACGTTGGTATTTAAAAATATCTGTAGTAAGAGCTTTTCATGCAGTGCTTACCAAGTAATTTGCAATGTTTTCGTAGATTTAAATAAAGTAACACAGAAAGTTATGATGTCGAGCTCGGTAGCTCAGTGGTTAAGTATTCTGACTACTGAGCTAAGGGTCGCGTGTTTCATTCCCGGTCGCTGTGAGGTTTTCAAAAATAATTCCTGTAAAAGCCTTTTCAGAATATCATCATTCGCAAGCGATGTAAAGTCGTGGGTCCCATGTTACTACGATATGTAGCATGTAAAAGTTCTCTTGCTAGTAGGACTTTCACCATATGACCATAGCAGTTGATGTCTAAGGTACGTGGTACTTCGTTTTCATTTATATTAATTTTTTCTATACGATACATTCCTGATATGTAATTTGGTAATGGGATTAAAGTGTTAACAAGTAAAACAGCATACCAACTATTATTAAATTAGAATTTTTCGTTTATAATTAATTATAAGTCAATCAGTCAAAAAGAAAGTAACTCATAACAAACCAACAGATAAAAATAAATGTCGACATTCCAAGGAACAGTAGAATTCTGAGCAGATATGTTCATTACAACTGTTCTCCATATAACTGCTTGAAGAATCACCTTCCTTATTTTTTAGCTTATTTCGGAAACATCAAAACATATTCTAAATATTGTTTCTTATACGCCTGGGACATTATGATTTTGCATTAAAAGAAATTAAGCAGCCACATATTTAAAAACAAGTTTTAATAGTTGATTGAGTTCTTTTTATTTTTTGTTAAAATCTTGACGTCTCTCTACAACAGTAGCTTCCTCACAATTCCATTATTTAAGAAAAAAAATACATTTTGATTTAATTAATAAAATTTGTTATGGGCCAAAAGTCACTTTTCGTATTAATTTAACGATTTGCCTTATCCCTGCCTAATTCAAGGCACTTTGCACATTTCGCTCTAACTATTTACCCTATAATAGCCTAGTTTCAGCTACCTATTTCTCAAGTAAAGTCACTGCAGCTTAGGCCTCACGTTGTACGCGTGCTATGTTGGTTGCAGATGCGATTTTTCTGCAAATTTGGAATTTTCTGGGCCTAGCTGTCAAATTATCATTAGCCATTTTGACTTGTCAGAAGATGGATGTGGTGAAAAGCATCTTTGGTTAATCGATGCACGAATATTTGTAATTCGGTTTTGTCACGCTCATCCTAGCATGAAAATGTATATTTTGGTGTGAAATTGGTCCGGGAGACGTCCCCGACGTTTTTGTTGTGATACATTTCAAGCACGGATTTTTGTCCGGAATTCATCTGACAAGCACATGTAATACTTGGGCGATTTGGAGCATAACACCTCACGCTCCCTTTTGGTACGGGCAGTGAACGCACTCAGCTTCCCTTTGGTACGGGCGGTGAAAGCACTCAATTCCCCTTTGGTACGGGCGATGAACGCACTCAGATTAGGAAGCAGTCCTTTGGTATGAACTAACGCATCTCTGTTGGTGAGCGGCGAGTTTGTTCATGTGGCGCAGAAACTCTTCGAAGCGTTTGGTCGTAGGATTTGGCCCCTCTTGGAGAGCACTCTCTCCAGGCAGTTGCTGCAGTCGGCTGGCTGTGAGTTTGGGAGATTTCCAGTCCCTAAAACAGGCTAGCAGATTTACTGGCCCGAGATCTCTGCGTTACCTGCGATGAAGCCCATTGGAACACCTGGCTTCCTCGACATCGTGCAGTAGGCCTCCGATTTAGCACGTTCGTCACCTGGTGCAGCCAAGGTCTGTCTTTGCAATTTCCTTAAGCGTTCTTGTGCAGTTTTGAGCTCGACCAACTTAACCTGTGTTATAGGCATGATTTTAATGTGTGTTTAATTATTCATTGTAGCGCTTTGTGCTACGGCCAGATTTTGATAAGCGAATTAACTTACTTTAATGTTGTGATAACTCACCTGTCTAAAAGTAAACCTATTTTGTTGTTTACATCTTTATATTTGCAACTTGACATTTTTAAGCCTCCATTAGCCTTCAGGCTGTGTCTAATGTAGATGCTTAGGGACGATAAGGTTTCCCTTATGTAAATTTTGTAATAGCAATTCTTGCATACGCCCATTTGAACGATTTTAGACTCGATCTCAGTGGAGAGATCCGTCAGTCGGTTGAATTTGGCTTAGTGCGGCCCCATTTTGCAAGAAATCAGCGAAATCAGTCCGATCGTTGTTTAAGCAATTACGCCCCTTTAGGGCGAGATTTAATTAGCGTGTTTCGGGTAATTTTGCGCCCCTATAAACCAAGATCTTGGGTAATAATGGGTTTTGTGTACATTTGATTACTAGTACAGGTATGTATTTTTGCAACTGAGGGTTTAGCGTTGATTTCAACTTGACAAGCAAAACAAAACCTTAACTACAGCTTAAATTTGAGACGCGTTTGGTCATACATGCGAATTGCTACGATCTACGACTTTATTCATTTAATCTGGTGAGTTTAATCTGTGATAAATTTTACGATATTATATTATATGAAATCTGGTTTGTGATATCTGTCGTTGTTGTGATATACTACCGAGCATTGTTAATATTTTAGTAATGTTAATATTCTATTAAATTATATATACTCGTTACTTATGCCTGCGAATTTGATTTGTGTGCCCTTGTCGCTACCTCTAATTTTCAGGATCGCTTAGTAGCACCTTCCGTAGTGTCTGGTTTAATGATTAGCAAAGTGCTGGGTTACTGCTACTTGGCGCCCATAAATTACTCACCGTTTCAGCTTACGCTTTAAGTCTTCTGTTCGACCCACGACCAGCTCCGGCTGAGAATCCGGTAGCCTTTGCTACTCCTTATTTTATAGTCAGAGTTTGGTAACAAATTTACAAACATTTTGTGATATTAGAAAACTGAACAAATGGGGTTCTCTTATTTGTACTTACACGTGATATTCTTTAAGTTATATTTTTGAGATAATGTTTTAAAATTATATATTAATTGTGAGATTCATTCTTAAAAATTGAATAGTTTATGCCATTATTGTTAAAATTGTGTAATTCAGAACTGTTAATTTATTTATATTAAAAGTAAAATTTTATGTAACCAAAACCTTTCTGTGATCCTACAAGTTAAAAAATGTCTGCGAATATCGTTAGTAAAAATTTTATTGTTCAAATTGTTCTACCTTACAATAAAATCTCATTTGTGGAGTTGGTTTAATTGTTAAATAATTGTTATGCGATATTATCAATCTCCGTTTTATAGTTATAAGTAACTAGACTTAACCCGTGTCCCCATGCGCAGTAAAAATGAATTGCAAATTAATAATTCATATTTAAACAATATCTGTTTATAAATTGTTATAAATTTAGACAAGATTCGGTTCACAAATTCCTTGTTCATGCAAAGACTCCAACCGCTCGTTTTTATGTAAGCCCCCTGCTTTTAGGTTTCTTATTTGCTCTTGAATTCTTTCACAACAATCTGCTATTAAATTATACCGTCCACATTCACTTATAATTTTGTAAATTTATCAACTATTTACAAAAAACTGTAATTAGTTATAAAAAACTGCAATTTGTTTGCTAGTCTCACGCTAGATGGCGCAGGTGACTGCAACTGACTTCAGTGTTTACAGTACACCTAGGTAGTAAATACAGCAAGCTTTGAAATATAGGTCACTCTTGTACTTCGACTATGGAGGGGGCACCGAAATGGCTTCAAATGGCGGGAAAAGTAAACCTTATAGTGTGAACTGCAGTTTCTTGCTTGTTTTGGCTAGTAATAAAACTAAATATACGAAAACCACGTCTTGAATGAAGGCAAGTCAAAGGTGCACACCCTGGCATTTTGAAACTATCTAACCTCAACCTGTTAGCTAACAAGCTGTGATGTTTCTTAATATAATCGCGACGAGTTTTCCATGAATTTATTGTCGGTGCCACGGCCTGCTGAATTGTATGAATCGTATGAAATTTAATATACCTATAGCGCTCATTATACAAAGTAAAGTGAAAGTATTCTTATTGTAACTTGCCTTCCGGTTAAAGCAGAGGTTACACATAACTGAATTTTTTTATGGAATACCCTGTATATTTTTCAATATTTGGACAGAAAATTTGATTGCGAATTCAAAAACTGAAAATGTTATACATTTTACTGAAGTTTTCTATTAACTACTCTACATGAAAGACGTAAATCGTGAGACTAACGACGAAATTAAATGAGCCAGAGCCATTTTGAACGTAAACTAAATGTAGAAACCTTATATTGCATTATTTGACAGATATCGTTTTTCCTCCGACGGCAACAATTTATCAATATTGATCGATGTATTGATAAGTAATATTCAGAATTTTACGAAATTTTAGACTGCCCAAGTGAATGATCACTTATAATTTTTCCAAGACGTAAAAGCCAGATTACTTGCTATTTTTAAGTGGGTAGCTGTAGTGGTCAGGGTCCGTTCATACATTCGAGAGAAAACATAAAATAAGTCTATTATTCTGCTAAATACATAAATTAAAATTCTGTAAACTTTGTACAATGGATTTACAAGATTTCTAAATAAATCGATTCTGTGGTCCTGGCAGGTAGGCAACCAATTTGACAAAACTGTCAAATTATTGGTGAATTCTTGGCATGGATAGGGCGTTGGGATCTATTTCATCGGCCTGGTCGGAATAGAAGGCAGATCTCTGTAATAGGACAAAACTGCATTATCTGACAATTTAGTTTATCAACTGTGCGGGGCTACGGTGCAACTTTTAAGAGTCCCAAAACAACCCCAGGGTAAAATATAAACGTTTAACGGGTTGGTGTTAGTGCCTGAAGTTGCAGAAAACCCATTGACCAGGTAAGTCGCTTTCTGCAGCTCGATTCGAAGGAAATGGCTACATACCCAAGCTCTGTTCTGTTTCGGCAGTGCAGTTGTATGATCCGGGCATTACAGGGGAGGAATATTGTTTTGCGGTCCGATAACCGGCCACACAGAAAGGGTACAGTCGACACGGACTACAGCATCGACAACGCACCCAGGGGTGGAAACTTCGTGACAAAGTGTAATCTAACAAAGCTTTCCTTCAAGGTTTAAATTTGACAAGTAAGAATTGGTTGCCATCCGGAGCTTAGAAAATAAGTCCGTAACAGCGGGAACGGCGTCGATCTGAGAGAGCATGAGCTCGTCTCCGAGCGAGCAGGAGGTACTCAAGCCACGATGGCGGGTGAGGTACTGTCCATCCGTTTTCTATAGTGGCGAAACTGCTTGTATTTGTACTCGGCGTTATCTTGTAAATTGACGTTGAGTGGGAGAATGAAGTCATGAGAAAAGCAGCGCTGGACTACGGGCGTTATCAACATTTTTGTACAGGAATGTTGCCTAAACCTTATTATTAAAGGTTTTGACATAGCTGTAAAATATTATCAATAAGTTGAACTTCAAAGACACCAAATGTGACAGGAAATTAGCTATGCGCAAATATAAATTAATTAATTGCGCCTCTTAATTAGATTTGCGCTAGGATAACGTCACAGATGGAAAAGCTCAATGCACAGAACTAATAATTTTTGAATTAACAACCAAATTCCCTCTCCAAACACTAAGCAATATACAGGTTGTTCCATTTAAAAATTTTAAGTTATATGCAAATTCCGGTTAAACGAGAAGTCATATTACAATAGGAATGCCTCCGTTTTACTTAGAGCAATGAATACTATAGGTGTTTTCAAGATTATAGGATATATATAAGTGTTTCCATACCTTTGCCCATCTCTGTATATTGTAACCGCAACTCTACTGTTTATTTAAAATATTTATCATTATCAAGAAATGAAATAACCAACGTATAAAATTTAGTAACGCAAGTTAATGATTGATAAGTAGTTATAGTAAAAGCGTATAACCCCAAAACGGTCAGTATTACCAATCGCCTCCAACGATACTATGCTGGTAAAACCTAGATTATGACAAAACTAGAACAAAATAAAACAAAGGCAGCAGAAATGGCCTCTTAATAACAAAAATAATACTTGATTACACTACTTAAAAGTAATTCGCCAATTTTACAGCAATTATAAAGTTAATAAAAAATTTAAAAGTGCTAAACTAATCACTTTAAAGATTTAATTTGAATTTACATGTTGCGGCTTTCTGTCCTTCCCAACGATGCCGACGGTTAATCGTTGACGGTAATACAGAAACAAAACAGAGCAAGTTGTTATCACAGCCGCGCACGCCCAGCTAATTTAATTCCAAAAACACAATCAAAAGCGCGCGTATGCAGGAATCTTGTTTTCGCAGGTAATCCCGAATTTTCAGTTTCATTAGGGTTGGTTCGAACAATCGTAAATATTCATTGGAGCGCGAGTTTTGTGCACATGCGGCAGGGATCCATGTGTTATCATTAGCAGGTTCCACCCCGCGCCCTGGAACGGCAATCATGTCCCTGATGCACGACCGACTGGCCATCAGCTTGTTATTGATGGCTCTAATCAGGGCACAATGCGAAAGAATATCGAGGAATCGACACAACGGAACAGATTTTTGACGTTTTTAAGCGCGAGGCGGACGTGCCGTATATCATAATTAATTACGGATTGTCCGGGATTCGATTTAGATACTATCGGAAATTCGAATGGTTTGTGCTTGGATTCGTGCTGACTCTAAATTTGACTCTGAAATTAATGGTTTTCCTACTCATTTGCTATAATTTATACATATATCTCAATATTTTAATAAATGTAGGACTATTGAAACCAGGCAGTGAATGCTATCTGATAGCCTGTCTTATAAACCAGAAATTACGAATTTCTGTTATCACATGAACATCCTTTAATAATAAAGATTCCGCTAGGTTACTGGCACCAAATATTATAAAAATATTACCTAGCTCGTAAATTGTAAGTTAATATCAAAATCCGTTCCACCATTATTCGAAATCAGAGGGACCAGTTCAGTATGAACTGCGTAACCTCCAGTTGCGTCCTTAATAGTTATTACTCTTCTTAATTAAACTAAACGTGCAAAATTAGAACCAAAGAAATTGCACAAAACCACAATCAAGCCAAAAAGTAAGTTATCAACAGCCTGAATAAGCTATAAAGCGATATATTTATCTGTAACTCTATAAAATATAGTCTACCAGGCGGTTGCACTTCGGCTGATGTGTATAGTACAACGTTTTGACCCATCAACTTTAGCCAATTTTCTAGGATATAATCAATTCGGTAAATTGTTTTGAGGAGTCTTATCATGGTCGAGGTTTTATCCCTACTGGTGTGAATGCCGGCGCGAACGTGGCTCCCCTTGAAAGTTAAGAGATCCTTACTTGTTTACCTACGTTGACCCCCGCTGTAGTTTATAAACTGTCGAAAAGCTGAGAAGCCCCTTCGATCAGGCTCTCAGGCGTCTGAAAAGAAATAGTAGTTTGTGCAACGAGAGTAGATCCATATCGCATATCCGAGCGCGATATGGACATTCTACTCGAGTTGTACAGTATATTTTTTTCTCCGACCTAGAAAAAAATGCGAACAATGGATTTTTAGAATCTTATCGAACGTCTTGTAAGTAAATTCGTATTTACACTCATATTTCTGGGGTAGTAACGTGTCGTACGTTTTATTAACCGCTGAACGAATATCTGGCGGAGTACCGTTAATCGATTCGTCACTAGAATTGTAATGCTCCTGGTATATTTATTTAACATTAGCATTAATTAATTGTGCCCTTATAAATGGTAGCCTCTGACTGGGCCCAAGTCCGATTTATTTATACCTTGACTGATTTAAAGAATGCCAAATAACAGAAATAACATTTATTCAACACTATGTACATTTGGAAAATAATTAAATAAATAATATTCATAACTATGTACAAAGACAATTCTATTTGACGTAATTCTCGAGTTTGGTGTTGGAAAGGTAGGCAACCTCAATTGCCTGTAAGTTCGTCCGGGATCCTCGCCTTAGGAGGTCGCTGTAACCAACAGGGGATTTGGGCTAACGTTGGTAGAACTGTAACATAATAATCGAATTATTGACAGCTTGAACTACTGTGAACAAGCTGAATAATTATGGTTCGTTTTAATTACAAAGAATTAACTGAGGCTATGAACTCGTTACCATATGTATATTATACGTGCAGGTGGACGTCCGGGTCACGTTCTGATAAGCTGCGGTGATAACTCCGACCTTGTGCCAGGGGTCAAATTGTTTCGCGCACTTATCGGCCTCGGAGCGCGTGCCAAGGTGAACTTCCAAGATGAGCAAATTGATTCCTACAGGGAAAGTACGTAGTTTTATTAGACCCGAGGGAATCGCATATTTTTCCGGGAAATTCAGGCCGAGTTTTGGGGCCAAAAACGGTTTAGTGGTCGCTGGCCGGTGGAAATACAGCCGGGCTTGGAAAGATTTGAAAATAGCGCACTAAAATGTACATTATTTTTAACTAAGACGTTAGATGAGCTATAGCGCTTTTAATTAGTCTGAAATATTGCACTTCGATACTCAGGTGTGCGTGATTTTAAACCAAGTAGATGCAGGGGGTTTTGAGAATGTTAAGTTATTCAAATTAGCGAACTCCAATTATCAGTCGTACGATATTTGAAATTAAACGGTCACAGAGGTCTCGGATATATAAAGTTATTCAAATTAGCGTAGTCCGATGCTCAGTCATATGCTATTTGAAATTAATCGAACATTGGAATCTCGGATATGGTAAATTATTCAAACTAGCGTACTCCGATGTTCATACGACTGAGCTATTTAAAATTAAACGGACATTGGGATCTCGGGAAACTGGTTCGAGATTTAGGTACTCTAATATTTCTGGTGCTCACGCTAGGCGGAGAGCAGAGCTCTCGCCTGCTGGAGGTCAGGTCGGGTACCGGGGCAATTCTCGGAAAATTCTTGGGAGCCAGGTGAGGTAGAAGCGAAGCCCTTCCTCAGCTGGGGCAGCGGGATCGGCCTAGAGAAGCGAAGTTCGCTTTAACAGAATAAAATCTCGGAAATTCTCTTGCTCAGGCCTGCAAGGAATTTCATTTTATACGTTGTCGTCGCTCCTGCGGGCATCATGGTGTTAGGGAGAACGACGAACTTGCAGTCTCGAGCGGACTGGAACTTTTATATTGTTGCAAAATGCAAAATTTAAATGCCCATAATATTTGATTATGACTAATTTGCATTTAAAATCGTAGCGAAGCGTTACAGAATCACTTATTTTTAACTATTATTGACGCTTATCGACATGTTACCTCGCCCATAACCACGGCCTGCTGAATTGTTTGGCAAACGTCACAGACGTTTGCTACACACAACACAGCCTAGGTAACCACGACTAACGTGCTTTGTGATTGGTGGATTTCATATCCGTCCGTGTGTGGATATGAAATCATATTCGTTCAGTTAACTACTATTGCCTAATTATCCATTCTGTGTATTGTGAAAAAAATTAAATATTTACATGTGGGAGTATAAAAACAACATTTATCGTACAGTTACATAATATTTATGAAATAAAACCATGGCTCCTTCACTCCTTATAGCGAGCGGCCACTGGTCTCGTTTGCAGGATAAATAGATTATATTATGTATCTATCTAGCTCGCTTACTTCTGATAAACTGACATGATGGAAGAGGATAACATCAGTGAGCACTTTGTCAGACTGCCAAACGTCCTGGTCATGCATTATCAACCGAGAAAGCCATTCACACATATAAGCATGTAGGTGGGTATTTTTTTACGAAGATATCAACAGCTCTGAACGTAGGATAGATGCATTATTTTCATACTAGCTAGCATAACCAAAGTGTCATAGGATCAATAGTTTTCTCGTGGGCGCTATAAATGTGGTGAATAGCTTCACCACACTTTACAGTAATATAAAACAGTATCTAGATGTCTTCATTACTAGTGTCGTGCATTTGCACAATTCTAAAGTCGGCGTTGTTGCTGACCTATTGCAAAATTGTTGTTATTACTTTCATTTACAATAATAGAAGTATTGGATTCACCCCAAAAATTCTAAATTGAGTTTTCAACAGATCTTCACGTTTTAGAGTACTCTGAACCCAAAAAACATGTTTTTGTACATTGGTCTGTCTGCCTGCGTGTGTGTCTGTCTGTGTCTATGTGTGGGTCTGTCTGTGTCTATGTGTGGATCTGCCTGTGAACAGAATATCTCAAAAATGAAAATAGGTATGGCGTTAAACTTCATATATAAGTTGTGTGTACTATCTATATGCGACAGCCAGCTTTTGAAGAAAATCGCATAACCGGAAGTATGGTATTTACTATTGTGATTTTTCAGTTTGTTTCGATTTTTTCAAAAACGGCTCTAACGATTTTTTTAAACTTTACATTTTTAATGTGTATTGATATGGGGTAGATGATTTTCCAGTTGAATACCTCTAAAATGGGTTTCTTGTGTTTTTTTCTTTTTTATTAACTCTTATTTTAAATATTATTACATTTTTGAATTCAGCTTAAAATTTTAGAGAAAATTTTCTTGACGTTAGCTTTGATGACCTTTAAGCCGACTTAGAGTATTGGTCGATCTATTAATGGTGTCCTCTAACAACGGATTCCTTCTAATTCGATAGCGACTCTTTCTGTCTTCTGACGCACGTCGTTAGTGAATTCAGATCAAAAATATTTTTCTCAACTTTTTTTTACCCGGGGTCGAAGCCACCATCCTTGCGTTTCTCGCTTCCACTGAAGTGATGTAGCTTTTTGAGTTACATATTCATAGAGGTACCTTATTGTATACCATAAATCATTGTAATTTATAATTTGCTTTGTTTTGAGTGTTTTACGGTATTTTTCTATATATCACGAATGCTAAACTGGCAATTCATTGTCATATGTATGGTTGAGTGAAGTGGTTGCTTTTGAATGCGGTAAAGCGAACCTTTTATTGATTACGTGCATGCGATGAGGATTTGTCACGTTACAGAGTCCACGGATCATTTTATTAAATACTTTTTAAATTGTAGGTGATGCTCATTTTCATTAGGGCTTTATGTGCTTTCCCTAATCGATTCCGGGCGCCTTTTGTGTTTGCTGTGAAAGCTCGAATGCTATTTATAGTTTATGGGTGTATTTAATTGGATTTAGTATGTACTTCAAACTGAAACGCTAATGTTGTTCAAATTCGCAATAGTATCTTCATGTATTCTTGGGCTTGGAAGTGTAGAGGTTGATTAATTTGTGCCCGCAATCTTGGAACCAATAGTGTTTGTTTCCAATAATGCTTCTGGGATTTAATATGTTCTTGGCTTCCTAAAATTTTACTTTCTTTATTATCCCACCTACTACTGTAGCATTTATGAATAATGTTTGACAACAAAGCAGCACCATACCAGTTAAGTAAGGCTTAACTGTTTGAACGTTATTGTTAATAATTCATGTATAGCGATGTCACTTTATATTATCATAATAACCTATTGATTTAGCACAATTGCGATACAATTTTTTTTATATTGAAGATGCAGACTCAGATCTCGACTATACCTTAACCAAATCAACTAACTTAGAGCTTTTTCCGTAGAATCATTCTTCCCATATTTGTATTTTGGCTAATTGTAAATGATTAAGTACTAAATGACAGCTATTCGCTGTAAAAGTAGATTCGTATTATATCACTGTAACATCTCCGAAGTATGTTTTGTAAACTTTTAGAAAAGGTTGGTTGATATTTGTTTTTTACGAAGCTTTTCTTTGATGACGGATATGTGGAAATTTCGAATGAATTCCTCCGTGTGACTTATTTCACAGATGGTATTGTTACAAATAGGTTTAAATGTTCAATGTGTTTGTTATTAACGCTATAATTCCATATTTGTGCTTGGCTTAATTCTTAAAAAAAACTGCGGTTGGTTACCACGTTCACGGAAAGAACTTACATATTCGAACGTTTCTGTAGATCGGAAGAGATCATTTCAGTGTATGAAATCGTCTGATAAATGAGGGCCATTAGAACTAATCTCATTCTGTTCTTAAACTTTTGAACGGCAGTTTTAAACAAGCTGATTGTTGACGGGTTTACAGTCATTATACAAAAGTTATATAAAAGATAATGCTTCACTATTACCGCTAAACTTTGAAACTTCTGAATACCAATAATCTTCTATTTTCTTAAACGTCTACATAAATTTGCTTATTTTGCAGATATCGTTTAATGGGATTAAACGGTTCACTTAACTTTCAGATTGCAATCAAAATATTATGGAAATTTTCATAATCATTTTAGCTGATCTTCCCAGTTCGTGCACTGTAAAGATTTTGATTTCTTACCAAATCTCAGGCAAAATGAAGTTACGGTATTTTTTAAGTCACTCTGTCAACCCACGCCGCTTCGTTCTGTTATGGTTTAAATTACAGCGGAACAAAAGGGTAATTTAATCTATCCCATTATTGCGTCAAGTTCCGTTCATAATGCATTATACTAATTAATGGATCCGCTAATTGAAAGCAGGTGTAGTGGATGAAAGCCGAGTTTGCCTTCAGCCGGGGAGGCTGGCAAACAACGGTTGCGTGGAGGTCGTGGGGCACAACCGCCTTCTGGTAACAGTTTTGGGCCGCAAATGCGACTTTGTTGCAGTTCAACTTCATTATGTCCCGGAGTGGAATTGTGAAGGATTTATTCCCAGATTAGATTGGCGTTTAATTTCCCGCTTATCGCGTTTTCATTTCGCCGGCTTCAGTCAGATTTTCCGTCACTCATCCCAGATTAAATTTTTAATTGCTCAAGTAAAAGCCCGCCATTTTATTTCGTTGCCTTAAATTTTTCCTTTTATGGGTGCAACGTAAAAAAGCTCATAGTAATGAACCTTACGCGTTTTTCGATGCACCAATGCACAATCAACCGTCTACTGAATGTTAACACAAATTGAAAAGTTTCACAGTGCATATTAATCTGGCAGCCAAATTAGTTCCCCGTCATTAGAACACCAAGTATTCGCCTTTCAGCTCGAGTCTTCGCTAATTGTAATTGCTTTATCTAGACGAACTTGCTCGGTCAATTCCCCAAGTTCTTAGTTACCGGGGTGCAAGATAGTGACACTGAAGAGTTTCTGCATTTGCAAAATGAATGCGTCGGATTTGGACTGTTTAATTTAATTGCCACAGTTTTTTTCTTTTTATGTCGTGTCGAGGCAGTCTTTGTGTTGGCGAGAATTGAAACGCTCTCAGGTTATAAATGTAGTGCTTAAGCAGGTGGTTGGGTTAGTAGATGCTATGAAATGTTTGCAGATACTTGGATATTTAATATTCTCGCAATGGTACAGCATTTGAGAAACTTCATTTTGGCTTAAACATGAAAACTAACCCACACGTTAGTCGACTCAAAATTAAATTTCAAAGCCTCCTATACTGTTTACATCGTGTAGGCAATCATCATTTCTGTTGCTATCGTATTGAATGTGCTATCTAAAGTTGGTGTTACATCAACATAATCACTGAAGTTGAATGTACTATTCCTGCTGTCACTTCTGTCCACTTCTTCCTGTTCTTTATCAATCTTTTCGCTCCCCCCCACGTAATATTCTAAAATTATTTATCGATGCTCATATTGTCTCCATCTGTGCTTCTTTGTTTCTTGTCTCGCTTGTGTTGTGGTTCAAAGCTCACTGCATTTCGCGTCTTTCTCCTTTTGTGTATTATGGATACACTGGAAGATAAGAACAAGCATAAATAAAGCTATTACTAAAAGTCAGACAAACCCATAAGACATAAACAAAGGCACTAATCGAAGAAAGGCTGTGTATAATCACGACTGACCATGTAAGAAGGAAGAAAATCCTATTACAAATCGATCTGCAGCGACATCGAACAACAAGTAAAAACTCTATTCGAAGCGAAAATGAATTAACGACGACCAAAAGTACCTCCAGCTCTCTACAAAGAAGCACGGACGCGGTTCTATTTTGAAAACGAGGGTGTTTTTATCTAAATCAATTTAGTAGGACGTCGACAGTAGGTAATGATTATTATACGGGCGCCACTGGATTTTATCTTCACCTCGGAAAAGAAATGGTTGAAGTTGGTAACGCTGCGCACTTACCTAAACATTGACCTGTTAATGTTAACTAAAAGCTCTGTAGAAGCTATTCAGGAAAGACTGGTAATATTTCTAACAACAATCCCCTTAACATTGTCGTTGGCAATCCCAGCTTGCAAGCACAGCAAGCCTGTTGCTTGAAGTTGTAAAATTCACAAGACTGCAAAGGTAGACGTAATTGATTAGGAAAGCTTTCTCCAAATCTAGGGCACGAGTAACTATGAAATATGTTCGTCGGGATGGCAGAAATACGGCAATTTTGACCTGGACCACGAAAGACCGTCGAAGATAGTCGCCAGGACGTCAGAAATACTAGGTTTCTGACCTGAAACACGAGCGTGGCTGAGAACGTATTATTTTGTGTGTACGAAAAGCTGAGATACTCAGTTGTTCGTTGCTCGTTCGGTGGAATCAATGAACGCATTTCAGTAAATCGAAGGTTTTATTATCACTCCGGTGAAGACCTATTAAATAACGACGTAGCACTAAAGAACTTTACTGGAATCGCACGCGTATAACACGTACGGCAAGAGCGCCAAGTTCATATTTTCATCTCCGTTGCTTGTTTCTTTAAACGCGAACTTTCTCCACATGGAACTAGGCCTGCCAGCCGAAATAAACATGATGAGCCATGACTAGCGCCCATGGCGAGAGTCCGCCAAGCAGTTTATCCACTCAAGGTGTTATCCGGACCTGTAAAACGGAATTTACGGTGTCGAGCATTTCATAGTCGCAACCGCCACCGGAACTAAAATACTGCGGGAGTTCTAAAATTTGAAAAAGGTCACAACTCATCAACCTAAAAACATTTTCTAAAACATTAAGTTGCTACGGATTTCTAATCATTCCAACAAATGCTCAATGAAATAAATGCAGCATGGTTAACACTAAAAAAAGATAAACAACCAAGCCCTAACTTCCGAAATATTGCGTGCAATAAGTGAGCAAGATGTATCATTCCAAATAAATTAGTTAATAGGATATGGCGCTCAAGAACCTGGCCACAAGAATGAACGACAAATGCACAAGAAAGTCTCTCCCACGAATTGTGAAAACTACGGAACAATACATGTGATAAATAAAAGATTAAAAGTTTACCTCTTCCCACAGATTGGTTTCGTGAAGGGAAGAAGAACTGGTGAACCACTATTAAACATTTATACGACAAATCATTGAGAAAAGAAGGGAGCTTAACATTCCCATCTACGTATGCTTTATCGATCATCATTAAGCCTTCGCTATAGCAAAATTGGAAACGTGTGGTGTCCCTAATTCATAAGCTGTACTGAAGCTTTGAAACAGTAAGAATTCTTGCAACATTTCATCTATACAGTGGAGTAAGACTAGGTTACATACTCTCGCCCCAGCTATTTCAACACTGACAGATAATATAAGATGTAAAAGTACAAAAACAATGGAAAGATGGCGTATCAAAAAATTCAATGAAAATTAACAACTTGAAATACGCTGAAGACACGGCACACGGCCGTATTAGCAAAATTCGAAGATGGGATTAGTAGATTTGCGACGAAAGTGGAAGAACAAAGGCGTATCCCCGGTGGAAGTGCAATAATTCCTTAAGGGCACTACACCAATGTATCAATATTGTTTATCTCTCTGTATTTTTTACTCAGACAAACATATGTGTAGGTTTTTCTTTTCGCGTGACGTGAGGTCTCAAGAAGCAGGTACAATTTTGAAGAATTTCATAGGTTACTTCCTTTGTTGCGATTACAGCTGCAAGGCTGGGCCGTTTAAAAATGTATTTTTATCAATATTATCTTAATACAGTATTTGAAATTTACTGTATGCTTTCCACTTGTCAAGCGCAGTGCAGTTCCACGTCGGAGAAGCTATTTCCGAGATCGCACAGCAAGGTAGGTCCATATCTCGGAGCTGAGGATGTATCATGTTTCGCATCGTCGAAAAATATTATCTTGATGAAATCTCTATGGGAAAGTTACACACTGGATGGAACATGTTTATGCCAAGGCCTTACTTTTAAAATCTGAAAGTAAAAAAATCCCCAACCCATTGTAACGCAACGAGGTGGTTTATTCTGCTTTTCCTCCTTGTGTTTGATGCCGTAAATAGCTTATGTCAAGGTCCGTGGACTACATACAAATAAAGTAATCAACATAAAAGATTTATTAATTATAAGTTTACAACCCAAAATAATTCTCAAAAATAATTGTCACAACGCAATGTGCTTGTACAGTATATAATTAACTTTTCAAATTTAGAAACGGTTTTCTTAACTTGCTAGCGCGTGGCCTGGCCCGGAAAGCTTCCACTATTTGTCGGCAGGTGGCGTTGCCCGGATCAGCCTCGTTTGCGGTGGGTTCAAGATGGCCGCCTTTATGCTGAAATCAGAAATAAATTAATTGTGCTTAAAATTTGTGTCGTAAGGATTTATTATTAACTCGAGAACCACCGGCAGACTGTATTACGCAGAGTTGTATACATTTGTTTTCAGGACGGGAAATGGATATACAAAGGGGCCTTCGGGGAAGATGGCATATCCTGGACTAGCACTACCGCGGAATTCGAAGTTCTAACTAACAATGATTACATAAGGGGACTTTCAGGAAGATAAGGATGTAGTGCACCAAGACGGCGCTTACTGTGATACCACGATTTGCAAAGATTTTCAGGGGCGAAGGTTAGGCACGGGGATGTCGGGAAAATGAACCTAGTGCATCGAGACGGCGTTACCTAGATGCTACGGGCTGTCCTTGGGGTTTTAGAAGCGTAGGTTCTGTACTGGAATTTAAGAAAATATAGCAAGTGCACTGAGACTGCGTCAGCTATATCTTACGGGAAGGTTAGGTGGTAATTAGGCAAGTCCATGAGCAAGAGCCGGTGCGTGATCAGGACAGGTTTCGCTGGTTTATGAGCAGGTTTGGGCTAGGTGAGGCAGAGTTTGCAAGATTTTTCTCCTGGTAAAGGTTGAGTAAAGCTTTTAAGGCAGTTCTGATTCTTCCATCTGGAGTCGAGCTACTGTGGGGACCTTGCTTCCATATTCAGTCCAGAATGAGAATTATAGGGTGGGCGAGAGAAGAGAAGGGTGGAAGAACGGTCAGGAAAAGTGGAGAACTACTACCCCGGCATTCGCCTCAGAGAAGGGTGACTCAGGAAAACCGCCTAAAAACCTGAATCAGAGCAGACGGCCGCGGGAATTGAACCCATGACCTCCCAATTGCATCTCCTGGCCGGAGTTCGTGCTTTTATATGGTTTTTGAGCCTCTCTATAGAAAATTGACTGGGTCAAGAGGAGTGGGAGAAATTATAACTGCGTCGTAAACGCGAGCTGCATGGCGCCACGCATTGCGTGATCAAGCAACGCACTCAAAGGACTCATATCTGAATAAAGTGATGGCGATATGCAGATTAGAAATATCTGAAAATATTTATCTGGAAAATTTTCCTGGAAGCAATAGTTATATCATAACTTAAAATAAACGTTTTAAATATACTAAAAAAAAAACAAAATCAGCGCGAAAGGATTACATAGTAAAACTATTTTATCCCTATTTGTATACCACCTATCGTGATTTTATGGTATCTCTAGTTTTAGCCACTAGCATTGCATTTATTTTCCCACTTTTTTATAATATTTTCAAGTTTCCTTGTGAACAATACAAAATAAATTAAAGTTCAGAACTATACGAAAAACTAATCTTGATAGTTATGAACTAATCGCTTGATCATCCTACATATAGTAAAGTGTGTCCTTTATGCTGTGCATGTTCGTTACTCCAATTAATTAATGGTACTGTGATACTTTCATTACGATATCATTTTATATAACCAGAAATCAGGCTTCGCCCCCATAGTCCCTCGTCGACCCTCGAGATTAATCTCACTAACATTTCATCTGTAGAATTAGAAAACGCCCTTGTTCGAACATCTAACGAATTAAATAATTAGATTTTCAGCGAAATTAATTAAATGCGGGACAGGACGCGACTAGATGAAACGTGTGCTCTACAGTATTGCGAATCCATTGGGAGGAATAATTAAACCGGCGGTTTAGCACCAGACACCTACGTTAACTAATGCAGCTTCGAGGCCATTGTTTTCTAGACCTCCAAATCCATAACTCTTAACGTTTGACGCTCGCGACACCGAAACTAGGAGTTATGAACCGAACGCTTCCTTGAATCATCGTCTCACCATTAGTGACAAACGATTGTTTTTATTCCTCTGGCGGCAAGGGCGCGATCAATACCCTCCCTTAGAAAATGGAATTTTTATTGTATAATGCTTTGATCAATATCTAGAAAGGTGCAGTTTGTATGACTTGCAATTAATTGCTTGAGAAATACATTTCCTTTCCGTTTGTTTAAAAATGCAATCCGATTGGGGTGTGGTATTATAAGCTAAAACCCATTTGTTCTACGTGTCATCAAAGCCAGCAATTTTTAGTACCACAACTTTAACAGTCCTCCATCAATTATACAGAAGACACATTTCGATTCCCAGAAACCCTTTATTTTTAGCCCTCTAAAATTTCAACTGCCTATTAACACGGTCATATAATTTCTGAATCTACAAAGCGACGGTTCCCAGTAAATGTGTCAACGCCAAATAAAAGGTGTTTGTTAAAGCCGCTCGCAACTGTAGACAAATGCACCTCATTCCACGTTCAGGAGGAGCCTGGGCCCCATTTTCTTTAATTTTTTGCTTGCCATTGCCTCTTTACTTGGGAGTATCTCATTTCACCACTTCGTCGTATAACAGAATCATTGTATTCATAGCAGCGACGGGCCCTCGAACATGTAAGCGACACCGTCTCAATATGGCGCCATATTTCAAAATAAGGGAGTGTCTTTATTTGTTTAGGGTATTTGTACAAGTTTGGAAGTGTAAATCAAGATCGTGGTAAAAACTGTAGGGTTAACTGGTCTGCTAGAGCCGGAGTGTCGAATTTACACAGATGTTCGTGGTCGTATATATTTATGGATTAGGAGCGACGTTATCATCAGCTTTCTTGGAAAATTATGCACACTCGACTAAAAGACTGAAAAATTTGGAGGGCTGGGATCGTTAAAACTTCACCTACTGGGATTCTTTTCTAACGTTTTCGTTAAAAACCTGAGCGTAATTACCTTTCTAGTGCGGCCCTACCTTGAAAACTTTTCATCGTCGTCACCATTTTAATTAAGGCATCCATTTAAAAGTTGCAGTTTAGCAGTTTGAGATCTATGTAAATCTAGAAACATGATGCTTTCGATTTTCGACTTATAAGTGATAGTTTTCAGAAAATTATAGTTGTAAAATGAGGCCTAAAGGAAAATAATGCAATACTGAAATAATTAGCTAATTACCAATTTAAAACTTTCAAATACATTAACGCTAAGCACTCAGTGCGGTAATATGCATTACCGTACTTATTTTTACAAAGCAAAGGATACATTGAACCAGAATTTATTGATGAATATAAGATATTGAGCCAGACACGCTTGCGTATGGCACTTAACAAAACTCGTTTGATTGCCGCAAAACTTGGCTCACCGCCTCGTTTTGGCAATCAAAATCGTTTTGTTAAGATGATTATAATCAAACTTGTATCATTAATATCTATAAAAAGTTAAAGGCTGTTTAGGGGTTAACACACCCTGAAATCAACAAAAACTAATTCTAATATAGAAATGTTAGAGTGATGCTGATTAATTCTTTAAATATTGGTTCGCATACCTAATCCTGTTAAAACAAGAACTAAATAAATTGGTTCATTATAAATCTTTGTCAGAATATTTTGAAGTGATGCTATATGACCCCGCCACTACTTCCTATGCACAAAGAAAAACTCGTTTCAATCAACTAATAGTAGAGCAATAGGTGGCCAGTTTGTGCAAGATGTGAGCGTTATTGTCCCGTAAATGAAGCTGTTTGGAAAAGCGATCGGATATACATATTTAAACCTAGTGTATATTTTGACAGCTATCCAGCCATCGTTCTTCGGTCGACCTTCTTCTGCCGTTGATTCACTGTACAAAACGAAGCTGGTTATAAGTTTTATTAATGGAGTAATGCAGGTGTCATTTAAGCTTTCAGAGACTACGAAACAAGATAGGTCCAAATCAAGAGCTGAGCACACACACATCTCCACTTGCCGAGCTCCGTTTTCCTGGTTCCATTACATCGTCGGCAGACGAATAACAGGCGGTTCCTATAAAAATAACACGAATTTGTCGATGTATCTTTGCAGGCACAATTATTTTGATATTTTAGTTTAAGGCTCACCCTCACGCTGAGCTACGGGGCCTTTTCAGTTTATTGCGTGCAGAGGGTTCTCCCACTAGCAATGCATTTTTAATTCAATCTTCAAAAACTAATTTCAATAACATAGAGAAGGTGTAACAAGGTGTAACAATTATTTACAATACTAATACATCTGATATATCTGTAAGAGAGGTCTCAAATGCTCCGTTTAGCTGAACCTATATCAATCGTATGGAGAATCAATATAATATATTGTTATGATATTGGTACAGGGGTCTAAAAATCAGATTAATAGGATTAAAAGCGTATAGTAATTAAAAATCATTAAGATCAATTTAGATGGAACATTAATATGTTGTTAGAATTCTTACTGATTATTTTAAATGTGAATCTTGTAATGAGAAATGATTTATAATCAGCAATAAGGTAAAATACATTGTTGCCGTGCAGAAAGTGCCGGAGAGGATACAAATAATATCCTGGACAGAACCCAATAGAGGCTGTCAAGAAGAAGATTGTTGCCAAACCAGTAAGTGCTGGAGACAATATAAAATAGAATGACTGTAATAAAATACAGTATGGTATAATAATAATATTATATAATTATAATTTAATAATTAATCATACTAAAAGACGACAATTGTTGAATGAAAAGAATATTGGTAAAGATGAATTTACATTTTAAAATCTGGATAGAAAAAATAAATAACATAAATATTAATATTATTAATGAGAAAGAAGGTCAAGTGACAAAGTACATTCATAAAACATTGTAGTAGATAGGAATAAAAGTTATATAGTAAAACGTATACAATTCCTTTTGCATTAAAAGAGCAGGAGCAACTTAAAAGAAGAAGAATGTTAAAACATAAAGTAAAATGAAGTTCTTTTATTTTATTTTATTTTTCATTTTATTTTATTTTGGTACTCAGCCAACAACCATTAGGCCAATTATAGGCGTCGCTATATATTTTATGGGGATTTCCAACCCCACTAAAGGCTGTCATGATGTTATTATGACATCTGGGACCAACTATTTCCGTGACAGCCGTATCGCGAGGCGCCGAGAGAAGCAGCCATGAAACTCCCATCCAAGTTCTGACCAGAAAGAGCGTTGCTTAACTCTACTGATCGAACGTGGACGCTTGTTCAAGCTACACCACCCGGGACCTTTTATAAATAATACCGAACAGAATTTTTGAATGTTCTTACTTGTAACTAAATAGATTTGTTAATGTTTTATTTTGAATAAATAATTTTAATTATTATTAAGCTGTTTAACAGAGGTAAAGGTTATTACTGCTTGTTTATGTTAAAAGAATTTCAAAGTTAATATTGTTTAAAAGAAAATAATTGTATTATTTTAAATTTGAGGAATATGTTATGATATTGGTACAGGAGTCTAAAAATCAGATTAATAGGGTTAAAAGGCTAAGTAATTAAAAATTATAAAGATCATTTTAGATATGAATTGGATATTAAAATGATTAAGATGGTAAAGAAAGAAAACAGAATTTATAATTTAATAAAATGAAGCTGATTGAGAAACAGAAGGATTCTAACTTAATTTAATATCTAAAATGAATTTGGAAATTGATGACAAATACTTTTTAGAAATCGACTATTGAACGTAGTAGGTAGTAAACAAATAATAAAGATTTTATAGTGTGTTGGATTGAAACATAAGCTAGATCGCTTTTTATTGACATATAAAATGTTTAAACGAAGAGATGTAACCGAATTGCGTAATTAGAAATTAATAGATAAACCCTTTTTAAAAAGTTTATAAAACATGTTTGTTATATGAAAGGGTTGGAGTTTAAGATAAAATTAGCGTGGTGTAAAAGAAATAAAATGAAATGTTAAAAGTAACAAGGTGAGCAGACTAAATGGAGGAAGATAAAGAATATGGAGAGAATACAAAACTAATGCAGTTCTAATCTACAAAAGCAAATAAAGAGAAAGAAATACTGAATTAAGTTTATCGTGGGATTACATTTGCATTGTGCATCGAGTGAATTGGATTACAACGAACGATTTGCAAGAGAAGAGAATCGCAAGGAAGTCATTGGATGAGTGAGCATATTTATGGGGCTTGTCAAGTGAGGTCTGGTAGCTTGTCTCTGGTCAGGATTCTTGGTGCTGAGCTGTAACGTACTTCAAATGAGTAATTTGGATTGAATATTAACGAAACTAAACTACAACTGGGGTCTGTTTGGATCTGTGCTGTGATAGTGCTGTGTATGCTGATTCCTGGGGCAAACTAATTTCCTGGGTTAATTCGGATCCTGATTCTGAACATTTTGGCAGTTTGGTTGTCAGTGGAGGCCTTCACCGTGGTTTTGAGTGGAGCAGTTGTGGTGTGATCAGTTGCTGAGTTGGACGAATTGGTTTCAGCAGACTAGAGTGCTAAGTTCAATAAAAGGTAAACGAATCCAGGTATTATATGAGAACTAATATAAAATAAAAATTAAAGTGAATTAATTTAATAAAGGGAGTGCTTACTATTTGAGATTGTCGTATGACAAATGTAACGGTGAAGTATTTGTGATTGAATTTTCAAAAACTAGTTTGAGGTAACATTTGACAGAAGTTTAGAATCGTCATAATTAAAATAGGAACATCAAAATTCAGAATAAGCAATCTAGATAAAAGGAATCCGCTCTGATTTTCAGTCAAGTGTATATACAGGAGCTAGCTGAAAATAATTTTAAATATCCAAAATAAAATAAATAGGGAAATTAAATTGATTAAAATTTAATTATAAACATAAACTTATAGGCAAAGCCAAGTTGAACAGAAATGCCTGGAGGCTGGACAGGATTCCGTTACTTGCGGTGATTCTGTCCCTTTAATTCTGAGCGCATTGTTGAGACTGCAACCGTTTTTAAGACAAAGTAGTCAGGCCACTCAGAGGGACGTTATAATTTGGTAACTAGCCTGAAGCGCAGCCTCACACTTCTAAATATTAGGCTTGGAAGGGTATCACCATCATGCTAATGAATCAAACACTTAATTCCGATTGTTTTTATTATAAAAATATTGGTCTATATATACAGATATATTTGCTTACTTCTAAAATTGCATTATTTCAAAGTGCAAAGTGTTTATTCTTACTGGGTCGCTATACAGTGTCATAACAACGGTCAGCATTTAAGCAAGCTTATTTCGGTGATATATGCATTTATGTTACAGTGAATTCGTATTACTAGGTCATTCGTGCTGACATTAGGCAAGGTTGCTAACTTGCAGTTGTGACATTTTAAACTTCCTGAACAAATGCGTGTGCTGCTATTTGCATTTTTAAACCTAGTGAACTGTATTTCTTAAATATGGAAATAAAATTTAAATTTGTTTAATCTGTGATATAAAAACGTGGAGCCTTAAACATTATCAATATTTACTGTTTTTAAACTTTCAAATTGAAGTAAATTATTTCACTTCATTTTCTTTTTAGCCTTCACTTCAGACTGAAACAAAGGATTCATGCACTTTTGAAAAAAAAACTAGCTTTAGTTGCCTTCTGTAATACATTTCAAAAATATTATCCACTCATTTTACTCTTGTAT
Organism: Agriotes lineatus; assembly: GCA_940337035.1. Taxonomy (NCBI): domain Eukaryota; kingdom Metazoa; phylum Arthropoda; class Insecta; order Coleoptera; family Elateridae; genus Agriotes; species Agriotes lineatus. Next base: position 56,276,100 of record OW679199.1, on the reverse strand, counting down.
TACATTTTACATCACACTGATATACATATTGCTTGATTGCCATCAGACGGGTTCGTCCCACTCAGGTTTAAAATTTGATCTATCCGAATTACAAAAATTGTTGTAATTATATAACTTCTGTTCTTCCGATATTACCCAAAGCAGAAACAGGAAAGCACACTGTACTAATAAAAAATGTATTTGAAATTATAGGCAACAACATTGCAAACATGTAAGGAAAAACTTCTCAGAATATAGATGCTGAAATAAATTCTTCAAAACTACACAATATAGTATTTTCCAGACAACGTGGAATTTGAAGTGTGAAAAGTAAAAAGTTAACCAGAATTCCAAACAAATATGGCTGTAGGCCGCTGAACACTAGTTTCTCAAGACTAAATAACATCTTCTTTCAATATTACTAATCGGAATAAGGCTCGATCCACACTATCGGGCTGCTCTCGGTTCGATCTCGCTCCGCTCAATTTTGTATACATTGTTAGCAATGGGCACGACCTGTGCTTGAGCGTTACCTACAATGTGAATGTGCCCATTGCTAACAATGTATAAATATTTGAGCGGAGCGAGAGTGAATTGTGATGGAACCGAGAGCAGCCCGATAGTGTGGATCGAGGTACTCAGCAGACGTTCTTCCTGTCTACTCTCTGATATTACGGAACTAGGAGAATTTACGCTTAGCTGGAGCTCTTACGCTCTATACCTAAAGTATGCGATATTTACCTTTTCTCTTTATCTCTGCGAAGGCTTGTAGAAGTTCTTTTTCTTTTCCCGTTTTCTGTACGACGTAACATCATGTAC
>OW679199.1:56142729-56275202 GCA_940337035.1 Agriotes lineatus | reverse complement strand
GGGATAGCCGTCGCGGCGCTGTCGCCAGCGTGTACTGCCATTCGAGAGTTGGAAGCGAGCTAAATTAACCTGTAATCGCGGTTAAAAGTCAGTTTACGGTTGTTAATCCAATGGAGTGTATTTCAAGTGTGTTATTAATTGTTAAAACATGGTCCGAATTTCCAGTTACACTCAGCAAATGTTTGACATTGACAGTTCACGAGTTTTGTGAATGAATAATTGTACACCACGGCCGCCTTACTTGTCAGCTTTTAGCGGTCCGCTTCGAAACGGGAGTTGCGTGTCCTTAGTATAGTGTTCTTGGTTGGCAGCTTGGGTTTTGTATCAATCTGGTACAAACTGATGCAAAACTTAACCTCGAGACATAGACTGACGGTGCCATCAACAATACACTTCAGTACTGCAAACGTATAACACCAATCCCACCATTTTTAAAGCAAATAGTTAGGGAATATTCTTTTCTGTCAATCGTTTATATATCGACTCATTAATGCTTGATTTTGTCTAAAAAACCATGCATTAATAGACCCGTTTTCGCAATGATTTTATATAGGCAACCATACGTACTAAATATCAAATGTATCTGAAATGTCAAAACTAAAGGTTAAATTATTCCGTGGATTTATTAATATAAATATTTACATTAGAAAACGCTTCGCTCACTATCTTTGTGGCAGTTTGTATTTTATACCTATCGAGTTCTCAATGTATCCTTCGGCAACAGAGGTGGATTTCCAACCGCCAAGTATTTTAATTGCCACAAAATTGCTCCGGCATCGGCAACCTGACGTACTAAACGTCATGTGTATCTGAAATGTCAAAACTAATAAATATTTTTGATGGATTTTAATAAACGTACGATTGACGGAAAAGTAACCAACTCTTATGTTAATCGGTGATTAATAATCTCGCTCATTAACGCGTTCGCTCGCTCAACTCGCTCACGCGTTAACATCTCTCGATTATTAATCACCTTTATTAACACACTTGTTGGTTAAATAACCATTAAAAATCAAAATTGGTCTTGTTCATGTTCAGTATACAAAAAATTTATACAACACACAGCCGGTATTCGCTTTTATGTTCTTGCTAGTTCACGTGCCCTTTTCATATTAAAGTTCAAATTTTTTATGTAAACACTTTAAAGATTTATAATTGGGAAAAATAATATAAAATGTTAATTACTTCTTTAGATTTTTTATTATTTACCGAAAAGTAGTATGTTTGCATAATTTTAAGTATTTATGCAAGGCGCTTCTTAGAAGAAATAAATTTGAATTCTAATTAATATTTATTTAAATGGCTTCTAGAAACTCTAATCTAGCCCTGTTAATAAATTACTGTTACAAAAATCTTGTAAATGTTCTCTTACAGTAGTCTAAATGAGGATATTTTTCTTTAACCAATTTACATGTTCTAAAAAATCTCTTCATTTAGACAACTGTAAAAGAACATTTACAGGAATTTTGTAACAGTAATTTATTAGCCAAAAGCAAGACAACCAAACTGTTCATCGGTTTCCATAATCTGGAGCCTGTATGGATAAGCGAATGCGCATTTGCCGACGATATTGTTGTCTTTGCAAGAAACATGGCAGAACTCAGAAAGAACCTGAAGATCTGGAATGATCAACTAGCAGAGAAAAAACTTAAACTCAACGAAAAGAAAACAAAAATAATGGTCAGTGGAAATGAAGAAGCAACAGTGGAAATCAAAATAAACGACATGAGAATAGAACAAGTAAAGTCCTTTAAATATCTGGGTGTTCAAATGGATAGCAAGGGCCACCAAGACGAAGAAATAATTGCAAGGGTTCAAAGTGCTGCCCATCTATACCATATGATTAAAAACAGCTTTATAGGGAAAAAAGAAGTCTCGATTAAAACCAAAGTAAGCGTGTACCATTCAACGTATGTGCCAATACTAACGTTTGGATGCGAAAGCTGGGTTCTTACCACGAGACACAAGAGTATGATTCAAGCTATGGAGATGAAGTACCCGAGGAAAATCCTAGGAATCACAAGGATAGATAGAGTTAGAAGTGAAGAAGTCAGAGAGCGTCTACAGGTTCAACCAGTACTGAAACGAATAGAAAACTGCCAACTTAGATGGTACGGCCACCTAAAGCGAATGGACAGAGAAAGGCCGGTAAAGAAAATATGGATGGCAAGAAGGTTAGAAAAGAGAAAAAGGGGTAGACCACAAACAACATGGGACCAAAACATAAGAAAAATCATAGAAGCTAGAGGAGTTTCAATGACGGATGCTGCAATCATGGCAATGGACAAGAAAAAATGGCGGAAATTCATATATGACGAGAAAACAAGCTAGGATTCTGTTGCCTTACACCTAAGGGTAGAAAGGCGAAGATTATATATATATATATATATATAATTTATTAGCAGGGCTAGATTAGAGTGTCTTGAAGCCATTTAAATAGCTATTAATTAGAATTGAAAAATATTTTTCTTAAAAAGAGCCTCGCATAAAAAACGTAAATATTATGCAATTCTACTACTTTACGGTAAATAATAAAAAATCTAAAAAACTAATTAACATATATAATTTTTTCCAATTATAAGTTTTTAAAGTTTTCACATAAAAAATTGAATTTTAATATTAAGGCTTGGTATGTGAATTTTTTTAAAATACTTAAAAAACTGAAAAATAAATTTTTAGCTAAAGTTAAAAAAAATTGGGGTTTTCTGGCATTGAGATTGTTCAGTTAGCTAAAATAACACACTCTAAAAAAATCTCATTGAATCTTACTTAATTTCTGAAAAATAGCACTCTTATTTTGACAATTTCGAATAAGTAAAAATCAGTCGGTATATATTGTTACGATCCTGAGGGCCGAGGGATGAATGAGTCAGCAGCCTTGGCGATTAATACGCGAGCGTTCCAGAGCTTCTCGAGGCGGCTGCAGAAATATGAGTCACAGCGGTCGAATGCTCGGGAAGCGCCCTAGAACCAGGTGTACTGAATGACTCACGCTCGCTTACGAGAACAACACCTGCGAATGCCGGAGTGCATTCGCGAGGATTCTGGAATCTCCCCAGTGAAATATAAATGGGCGGCTTTCAGACCTGTAGGGCAGTTCGTATTCAACATCAGAGCGGCGAGCTCCCAGATAAATAAAACGCGTGAAATAAATAAATCCGGATGTAGTAGAAATACATCGTTAGTGTTTAAGAGTGATATAAATAGTTGTTAGAAATAGTGCCGTAGTTTAAAAGTAATTTGTAATCTGCTTGATAGTTTGTTAGTGCTTGTAAATAACAATAATCGTAATAATTAATCCAATAGTGTGTAAATAAATATTTGAACCCATGTTTGTCGTATAATTTTGAATAGCCCGAACGTTAAAAACGTAACAGTGGTGTCAGGTGTGGGGTTTTGTACCGGGGGCTATAAGAAAATTATTGAACAAACATTAAATAAATAAATTGTTAACAAGTGCCGATAAAACGACGGTCAGATAAATAAATTTAAGTGGATAGTGTGGATGCCTTTGACGAGATCTCAAAGCAGCAAAATGGAAGCCCAATTAAGCCAACTTTTGCAACTGATGCAAGTTAGCCAGGACAAGGCGGAAAAAGCACAAGAGGATCTTAGGAAAGAGATCCAAGCTGGGCAGGAAAAGGCAGAAAAAGCGCAAGAGGAACTTAAGAAAGAGATCCAAGTTGGCCAGGAAGAATTGAAAGCCGGCCAAAATAAGGCAGAAGAGAATGCAGAAAGCGCACAGGAAGTACTGAAGGAACAGTTGAGAGCCGCGCAAGAGGATCTTAGAGAAAAACTTGAGGAAAAACTGAGAGTCACTCAAGAAGACCTCAAGGATGAACTTCGGGAAGATATGGAGAGAGCGTTGGCCGGAGTTCGGAGTGACATACTGGAGCTGCAGTCACGAAGTGGCCAAGGCCAACCAGCTCTCTCTGAATCTGCTGGCAGCTCTTCTCCAATTGCAGTGAATCAGCCTACCTTATCGCGAGTTGCTGCCCCTCAGGTTGCTCTGTCCCAAGATACTGCCCCAGTGAGGCCCGCAACATCTGGCTTGCACATGAAACTGCCCTCTTACGATGGGAAAACGCCATGGTCAACATACCTGAAGCAATTTGAAGCCGCAGCCGTTGCTAATGGTTGGGGAATGGCAGACAAAGCGACCGCATTGATCCTGACATTGCGAGGGGATGCTCTGAATGTTTTGCAAATGATTCCAGAAAATCAGCAGAGGGACTTCCAGCAATTGGTGAATCGTCTGGAACGGCGTTATGGCAACGGTCATCTTCAGCATGTGCATTGTGCCCAGTTGAAGAACAGAATTCAGAAGTCGGGGGAGACTCTGCAAGAACTGGAGGCCGATGTTGCTCGATTGGTTCGGCTCGCGTATCCATCGGCGCCGGAGGACTTCCTGGAGCAGCTAGCCGTCCAAACATTCGTAGATGGAGTTAAAGACGCCGATACTCAGCAAGCGGTACGTCTGGGGCGCCATAGGACACTGGGAGAGGCCTTAGCCCATGCATTGGAATTTGAAGCGGCAAGGAGTGCTTCCAGAGGACATGGTCGTGTCCGCGGTGTCGCCACGACGGAGATGGCGCCTGAATCCATGGAGGACATGTTGCGACGACTTATAAGGCAGGAGACGAGGGAGAAGGGGCCCCGTTGCTGGAGCTGCGGAGAGATGGGTCATCTTAGGGCTCGCTGTCCGAAGAAAGGAGCCCGAGTGTCTGACGAGCCGTCGGAAAACTAATGCGGGTCGACAAGAAGGGGCGAGAGTCGACTCGTGATTGCCATGCCCCGGAGATTCCCATACATGTGTCGTCCGTGCAACACCAGCCTGATAGCCTCTTCATTGATGGGAAAATAAATGGAAGAGTTCGGTCTCTGCTGTTGGATACTGGAGCGACGAAGTCCATCGCCAGGTCTGACGTAATACGAGACGAGGGTGAGCTGCTGCCCACCAGGACACGCCTTTGCACTGCCACGGGAGGCGCGGTGACCACGCATGGGGAGATGGATATGAAATTGAAGATTGGGAATCAAACCCTCAAGCATCGGGTCCTGATTGCTGACATTGCGGACGAGTTCATCCTAGGAATGGATGTCATGAATAAGTGTGGGTTCACTTTGGACCTGGGACGCGGCGTGTTGCACGTGGGTGGGGAGGAGCTTTCCCTACACCCAAGAGAAGAGATCGCAGTACAAGTGGTATTGGCGGAAGATGTTAGTCTGCCTGGACGAACCGAGAGAGTCGTGGATGCATACCTGGATGGCGATCTCCGGGGCAACGTAGTGCGCATGATTGAACCCGATTATGACAAGGAGCTCACTCATGGTATCCTGGTTGGGAAGACGTTGGTAAAGACTGGGCTTAAGGTCCCAGTAAGGATGATGAACGTCAACAGGGAACCAGCAACCGTCAGGAGAGACACAATCCTGGGAAGGTGCACACCGGTCTCCGCCGTTGTGAGAACGATTACTAGTGGCGGCGGCCGCAAGGCGAAGGACTGCCCAGAGTCATTAATTAACACCGTGATGTCTACTTGCAAGGGCGTGAACCAGCAAGAACGGAAGAAGATCGAAGATCTGGTGGCCCGGTACCAAGACGTCTTCGAGTGCGGAGATCATCCCAGCGGCCGTACGGACGTAGTTAAACATAAAATCAATACGGGGGATGCTCAACCGATACGCCAACATCCAAGAAGGTTGCCCCTCGCCAAACGGGAAGAAGCTGAGAAGATTGTCCAAGATATGCGAAACCAAGGGATCATCGAACCGTACAGCAGCCCGTGGGCCTCTCCTGTGGTGCTTGTCAAGAAGAAGGATGGCTCAACGAGGTTCTGTGTTGACTACCGACAGCTGAACCATGTGACCAAGAAAGACAGCTACCCTCTGCCACGAATTGATGATACCCTGGATACACTCTCCGGTTCTCGATGGTTCTCGACGCTAGACTTGAAGAGCGGTTATTGGCAAGTCGGAATGGAACCCGCGGACAGGGAGAAGACTGCATTTACTATCGGAACTGGGCTCTGGCAGTTCTCCGTCATGCCGTTCGGTTTGTGCAATGCCCCCGCCACGTTTGAGAGGCTGATGGACACCGTCCTGAAGGGTCTATCTTGGCAGACCTGCCTGATTTACTTGGACGACATCATAGTGGTGGGCAAATCCTTCAACGAGCATCTGAAAAACCTGGAGGAAGTGTTCGGTAGATTGCGAGGTGCCAACCTGCGATTGAGTCCAAAGAAGTGCCACATCTTCCAGAAGGAGGTACAGTACCTGGGGCACGTCGTATCCCGCCAGGGAGTAGCAGTAGACCCGAGTAAGGTGAAGGCAGTGCAAGATTGGCCAATCCCGAAGGATAAGCATGAACTGCGAAGCTTCCTGGGCCTCTGTACTTACTACCGACGGTTTGTGCTGGGCTTCGCGAACATCGCAAAACCGTTAACCCGTCTAACGGAAGAGGGACGACAGTTTGAATGGAGTGCTGAGTGCGCGGAGGCCTTCGAGACGCTCAAGACTGCCTTAACCAGTTCACCTGTACTTTGCTATCCACGTCAGGAAGGCCAGTTTATCCTCGACACTGACGCTAGCAATGTCGGAATAGGTGGTGTTCTGTCCCAGGTCCAAGATGGGCAAGAGAAAGTCCTGGCATATTTCAGCAAGGTCCTGTCCAAACCAGAGCGTAACTATTGCGTAACCAGGAGGGAGCTTCTGGCAGTAGTCAAGTCCGTGGAGCATTTTTATAAATACCTGTATGGCAGAAGATTCTTACTGAGGACCGACCATGCTGCTCTAAGATGGCTGCTGCAGTTCAAGAACCCTGAAGGGCAGGTGGCTAGGTGGATCGAGCGCCTAGAAGAGTACGACTTTGAAATAAATCATCGACCTGGCACAGCCCACCGCAACGCCGATGCGTTGTCCAGGAGGCCCTGCCCTGCGGACTGCAGCCACTGTTCGAGACTGGAGAGTCGTGCGGTACCCATCAATCGTACCACTGTAGTCGACGACTCGTGGGAGCTAGACGAGTTGCAGAACAGCCAGGAGAACGACCCCGACTTAGGCACAGTTATAGCCTGGAAGCGAGATGGCCGTCGACCTACCTGGCAGGAGGTCTCCGCCACCAACCCAACGGTGAAGACCTATTGGGCGCAATGGGACTCCTTGCAGCTCGAGAACAACGTCCTGACTAGAATCTTGGAAGACGAGGACGGTAGGGCAACGAGATCACAATTGATGGTTCCAAGGAGTAGAGTGGCCGAGGTTCTGCGTCACCTGCATGATGGCTCCTCTGGGGGACACTTTGGATTGAAGAAGACGTTGCAGAAGGTCCGAGACCGGTTCTACTGGGCGAGTTGCAAAGATGATGTCCGAGAGTGGTGCCGGAGGTGCGAAGCCTGCGCTACAGGAAACGGACCGGTTGGTAGACGTAGAGCTCCGATGCGGCAGTACAACGTCGGTAGTCCGTTCGAGAGGATAGCCATCGACATCGCTGGACCATTCCCCGAAACCGAAGCGGGAAATAAATACATCTTGGTGTGCATGGACTACTTCACCAAGTGGCCTGAAGCATATGCCCTTCCGAATCAAGAGGCCGGTACTGTAGCTGATGTTCTGGTGAAGGAGTGCTTCAGCCGTTTTGGAGTCCCCCTGGAATTACATTCCGAGCAGGGCCGGAATTTCGAGTCTGGACTGTTCCAGAACGTTTGCAAGCTGCTGGGGATACACAAGACCCGGACCACTGCCCTCCATCCTCAATCGGACGGCATGGTGGAAAGGATGAACCGAACCATGGGGAAGCATCTGTCCAAGGTGGTTTCCGAACATCAGCGTGACTGGGACCAGTACATTCACCTATTCCTAATGGCCTACCGATCGGCAGTACAAGAGACAACCAACCACACCCCAGCTACGGTACTCTTTGGGCGCGAGCTGCGATTGCCATGTGACCTCAAGTTTGGAAGAAAGCCTGGCGAAGAAACGGCCGGGGAGGACTACGTGGGGAACCTGAAGAAGAGGATGGAAGAGATCCACGACGCCGTACGCCGAAACATTCAGGGTGCCAGCGACCGAATGAAGGACCGATATGATGCCCGCGCTGAGGCCGGTGGTTTCCAGCCTGGCGATTTGGTATGGCTTCATAACCCCCAGAGGCGTCGTGGCCTCTCCCCCAAGCTCCAAAGAAACTGGGAAGGCCCCTACACTGTAGTTGCTCGACTGAATGACGTGGTATACCGAATCCAAAAACCTCCTCGAGGAAAGTGCAGGGTGGTGCACTTCAATCGGTTGGCCCCATATGCCGGAACGAATGAGGAAGTGGAGGCTGTCACGGAACAACCCCTGAGACGACTAGGGACCGGAGGAACCTCCTTCCAGGAGTTTATGGCCGCTTATGGGGGTACGAAGACTGCGCGATTCGGAGTTACTACAGAGGTGCAGCGTGACCTGTTCGACACCCTGCGGCAGTATTCCCTGGCACACTGCGTCGCCCAGGACCTCCGGATGTCTAGGGGGATCGCCGCTGCCTTCCGGGAGCAGTTTGGCCGGTTAAACCAGCTGCGAGAGCAGGCACCTCAGGTTGGCAGAACCTTGCAGCTGAAGGAAGGCAACAGCTCCATTTATTACCTGGTGACGAAAAGGTTGTCTCACGAAAAACCTAGTTACCAGGAGCTCTGGTCTGCTCTTTTGGACCTTAAGGAGCAGATGGTGAAGAACGGCGAAACCCGGCTAGCGATGCCGAAATTAGCATGCGGCCTGGATTCGTTGGACTGGAGGGTCGTACGCAGCATGCTGGAAGTAGTCTTCGACCAGACCGGCATCCAGATCGAGGTCTGCTGTTGCAGCCCGGCGCGAAGCATTGAGCCCACGGTGGACTGCTACTTCTTCAACCAGTCAGTGTGCAAGAAAGGCACCGCCTGTAAGTACCGTCATCGAATCCCCACAAGAGCGAGTGACAGGCACCCGACGCAACTCGTTCTGGGACAGAACGACCTAAGGCGGGGGCAGTGTTACGATCCTGAGGGCCGAGGGATGAATGAGTCAGCAGCCTTGGCGATTAATACGCGAGCGTTCCAGAGCTTCTCGAGGCGGCTGCAGAAATATGAGTCACAGCGGTCGAATGCTCGGGAAGCGCCCTAGAACCAGGTGTACTGAATGACTCACGCTCGCTTACGAGAACAACACCTGCGAATGCCGGAGTGCATTCGCGAGGATTCTGGAATCTCCCCAGTGAAATATAAATGGGCGGCTTTCAGACCTGTAGGGCAGTTCGTATTCAACATCAGAGCGGCGAGCTCCCAGATAAATAAAACGCGTGAAATAAATAAATCCGGATGTAGTAGAAATACATCGTTAGTGTTTAAGAGTGATATAAATAGTTGTTAGAAATAGTGCCGTAGTTTAAAAGTAATTTGTAATCTGCTTGATAGTTTGTTAGTGCTTGTAAATAACAATAATCGTAATAATTAATCCAATAGTGTGTAAATAAATATTTGAACCCATGTTTGTCGTATAATTTTGAATAGCCCGAACGTTAAAAACGTAACAATATGATAGGGGATAAATAGGTTTTTAGACAAGCAGAAATTATTGACGTAAAAAGTTGTTTTGGAAAATCAAAAATAAAAATTTTTCCCATATTATGCCGACTTTTTGGCCGTCACTAAACTAACTTTTTGTCTTATATAGTTTTCATTTACTTTTAGAAAAAAATGAAGGAGTTACTTAATAATGGAGAGGGTGGATACCTTGCTATCTTAATAAAATACAAAGGTTGTACAATTTATAACTGACACACTAAAAAAAGCACTCTTTGTACACTAATTTGAATTATTAATTTAAAGTACCTATGTACCAACAGAAACGCCTAGAAATTATGGCAGCTAATTTAAGTGAGAAATTGTTAAATGTTTTTGTAATAATTATTTTGCAGGTAGGAGACCGCATCACTAGTCGGCCAACTTCGGTGTTCTGATGAGTAATGAGTTGCAAGCTTGGTCGCAAATGAGACCTTAATTATTATACTTAAATAGATATTTTTGTGGGGCGCAAATGGGCCGAAAATGGCGAGGGCGTAAATGAGCCGGGCGCAAGTAGGCCTATTTCTTTAAAATAAATTATTTGATAGCATCTCCTTTCTAATGTTTCCTCAACAAAAAATAGTTGTTATAAAAGTTGTGGAGAATAAAATTCTCTACAAGTATCGTCTAAAATATGTTTTGTGAAGTAAATAGTTTTAGACTTAATCGCATGTGCATTAGAGTGTATTTCCTAAAATTGTATAGATTCTCTCTTGTCGTAGGATATTGCATTCGTCATTGATTAATTATTAATGATCGCATATATTAATATTGTATATGACCTCTCGAAGCAGTCAAGTACATACAGTACGGGCAAAGATACTACTGATCGAGCGCAGTGGTTGTATTCAACGGATATCCAGCTGATGCAGCAAACCAAAACACAAGTGCAGAACGACATCTCCGATAAAATAGGTAAACTTCCGGCGGATGTACTTTTCAACGAGTCGATGATCACGACATACACATAGACAAGCTTCCTAGCCAACGAAGAAAGCAAGAGTTGTGTATTTTTCATGGTCCAGAAGAGATTCAACAGGCAACAGAAGATGCCGACCCATTGATAATAAGGACAGCGATCTAATGTCGTTTAATTTTGTTGGTATTGTAGGAGAAGATATCACCCTTTTTGTACCTTAGTACTTATTTACCTTATTTATTCATTATTTAAATGGGGTAACAACTGTAAAAAACATCAATTATATAGGGTAAGTCGGGAGGAATGGACTAAACTCCAGGAGTGTATTATACACGTGAAAATAATGTAAAAAAAAAACTCAAATGTTGTTATCCGATTTTCATTTGTTTTCAAGATACATGGTACATTTCTTGATTGTTTGCAAATAATTACGTCTTAAATTAACAAAAATGTCGATTTTTTTTACAAAAACTCAGTTAAGTTCTCCATAAAAAGTTGTTTTTTTGTAATGCTGTAACTTGAAATGGAATCGCTTGGGTAGTGTGAATGGACAAACAAATGCTACCTGAAAATTTACAAGCAACGAGTCTCATCAGAAGTTTATTTGGTACGCTTTCTATTCTGCTGTTATACGTTAGGTATTGTGGAGACCATATGTTGCTAGTAAACTCAAGATGCCTGCCCACCAAGGCAAAGTATAGGGTTTTTAAGGTTGAATTTTTTCGAAAATCTTTACAATTTCTAGAAATAAATCCAAGCATATCAATGGTTTTGTAAACTACTGCATCTATATGCTGGTCAAAATTTAATTTCTCGTCGAAGATGACCCCAAGATCTTTGATGGTCACAACGGTCGATGGTAATTTGTGTAAAATGAAGAATGACGCAGACACCTTTTATCTGTTTCTAGTAAATGAAATGTGAAAATATTTTTTGGAATCTATTTTTAATTTATTAGCTTACAATATTCGCAAAGGCGAACAATATCTGCATGCATCAAGATGACCTCAAGAGCACTGTTCACCGAGAGGAAGATGTTGAGATCGTCTGCGTAAATTAAAAATTTGGAGTGGCGAAAGCAGTTGCAGATGTCATTTATACGAAAATTAAATAGCAGAGGTCCTAGATGAAAACGCTGTGGCACACCGGACATAATGGCGCAATTTGTTGGTTTAAAAAAGGTTCAAGTTCATTTCAATTACCCCAACTGGGGGCGATCTGCTATAGGGACCTTCTTCCCTCTTCAACCAAGAACAGGAATTATAGGATGGGAGAGAGAAAGGAAGATCGGTGAATGGAAGATAGGCCAGGAAAGGTGGAGAAATACTGCCCCAGCATTCGCCTCAGAAAAGGTACTCTGTTGACTCAGGAAAACCACCTAAAAACCTGAATCAGAGCAGACTGCCAGGGAAGTCGAACCCGCGACCTCCCGAATGCTAAGCAGACGTGGTCACCCCTAGTCTACAGAGCTTGGCTTATTGGTTAAGTAGGACTCAAGCCACCGCAGTCAGTTGCCATGCACACCGGCTCCGGCAGTTTTGGATATAAAAATAACGTGGTCAATGGTATGGAAACCTTGCTGAAGTCGGTGTACACAGCTTCCACCTGATGGCCATTATCCACTTACTACTTACTCAAAGTTAGTACTTTCTGAAACCAGGCAAAGAAAAAACTGCAGAAAAAGTTTACTCCTCACAAAGTTTGCACGTTGAACAAACAGTGGCAGATAACAAAATATTTTTTGCACGATTTTAGTTTTGTGGCAGAACCTTTACAATCTTCGGTCAAAGAAACAAGACATTTCTGAAGATGCTTTAAAATGCCGAGGAGGTAAACCAGACTGCAAAAGTGTTCAAACGGAGAAAGTGTATTGCTGCAGCAGGAGAACAGTTCTTAACTACACGATTCGGAGCTTCTAAAGAAACTACATTTAGCTAGATCGGTGACTAAAAGCAAGCTGAATTTTGCTGCATTTCCACGTACAGCAACGGCAGCACAACAGCGTTCGCTCAAAACCTACCATCAAGTTTAGACTTTGTACGGTGTTAACAAAAACTTAGAAAAATAGGGATGAAGTAGAAGTAAGAATGGACTTATTCTAGTCAAAGCAATTAAAGGTCCTGTTCCCAAAGTTCTGCTTAAATTCATCTCTTGTAATTAAAAAATAAGAATGTAGCTCAAGATGTAGAAACAGGAAGACGAGTTTAAAGTGATAGATAGTCTTCCGAAAACGTTGTTGAAATTTTGAGCGACTCCGAGGAAGATGAACAAGTCGAATCTGTCATTAACAAACTGTCGGTATACGAAGATGATAAGAAAGAGAGTTCTAAAAAGTAGAGTACAGAAGAGAAGGAGGACACTCTCCCAAGTACTACAGAAGTACAAGTCAACAAATATGGTCCTTCTAGCATATCAAAACGAAGCAAAGTATAAAAATCTACCAAAACCACAGATGTGGATTAGGCCTAGTTGGGAAACCACGGAAGCACGCACCATTTACTTTACTTTATGGTGGTGTGGAAACGAGCATCTATAAATGATAATTTATCAATAACGAGTACAAATTCTCGAGATAAGGGAGCATTAATGCAATTTTAAGAAATTCACTTTAATTAAGATGTTATTAACTCTAAAAACTATTTACTTCACAAAATATGTTTTAGACGAACCTTGTAGAGAATTTGATCTTCCAGACGTTTTATAATAAATATGTTTTGTAGATGAGAGACTGGAAGGAGATACCATAAAAAAACTGATTTTGGATGCCATATATCCAAGATGGCAGAGCGAGCAAACACGCACCAAGGTCGCAAACTTAGTACGAGGAGACCGAGAAAAGTTCTGACGATCTCATTAGGCCATGAAAAAAAAAATGTCTTGATGGTCATAATTGTCAAAGTTTTGGTAGTTGTGCCTGCAAATTTCATAAAGTTTCGTTTATTAACTTTTGATTTATAAACAGAATATAACAGGGTAATCGAAAATGGAAAAAATCGAGTACCGCGCTGTAATAAAATTTCTCACAAAAGAGGGAATTCACTTCACGGAAATTTCGGAACGTTTAAGAAATGTATATGGGGAGTCTGCACCTTCAAAATCTACAGTTAGACGTTGGGCAATAGAAGTTAAACATGGAAGAATAAGTTTAGAAGACGATGAAAGAAGTGGGCGCCCTGCAACTGCACAAAATGAAGAAATGGTGGCAAAAGTGGAAAAATTAGTTATGGAGGACAGAAGAATTACGGTGGATGAGATAGCAAGAAGTACAAAGATTAGCGATTGGTATGTAAGATCTATTTTACACGATCAGTTACACCTGAATAAGGTATCTGTCAGGTGGGTGCCACGTATGCTGACACCTTTTCAAAAGCAGGATCGAGTCGACATTCGTCGTCAACCTTTAAATTATTCTGAAGCTGACCCTGATATTTTTTTTAACAAAAACGTTACAATGGACGAAAGCTTTGTTCATCACTTTGATCCTGAGATAAAACAATCCAGCAGCGCAGTGACGGCACAGTAATTCGCCTCTTCCAAAAAAGTTTCGAGTCAAGCCATCGGCCGGGAAGATGATGCTTTCAGTTTTTTGGGATTCAAGAGGTGTTATACTCATAGATTTAAAAAAAAGGACTTACGATTGCTGGAGACTATTATGCGTCTCTTTTAAGTAAATTGAGGAAAAATATTAAACTGAAACGCAGGGGAATGCTTAGCCACGGTGTCCTGCTGCAGCATGACAACGCCTCATCCCATACTTGCGTTGCAGCAACTCAAAAGCTGCCGAATTGGGTTTCCAAATTTTGCCACATCCACCATATTCGTCTGATTTGGCACCCTCTGATTACCATTTATTTAGGAACTTAAAAAGTCATTTACGTGGAACGCATTTTAAAGATGATGAAAGTGTGAAAAGTGCAGTGGCTGAAGGAGCAAAATGCAGACTTCTATAAAGACGGAATTTTAAAGTTGAAGCATCGGTGGCAGAAATGTGTGGATTTGCAAGGAGACTATATAGAAAAGGTTAAAATTGTACAAAACGTTTCAAAATAAAAAACTAGTTAATCTTTGAGAAAGGCAAAATTTTTCTCGGTCCCCTCGTATGTTATTCAGGAAACCAAAACCGTGCTAAATTGCTAATTTGTAAGACTTCCTGAGTTTTCCGAGCAAGTTTGGTTGCTTGGCTTATATGTTCACTCTTTGTTTATTTCCTTCTATCCACAAAAAGTAGTACGTTTTGAAAATAATTGTTGCTTGTTAAAGTTG
The DNA here is from genome assembly GCA_940337035.1 of Agriotes lineatus. NCBI lineage: Eukaryota > Metazoa > Arthropoda > Insecta > Coleoptera > Elateridae > Agriotes > Agriotes lineatus. The sequence continues at coordinate 56,260,445 of OW679199.1, read as the reverse complement.
CTGGGATGTAATATATTTGATATAGTCTCGTCTACAACAATTTTCGACTGACAATATATGATTATTAAATTGCGAGTAGCAATACACATAAACGTCGTTTTCAATGCAAATTCAAAATATTTAGTCTTGAACCCCCACTCACTAGATGTTTCTAAGAAGTTGAGTGAAATGCTGTTTATATTTCTTTCATCGTTGAAAGTTTTTGACATTTGAACTAATGTAGGCATAATATATTTGGATAAAATGCAATAATATATTTTACAGCTTATAATGTGTAGATGTATTTATGAAATTGACTTCAAAATCATTCGATGTAAGCTTGTAATCGAAAACGCAATTTTTGCATAAGTAATGACATTGAATAACTTACTCAATAAATAAATACGAACATAGCTGTTTCAGAAAAAAACATGGAAAAATAAGTTGGCTCTCTCCAGGTAAAGCAAAGTGATGTACGAGCAGTATTGTTATGGAGTTGAAAAGCGAGGAGAAAGTCAAAATAAAATAAATCATAAGCACCACGAAAATGAACACATTAGGAACGATAATTGGCATACCACGACTAGACAGAGTTACAAACAGAACCATCAAAGAATAATGTGTAGTATCAAAAATTGTTGAGTCAAGGAAAGGAAGAAGAAGAGAATGAAACAACCCTGTCAGTAGAATAGCCGGTTATGGGTTAATAAAAAATGCACTAGATTCGAACCCTGGCAAAAGAAAACAATGCAGAACGATAAAGAATTGATGTGAAAGTTGACAATCCTTATCAGTCGAGAAACCATAAAAGAAAGAGTAAAGGAAAGCAGGCAGCAGTCTGCAATAAAAGAAGAAAAATGGTGGTAGTGAAATTAAATTTTATAGAAAAATCATTATAAAAAGGGCAAGGATGAAAAATCACAAAAGATTGATTGACCTGTACGGGAAAATGCGCAAGTGACAATGTCGTCTCAGCTATTTCGATGGGGTATAACATTGATTTAAGGAATGTTTTGAAAAAGATACAAGAAAACTTGCTGCTGCTCATCGAAAAATAGAAGAAGTTTCAGTTATTCCAAGCCAAGTTGTAGTGATAGAAACAACTGTTTTGAAACTTTTGTCATGAAGATTTGAGAGTGAACCGAGTGCTAACATACTGGAATCCAAGATGGTTTGTTTATACCAGAGCAAAAAATGTCAATGACTGAATCTAAAAACATTTTTTTAAAATTATAACTCATCTCCAGTTACGCGTGGGTTTATGATTAGGACCTCCCCTCGTCTTCTTCTTCATGTGCCATTCCTCCGAAGACGTGGGCTACCACCAGCCCGATTTGTATTTTGTTTACTGATATTCTAAATAGCATGACGTTGTCGACTCCATACCATTTGGGCACGTTTTTTCGCCATGACTTACTTGCTTTCTATTGTACCCTGCACGACATTTTAGAGTATCCGATATTTGTGACTCTTCATTATGGGTTAGAAGTAGTCCGGTTTTTTTATGGTGTATATGTTACCGGCAATGTAAAAAATCCGACAATGTGCGGAATGACCAGGCGTTCCGCAATGTGCCCAATTCACCAGGCATTCTGCAAAATGCCTAATGCAATAGTCAATGTGAAGCTCGAATATGTATACGTCTCACATTGCCTAGGCGGTGTGCAAAATACGTGATTGTGCCGAAACTTCGCTGTCAGTGTTAGTGACGAAGAATGGCGAGCGAGAAGAAAGAAATATTTTTAGACAAATAAGTGTTGTAATCAATGAAGAGAATAATGGTTTCTATAAATTAGGAACTAAAGCAGGGATACTTAAACAGTGCTACACTAGAAATGAATTTGACACAGTAACACAAAATTTTATGAAGTTCCTGAGTACGAAACGAGTCTTCGATCCGCAGTATCTATTTGTTCTACAGCTGGTGGTCAGGGAATGCTGAAATGCAATTGTACCAAAAAGTGTGCACAATAAATTATGCACATGCCTTAAAAATAAAGTGTTGTGTAATAGTCGTTGCCACTTTTCCAATCCCTGTAACAATAAATAACAAGTGTTTGAGTGTTTCAGATATTTTTTAAAGTTGTACGATACGAATGTATGTTTCATTATTGCAAAAATAACACCTTCTCTGGTGATGTACGAGTAGTACCTATGTGTTTTTTTTAATTTAACACACAGATTAAATGTTTTGCTTGAAATTTTCACACTACCTAGGCAACGTTCGAGCTTCACATTGACTATTGCATTAGGCATTTTGCAGATTGCCTGAAATAGCGTAGAAAATTCGCAGATTACCTAAAGTTAGAGGCATTTTGCAGAATGTCTGGTGAATTGGTCACTTTGCGGAATAGCTGGTTATTCCGCACACTGTCGGATTTTGTACATTGCCGGTAACATATACAATTTCAAGATTATTATTTAATATCTCTGGATAATTTTAAGAAATGCAACCTTATAATACCTATATATGATATTTTAGAATTTTTCTGTAGCACCACACTTCGAAGGCTTCCAGTTGAGGTTACTGTTGTTAGAAGTGTTAGTTTCCACTTATAACAACACATATAACAACGTTGAATATACGTACCACTGAAGTAGACGAATTTTCAAAGAGTGTGATCGTAATATCTGTGCCACACAGATTTTTTTAAAGGAAGTTGTAGATTGTTCTATTCTTACACTGATTGCAATTTCAGTCCATCTATCGGTGAGTTGGCATTCCAGATACTTAAAGTTTCCAACCTGTTCGAGTGGATGCCGCGTATTCTAACGTCTGCAACGACGTTAGGTTGCTCTCTCTTCACAGGATTTTAATACGCTGTCCAACAACTGTTGTAGATGTTCTGAGCTTGTAAACAGAAGAACGAAACAGCGAAAGTAATAAACTCTACAGAAGGCAAAAGGTTCCATACCACAATCCTAACAATTTGCTGTTGTACAACTACCGCATGATCGAATTCTTCTGTCCTCAAGATAGCTATGAAATTTATGTTGGCAGTGATGAGTGATGGTATAAAACAATTATACATTCCTCAAGAGGATAGAAGTATTTGGTTTCATAAAGCGCTGATTTGGACCCAGGGCCTATTAATTAATTACCTTTAAAACAAAAAAAAGATTTTCTTCTAATGAGGACTACGCAGGTCTCTAATAGAACTGCTTGAAAAAGAGCTAAAACAATAAATAGTGCCTACGTTAAAAATAAGAGCGATTTACTTCCAAGGCTAGATATTGTAATGGTTTACTGCTCACAGCAATTCTAATTGCCTAATTTACACGAAAATTAATAATTTCAAAAGAAGCACAGAATTCAATATTTTATTTATTGCAAGATAGTCAGTATTTTACACTAATAAATGCACTTTATATGAGCAACAATAACTATAAATTGAGGGAAAAAGGTTAGCATTAAATAAGACAGAATTCAGAAGGGTTACGTTTAGAGTTTCAGTTATAATAAATGTTCGGAATGGCAAATGCAGCTTAATTTGTATAGCTGACAGATTTGAGCATAATAACATCAAACAAGTATGTGACTTTGAAATAATACAAAGATTATTTGTAAAGTACGGAAATTATATGAGCGTTATGAGTATTAAAAGTTTATAAGCCCACAAACGGCAAGATAAATGAGGGCCAAATGAGCAGTGCGAGCACAGCAATTATTGCAAAGAGCAATGAAATTAAGGCGACCTATCGAAAGAACACAGACAATTAGTACAGTGCTAAATATGTGAATCAGTGTCTTAAAACTCAAGTAATTAAAAGCAGAGCAAAGTTCAAAGTGACACTTATCCCAAGAAAAGACAATTTAGTATTTAAGCAAAGACATACCAAAACTATAGTCCATAAGTAGAAACTTTATATAAAACCTTATTTCCTAAAAACAAATGTAAATCGTAATTACTAGGTAACGAGAATGTCAATTGCTAAGGATATCAAAAAAACTTGAAAAATTTGTGCTGTGTGCCAGTTGGCTACCATATTAATGTAAAAATGTATAATAAAAAGTTATTTGTTAAACCCAAATAGTGTTTTTGATATTGATCCTTGTACAGTCCATTTTTGTGGCTGTGATAGCAGTGCCCAGTAAAGAGAAATAGCCAGCTGCAGGAATCGTCCAAGTGCGACCGTGCCGTGGCGTCACTAGAAAATGTATCCAGCGTACGAAGCTCTCCGTTTAAGGTAGGATTCCACAGGAAAGCTTTGCCGAAGCCCCATAACTCGTGGGGTTCTTCAAGTTTAGACATTACCCGAGGGGTTGAACGTGATTCCAGCTGCCCAGATCCATTCAGTTTCGAATTATTGAGATAGCGTTCCTTAAATTTGTGGATTGAAGCCAAATTTTCCAGTTTAGCGGAAATTAGAACAAAAGAAGATTGCGCGTCAGTTTTCGTCATCTGAAACAAAAACAGGTTAGCTGAAAGGTACGTCACATGATTTGCAGTATTTACCTGATGTATACTTGCAATTTCGGAGTTTAAAATTCAATTTACGCTAGTTTTGTGCCTGCAGATCATTTTGTTGTTGCAGTCAATTTTGAAGTTAAAGAGCCGTTAGAGTGAATTTGAGCGTTTGCCATACAATATTGGTTAATTTGTCATACAGCAAAGCATTTGTAATACAAAGTTTTTTTTATTGAACTTAGCCATGAGATTAGAGTTTTTCTCATGCTACACCGGAGCTTAGCCCTAAATTATTGCAAATAGATAAAATACATAAGAGCAATAAAGCATTTATTGAGCTAATAATTATTACATCATTTTCATTAACCCTGAGTTTGACATACAATTCTTTATTAAAACTATTTCAAATTCATATATTGTGGTGATTTGCCTTTAGTATTATATTTTTATTTATAGACCCTTACTTTAGTAGGGCGATCATTACAATATATGTTATAAAATATCCCCTGAGTTCGAGCATGCAACGAGTGTAGACGTTCCAGTCCGGCCCAGCGAATTCCCGGCAATTGGTGCTATCCTAAAATATTATTTTCGTGCTCGGCTTTTAACTTACTACAGCAATATGACATTTACACAATCCCAACAAAAAGATGTTAAAGACATTCTGGACGAATCGATAAGTGTTGCTTTTGGGGACGATTGGATAAAGAGCCTTGTCGTTAAAGTGAGTGAACTCATAAAGCAAGAAATCTCGAAGAAGCTTATGGAGTATGATAAGCAACTAGAAGAACTTCGGCAGCATCTGGATGGTGTCGAAAAAAAAATATACAGCTTGAAATTAAACATGATGACCTTGAACAATACACAAGGAGAAACAGTATCAGGATCTTTGGGCTACCCGAAACCAATGGGGAAGATGTAGAACGAAAAGTGATTGCGTTATGTAAGGATAAACTGGATGTAGAAGTTAAGGAAAGGTATGTCGACAGATGCCATAGAATTGGCCCTAAAAAAGATGGGATAAACCGCGCAGTTATTCTCAAATTCACGTCGTACCGCTACAAATACATGGTATTTTCCAACAAGAGAAAGCTCAAAGGGCAAAAAATCGTTATTAGAGAAAACCTTACTAGAACAAGGCAGTTACTTTTCACGGCATGTAAGGAAACGTATGATATAAAAAGTATCTGAACATCGGATGGAACAATTTATGTTTCGGTAAATGGGCGCAAATTTCAAATAAAATCCTACGATGACCTGCAGAAGATAAGTAACCAAACCGAGGCCATTACATCTAAAATTTCAACGCCGAGGGACCGCCTGGTGCGCTAGATAAGTGAACGTCCTTATTTTGTTACCTGAAAGGTCAAAACTATATTTTGTTTACGTTTGCATTTTTGTATATAAATAAATACTTAATCGAGTTAGGTTTTAATTTAATTTCTAAATTACAGTTTTTTTTATATATATACTTATTAATAGTTTTCTGTTAAGATATGAAGGTTAAAAAGTTTAAAATTTCTCATATCAATGCTTGCTCACTAGTACCTAATTTAAATGATTTGATGGAATATATAAGCAATAATAACCCAGATATATTGGCAGTCAGTGAAACTTGGCTTACTCCAAACATTAGTGATAATCTTGTGCAGATGCCTTAATATAACTTATTACGTAAAGATAGAACTCACAAAAGAGGTGGTGGTGTTGCATTGTATGTAGCCAAAAATTTAAAGGCTATTGTTATTGACACATCTGACGCCATAGAGCAGTTATGGGTTAAAATAAGTATTGGTAAATATTGTTTTGCGATTGGGGTTGTATACAGACCACCTAATACGAACTATAGTAACTTTATCAACGAATTTGATAATATCCTATCGCTGTTGGTACTTGCATTCGACGAAGTGCTTTGTACTGGTGATTTCAATGTAAATTTATATAACAGTAATGAAACAAAAAGTGTGCAGTTAGAATCGGTGCTTGAGGGATATAACTTAAATCAAATAATAGATGCTCCAACGCGGGTGCATCCCTTTTAGATCTAATTATAACTTCGGTTAAAAATCAAATAGTGGAAACAAGTACGACTGATCTAAATTTTTCAGATCATCTTTTAGTGTCCTGCAGCCTTTCACTAGGAAACCAGATTCCCGTGACCCATCTGAGAACTCACCGCTCTTTCAAGAATTTTGATATAACAGCTTTCACAAGGGATCTTGAATTAAGTTCAATGCATCAAATATTTTATATGAACGATATTAATGACAAGGTGAGTCATATTACTAATATCATCAACTTAACTATTGATAAACATGCCCCTTTCGTAACTTCTAAATTTACGAAAAGGTATTCTCCCTGGTTGACAGAAAATATCAAAATATTGATCTCCCTCAGAGATAAGGCACTTACTAAGTTCAGAAAAAGTCGCACGGAGGAGAATTGGAACTATTATAAACAACTTCGTAACTATACTAAATTAGCTGTCAAAAATGAGAAAAAAGCATTTATTCAGTATGAACTGAAAAATAAAGGAGGCAAAGAACTGTGGAAAAAATTAAATACATTTAACATACATGCTAAACCAAAAACCGAAATTCCAATGTCACTTAGAAATCCTGATGAAATAAACAATTTCTTTGTCAATTCTGTTCCGCAAACTAATAACGATAATTTAAAAGTTTTGGATTTTTATAGTAATAACAAATTCTGCGACAGTAGTTTCAATTTTAAGCAAGTTGATGAGGTTGTGGTGTATAATGCTATCAAAGCGATCAAAACAAATGCTACTGGGGCAGATGGTTTAAACGTAAACATAATTAAACTCTGTTGCCCGCACGTAATACCGTTTTTTTGCCATATTATAAACTGTTGTTTATTAGAAAGAGTATTTCCCGAAATTTGGAAAAAGGCGATCGTAACACCGGTGCCAAAGGTTAAAGCACCTGAAGATTTTAAACACCTTCGCCCCATCAGCATCTTATCAACAGCTTCCAAGATTCTGGAAAGAGTGGTAAGTGATCAGATTAGGAATTATCTTGAAAATAATAATGTATTACCTGGCACACAGTCCGGTTTTCGACCTAGTCACAGCTGCTCCACGTCGTTGCTGGACATCACTGATGATATTCTAAATAACACTGATCAGCATGAATTAACGCTTAATCACACCACGCTTTTGTCTATCTTAAAATACATAGGATTTGAGTCAGTGCCAATAAGACTTTTTCAAAGCTACCTTAGTAATAGAACTCAAATTGTTAAAGTTGCTGATGATATGTCAACAGCATTGCCGGTAGAAGCAGGTGTTCCTCAAGGTTCCATATTAGGGCCATTGTTGTATACTATTTACACGGTAAATTTGAGTAAAGTTCTGAAATTTTGTAGATGTCATCAATACGCTGATGACACCCAAATTTATATATCTTTTAAGCCTAGTGAAGTACAGCTTGGCTGCCAACGTCTTAATGAAGACCTTGTAAATATTGTCAATCAGTCTTATGAACACTCACTAATTATCAATGCTTCTAAAACTACTACAACTTTATATGGACCAAAGCACTTAAAACAATCAGCCGTACCTGACATTTCTATTCTGGTCGATGGTAGTCCAGTTGAACTAGTTGACACAATTAATAATCTTGGTCTTACAATTGATAATGAATTAAATTTTACACAACATGTATCCAAATTACTTAAATCTGCTTATGCAAGTTTAAAAGTTTTGTTCCCTCACAGGCATTTACTAGCTACTGAAATTAAAGCTATGCTATGCGAATCACTTGTACTATCTCGTTTGAGTTTTTGTGATGTTGTATATGGACCTTGTTTAAGTGTAGTGGATAAAAATAGACTACAACGGGTGCAAAATTCCTGCCTTAGGTTCATATTCGGCATACGCAAATACATGAGAATTTCTCACAAACTCAATGATGTGAACTGGTTAAACATGCACAATAGGCGTTTACACCATTCTGCTAGCTTGTTTCATAAAATCATCAGTACAGGATACCCAAAATATTTGTCTAGAAAAATTACTTATAGATCCGATGTTCACAATGTCAATGTTCGGTCTAGGGGTCTGCTGACAACTCCAAGGCACAATACTGAAAAATTTAAATCTGCTTTTAAATACCAAATATGCTTAATTTACAATAAAATTCCCAAAGAATATAGTGCTTTGAGCATCAAAACCTTTAAACAACGGTACAAACGGTTTCTGTTCACCTTGCAGTCGCAATAATAGTTTTTCCATAATTTTCCTTTTTATATATACCTGATTAGCCTTCATATCTTATTATAGTAACAAACTTTTACATGTGTTGGACTCAACTACGTGGAAATCCTTGTCAAATGTATTCATGAACAACTAGGTTAAGTGGAAGAGCAGCATTTGTTGAACTTCGCCTAGCGATTTTCCCTAATACGGTACACTATGCATAAATTTTGTTATCTTAGTTTATATATTAATATACTTAATAAGCTATTTTGTTTCTCTTGTTTTAATTTTCTATATTTTTAAATTTTACAATGTCTGTATGGGGAAAATAAAGACAATTTATTATTATTATTATTATTATTATTATTATTATTGGGAAGTTTTGGCATACTTCACAGGATCATTTCTGTAGTATTATTATTATTATTATATAATATATTGAAACACAATTTTATATTTTATTGAAAAGAATCGTTAGAGTAATATTTTTTCTATTTAATAGGTTATTGAAAGTGTTTGAATATCACTCGAGTATTTCTCAGGAACGGAGTGATTTTATGAACTCCAATGGGAAATGCCCTTGGTCGCAAAATCAATTCTCCTGATCCTGCCAGCAATCATAAAATGAAAGCACCCATAAGAAAACAAAGAGAGGCTAAAGACAAATTATCCGTTGCAAGTTGACCAATAAATAAAACAAGCAGTAGATAAATGGACTGTGTTCACCACAGTTGCAGCAACGCCACTTTAAATTGCAGAAGTTTTCGTTTGAGCTAAGTTATAATTAATGCATAAATTGCTATCGATAATTAGAAATGCAGGGAATATGTTAAAACTGCAAAGCTCATTAATGGAAATCTGAGACTTCATTATTATTCCAGCCGCAAAGGATCGGGTTTAATGATGTAACGCGGCGACGAGGATCATTTGCTTTTTGTTTTATTTCCTGTTAAAACTTTAAATGCACTTAGACAGAGACTTATTTTGGCCGAAGATTAGCAGCGAGATGACTTTGCGCTTTTAAGCTGCCCCTTTTTAAGCCCGGTTTACATAATCATCCCTCATTTACTTTCCTCCGGCTGGAACTGCAAACCCTGTAATTAAAAACACGTTTAGTCGTTGAGTTTAAACAGAAGGATAAATGCAAATGCAAATAAAAACTTCGGGTTGGAGTTTTAAGGGTGTTAAAAAAAAATTGAATTCATTGGTTCTGCTGGTTCAGCTATTTAAGGTCAAATACGACTTCCTGCTGTTTTCTAGCCATTATATTCAGTAATGATAGTGAATTATAAAATCGTATACATGCTGTATGCCATATTATTAATTATAATTCTTTAAGGCGATAAATGGAATGCTTGTCGCTTTTGAAAAGTCTTACTATAACCTTTCTATTGTCTTCTATGTCGCTTTAGAAAAGATATCTAGCAAATTATGTGATAATAACCAATGACTTTGAAGATGTCCATTCATGTAACTGTTTAGATTTTATCTTAATCTTGTTTAAGTTATTTAATATTGCACTAAAGTGTGGCCAATCAGAAGATACAGCAGATGTAAACAAAAGTGATCATTCCCAACTAAACAACTCTGATTGGTTTGTGGGTTATGTGTAAAGGGTCATTTACAACAAGGCATTTTTGTATGTTGCTGCTTCTGTGTAGAGTATCTACATTGTTATTCCTAAACTGTTTGCATTAAGGAAACGCAGGCTTTATAGATAAACCCACTTGCCATGGAATTTGTCGACGTCTTCCAGGTGAAATCTATTTTAGTATATTTAGTTGTTGCGATTTTAAGCTATCCCCGTCCTTTGCATCGTAGCTTCCAGTTAGTTCTGTCGCTGCCTCTTTACTCTCGTCATTCCATCATACCTATTAAATAATGCACAACACTACAGGCCGTGTTTACACCATCAAAAGTGACATGATTGCAAGCAACCGTTTCTATTTTCGGGTTTTTGTAAACAAACTTCCCAGTACTTTTAATAGCGATATTATCACAGAAAACAATTACTTATTATGCCTATTACTTGTGTTTTTTAAAACTATTGACACAGCTTCAAACGGAAGTCCATTTTGTTTAATAGTCATATCTGGTTACTGAACGCTGCCAAGCACCCAAACAAAGAAATCCAAGCCGTACGTTTTAATATAGTCTAAAAGCGTCTCCGATTTTTACGCTACATAACCTATACATTTCTTCCCTCGTGTTTCCTTTGTAGTAATTAGTCTTTTAGCAGTGGCTACACCTATTAATTCTGTGACAATAGTCTACTGTGCATCAGATAATTGTAGTACAAATCAAGGTAAGGGAATAGCGTTGTTAAGATTTCCCAAAAATTAGCAACAACTGGATTATTGGTCTCAATTTTGCAAAACCAAGAATTGGACTTCGACTAATGTTTCACGGTTGTGTGAGGTAAGTAGTTTTGAATAAAATTGTACCTACAATATTATTACTTCTCATTTGTTGCAGCGTCACTTTGAAGTATCATGGTATTATGGAAGTTAATAAGCGGTAACTTACAACCGATGTGATAAACTTGAACGTCGACAGCAGCAAACCAGAAAACTTCCATTGATGAATGCAAGAGAACAGAAGAAGTTCCTTGTACTTGGAATAAACGAAAACGCAAGTATAACGGGTAGAAGCAGCTCCACCCATTTCGGCGGCCCTGGAATACGAAATTCCGACTTTTTATTTCATTTGCACCAAGAAGACAGCAGTTATTTTGAGAGGTAGCTTATCTACTTTGAAATTGTTTCGGTAAGTCGAGATGTGAGTTCGAAGATTGATATTACATAACCTATAAATTATTTAAGATTCCTAATTATTAATTAGACAAATAATTCGCCCAGCAAAATCAAACAACAAGACGGTTATCACCAACGACAGGTAAATCATGCTGTTATGGAAGTTAATAAGCGGAAACTTATGAATGACCGATGTGATAAACTTGAACGACGACAGCAGCAAACCAAAAAACTTCATGCAGAAGCCATTGATAAATGCAAGTGGACAGAAGAAGTTCCTAGTACTAGGAATAAACGAAAACTCAAGTATAACAGGTAGAAGCAGCCCCACCCATTTCGGCGGCCCTGCAATAGATCTTATTACAAACAATGGTGATCAGCGTAGACAGCAAGTATTTGTCGGTAACAATGGTACAGCTTACAGAATCTAGATTGACTTTCAAGGTAGGCCATGAAAGGCGCTGTGATAATATTTGATTTCACTGAATTGGCCATATGTGGAAAGAAGTAATTATCACACATACAAAGTTTGGTTATATTTTAAATGACAAGTAATCAGTAGCGGTGAATAGAGGGATTTCGCTTGCGCAGTGATTAACGTCATATGTGTAAAGTGTAAAAATTGCTGTTGCTGTTGATTTTGTTGATTCTGTTATTTGGTTATTGCTATTGATATTGTCGCTATTTTTGTGTGTGTTGTTAATTCTGTTTAGAAATGCGCCAGTTAACAATTTAATGTTAATATGATAGATGTCAAAAGTGCTACCAATACAAAACTTGGAAATTACTAGATTCTAACATTAGCTCCAATTTTCACCGTGCTTCATCTAGAACCTGTAAGCTGTACCATATCGGTTTTTGCATACAATGTATATTCAAATCGTAATAAAATTGATGATTTATATATTTTTATTAACAGCAATGCTAATAAATTCTCTGTTATTTGTTTAGCTGTTAATTAAACAATAAATTGTGATATTCCGGTTTCCAGGAGGAAAGCTTGAATATGATTAGTGCATACCTAGATAACCGAAAGCAATTTACATGCTGTAATGACTTCAAATCCACTGTGGAAAATATTCTTCAGCGAGTCCCGAACGGCTCAATATTAGGCCCCGTGTTATTTTTCATTTTCATCAACGATCTGCACAATGGCTCACCAGAAGTCGACATACAGCTGTTTGCAGATGACACTACGGCAATAAAGTCAAATTCTAATCTAAGCATTTTACTTAATGAGATAAAAGCAGTACAAAATGATTTATCAATTTGGTTTACTGCAGATGATCTGATCCTAAACCAGCAGAAAACACAGATCATGGTCTTCTCTTAACAAAAAATAAATGGTTTTACAGATCCTAATAGCATGAAATTCCTAGGGGTCTGCATGAATCCATTGCTTTCGTGGAATATGCATATTGATACTAATATATCGAAAAATATCTGGAAAAACTTATATTTTTAATAAGACCACTAATTATATGGTGCTGTTTCAAAAGATTATGAGAAATAGCTTACCATTCTCTATTTTAAGTTTTCCGTGTATCTACATTTATTACTGTTTGTTGTATGTTAAAGGTAACATGCATTTTTTATTTTTTGGCTGTCTCCTTGCCTTCCATTCCAATAATAATAGATAATCTTCGCTTCCACTCTCCGCCTATGCTTGACTCTCACGTTTTTTACCGCTACTTTCTTGCTTACTACGCTATTGAAAATAGAATTGAAAGCTGCACCAGAAAAATGGATACAGATAATGTCACTACTTACGTAATTAGTCAATGAACCGGTGCCTGAAAACGAAACATCATAGAAAACTGTCGAAAGCAAAATTATCTAATCTAATATAGTCCGGCAGCCAAATGCAATTTTTTGCTTAAGTCGAAAATGTTGTATTAAGTTTTTTTATTCATGTATATGTTTTAGAGCATGATTAACTACAAGAAAATGCATGATGACACCTCGTCACCTTTGGGCATTTCATATTATAGTGAGATACGTAAATTATCAATACGAGTATACAAATATAAAGGGACTTGTTTTGCTTTTTGGTTTCTATTGTTGCACTAAGAACATTAAGTGAGAAATGGCAGAAAAATGCTATTTTGAGTGAAAATTTGCATATAGAAATCGCAATGAAAAATTTACAGTAGCGGGTACTCAGCTCATACAAACTATTATAAAGTGCAGTAAAGCCTATCGCGACAGATACGAAGAACTTGAAGAGAAAATTAGTGACGATGGTTGCGGCGCCTAAACGCCCAGGCGCCTAATAGCGTCCGCGTCTAAAAGATTCGCGCCTAAAAGCTCACGCCTAATAATGCGCGCCTAAAGGTGCGCGCCTAAACGTCCCTTTCCGGTATGTTTAGGAGTCCTGTTCCTCCCATTTGATGTTTTCGGTGTTGACGTCATCGTCCCCTGGTGACTTGTTGTTTTTCATGTCTTTCAAGCTGTTATTTATTTCATCTAGGGTGATGTCTGGAATATCATCGGATCCTTGGTTTCTGACTTTGGGAAAGTTGGTCTCCAGTGTTGTGGGTTTCTTATAGAATTCGTCGTAAAATTCTCTGGCGATTTTCAAAATGTCTTGTTTATTTGTCGCAGTATATCCGGTCTATAATCCTACTTATTTGTATCTTTCCCTCTGACAGTTTTTCCGCAGTACCTTCATTCCCTTATTTTCCTCTATTACCCTAGCTATTTCTCTTGTATTGTGTGACCTTACGTCTCTTCGGATGGCTTTGGATATTTCTTTGTTGAGTTCTCGTAGAGCAAAGTTGAAATGTAAAGACACCAGCACTCCATAAGGTTACGGTCTAGGACATCTGGGCGCGGCCGTTTGGGCGCGGCCGTCTGGGCGCGGCCGTTTGGGCGCGGGGACACTTGGGCGCGAGACACTTGGGCGCGAGACACTTGGGCGCAAGAAAGGGTCAACATTGGGATTCAGGAACACATTAAGTGTGAATAATTTCAATTTGGCATAAATAAACAAACATTTATTAAATCATTATTTATCCTGAGAAGTTAATGTAATTAATCAAACAATATTAAAAGAATAATCCAATTATTTATTGAAACCGTTATGAGATTAATTTTAAATAAGGTGGTAGTATGTACATATATTAGATAAATTTTGAAATAAATCCGAATAAAAATAAAGAAGGTAGAATATTAGATTAGTTTTGAAATAATTCTGAATACATAAAAAAGGCAGTACCTATGTTAGATATGAAATAATAATTCTTAATTGAAATAAAGATGGAAATAGATTATATATAGGTGTTGAAAATAATTTTAAATAAAAATTCATTTATTGTGCTGGTAAATGAATAATGCTGTGCTATATTTAATCGATTGATGGTTCTAATGTTTAATATGTTTCTAATATGTGTTGTGTTTTGACCGAAACTAGTCGACTTCGAGTTTTGTTAATAATGATAATACTTAACAATAAACCTTAAATTTTAAAGTAATCAATTATTTTCGTTATGTTATGAACCGACTAACTGAAGATAAAAGCAGAAATAAGAATAATAATAAATAATCATATAAGAAGATTAATTTTAACAATCAAAATTTATTTTCGACATTTTTACCATTATAATACATATTATTCTTAAAGTAAATATATGCAATTTTTTAAAATATAAACAAGAAGCATCCACGCATTTATTTCATAATTGTACGAAATGCCTCTTAAAAATTCTAGAATGTCCCTATTGTTTACGCCGTCTACATGATTATATTGATTATTACAATCTTTAACCAAATTTTTTATTTTCTGTCAGCCTGGATACATTTTTTTTTCAGTGGGCTCATTTCCCGCAAGTAACTGTTCATAAGCAACATCTCTCCTTCGTTGAATAGTTTTCAGGCTGTCGACGAATCTCCAAATGGTTGGATGGTTCATCAATAGCTCAGTTTGTACCCAATCTCTATTCATTTATTCTTTGTTACTTATTATTTTAATGTAATAAATCTCCGCAAAAGATTTGCTAGTATTTACCGGAAAGTTAAAATATTTAACTTGCTTTAATAATATTCTAATTTTTGAAAATTAATATTTCTATTCTAAAGTTATGCGGCCCGCCACCTCCTTGAACGTGCTTTAGGTAATTTTCGTTATTTAAAATAAATTTTCAGACCTATGAATAGTAAAGCTAGCTAATACTAATATACGTTAATTAATTTCCTCGCGCCCAAATGTCTTGCGCCCAAGTGGCTCTGCGCCCAAGTGTCTTCGCGCCTAAACGGCCGCGCCCGAACGGCCGCGCCCAAACGGCCTCGCCCAAATGTCCGGCTCCGCATAAGGTTATGCGGGGACGCTGGTGTCTTTACATTTCAACTTTGCTCTAACTGTGTGATGTTTTTTGTGTGTTTACCCTTTAATTTTCTTCTGATTTCCATAAGTTTCTTTGTGCCGTCGCTAAGCTTTTCCTTATTTCCACTCCCGACTGACTGACATTTGCTTTCAGCTTCCTTTATTGCTTGTATTATCTGTTTATTTGTGTTTTCAATCTCTCTCTAATTTTTTTAGTGTGTGTTAATATTAGCCAACTGAACAATCTCAAGACCAGAAAACACCTATTTTTTCACCTTAGCTAAAATTAAATTTTTCAATTGTTTAAATATTTCTCATTATTTTACATACCAGAACTGAATTTTAGAATTAATTTTTTAAGGTGACGATTTAAAGATTTGTAATTGGAAAAAAAATACAATGTTAATTACTTCTTTGGATTTTTATTATTTACCGAGAAGTACTATGTTCCCATAATTTTAACGTTTTTCATGCAAGCCGCTTTTTAGGCGAAATATTTTTTAGTGATAATTAATATCTGTTTAAATGGCTTCTAAAGCCCGGTTAATGTATTACTGTTGCAATAATCCTGTACATATTCTTTTACAGTTGTCTAAATGAGGAGATTTTTTAGAACATGTAAATTGGATGAAGAAAAATATTCTCATATAGACAACTGCAAAAGAACATTTACAGGATTTTTGTAAAACCAATTTTTTAACAGAAGTAGATTTGTTTTTAGGAGCCATTTAAATAGATATTAATTATGAACGAAAATATTTCTCCTAAATAGCGCCTTGCATTAAAAACGTAAAAATTATGCGAACATATAACCTTTCGGTTACCAATAAAACATCTAAAAAAGCAATTAACATTTTATATAATTTTTTCCAGTTATAAATTTTTAGTCAGTAGAGTACCTATAGGCGTTCTGGCTCACATTTGACCTTGAACTTTTTTCAAGGTCACGGGCCTAGCCGAGGTCAAGGTCACGGGCGGGGGCGGGGTCATTGACCTCGGCCACTTCCGAGAATTTTTTGGCCGAGGTCAAGGTCACAGGCCTAGCCGGTGGGCGTGGTCTAGTCGGGGTCATTGACCTCGGCCACTTCCGGGAATTTTTTTTGGTTAAAAGTGTAGTTTTTGAAATTTTCCCACGCTCGAGCGTCTGGGATGCAGACATGTCTATTCTTGCAGGATGTTGTTATCAGTAAATCAGAAGCTATTGTTACGCGTATCAAAATTTTCTCAGGCTCGACCGGATGTGACTCATCGTCTGACAGACATGTCTATTCTTGCAGGATGTTGTTGAACAATGGCATCCCTTGTTTTAAAATCAGCACGAAATTCGAGAACAATAAAGCTATTGTTGTCTGGAGATTAAAAATGTGTTGATCTGCAAAAAAAATTCAAACAAAGAAACCCATTGTTTAAGAAAAATCAGCACAGTTGGAAGTTTTTGCTAATACAGTTAGAGTCTAGAGATTAAAATGTGCTGATCTGCAAAAATGATCTTGAAATAAATTTGTCAAGTACTGATGTCTGTTAGACGCACAATGGTGTAATAAAACAACAATGTAAATATACTTGTATTTATTTACCTAAAACATACATGTATAAAAATTACTATAAATACATATCAGCTAATTATTGTGCTACGGATGTCATCTCTGTCTGAACGATTTCCTCGAAGACCAGTTTCGTGCTGCTCCCACACTTGCCACCCGAGATGATATAGTAGCGACGTTTTCCTAATTGTTGCAAGTCAGTATCTGTTAGGCAATCGTAGCGTGCTGGTAGAATGAATCTGAAGTTGTCCAATTCCACCACTACTTTATTGCCGTATTTAGTCGGACATCGATACACATTTATTATTAGATATTTTTCGTCAATCTTCAAATCTCGTACATTTCTCCACTCTTTAACCTCATTTAAGTTGCAAAGTTTCTGGTTGAAATCTGCCATGTTTTTGGAAGGAACGTGTACAGGAGAATGATAAAAATACTACAGCACATCAGGTTTATATAGCACCGATGAAAATTAAGTGATGAGTTATCACAACGTGGTAATTTAGACAATATTTTTAGCATCAATCCAGCTATTGTGCTGATTTGAAAATCCAAGCCATTTTACAAACACTTTGTTACGTTTTCGTTTTATTACACGTTCAACGAGATGTATGTCTGGATATTTAACTTTTTGAAGCTCAAGATCGTAGAAACATCCTTGAATAGACCGATGGGAAGCATCTTTTATTAGATAGGTAATAGGATTAGTTAATTTAACTTGATCGATTGTGAATATTTCATTAGTCCAGTTGGGAGTATATCCTTTATCGAATATTGTTCGATATTTGCTAATTCGCACAGGATCGCCAACCTTAAATTTTACATTACTTAAATCGGTCATTTTTATATGATTATAGGCTTGATTGAGAATTTCCTTCTCATTACTCTTATTCACATCAACCGGTCTTTTACCAATTGTACTATGTTTTTTATGATTGTAGGTGTGACTGACTTGAGATAATAGAGAAAGCCATTTGTATGAACCTTGCAAACTAAACATCTTCCACATAATAGATTTAAGTGTACGATTTACTCTTTCAACGACACACGCTTTTTTTGAACTAAATGTTGAGAAATGGTTAATTTTATATTTATTCATTAGTGTTTGAAAATCTTTATTGAAAAACTCTTTACCCTGATCTGTCTGCAAGTTCTTCGGAATTCTACCGCTTTCAGATAGTATTTTTTCAGTTGCACTAGTAACTTCCTTAGAGGTTTTGGTTTTTATAGGCTCTAACCAAACATATTTTGAAAATACATCTATAATTACTAAAATATATCGATAACCTTTATTTACTTTAGAGTATGGTATCATTTCTACTAAATCGGCCTGATGAAGGTCATCCAATCCTTTTACTATTACACGACGCCTTCGAAAATTTATTCGTGGAGGCTTATGCAACTCGTCTACTATTTGAGCCTTAATCGAACTGTTTATTTTCTTCCGGGTCATTTTGAACCTCTCTAAATGAGACAGTTTCACTAACTGAAGGTTTAGGCGGAGGTTTAGTTAGTTTTAGAGAAAAGTAGAGTTGATCAATTTCAGCTTGAATGTCTGCAATAATTTCATTTGCTATTTCTATATTTGTACTAGCAGAGTTTTGGTGTTTGGAAAGTCGGTAAATAATCTTATTAAGTTCTTTGTTAAGGAGGGTCTTGTTGACAGCATCCTCTTCAAATAGAAGATTGGCTAATCGTTTATGTTGAAGATTAAAATAATCACAGTCATCGTAAAAGTATAGATTTCTGTGCTGAATGTGACGACCGAACTTATCTCTCGACATTGTCGAACTGACTTTATTCAATGATTCCCGCCTCTTTTAACTCTTCTATTATACTAACAATTTCATTTCTATGATTTGTGTGACCGGATGCTTGAGAGGCATACAGTAACTTTAATCGATCGACTAACTCATTCGGATCATCCCAGTAAACATAATCCATCGGTTTATTGCTAACTTGTTTATACATTTGCTGCATACCTTTACCAGAACGCTTTTTAGCTCTTAATGGCACTGATGAAGACGAGGGTGATGATGACAGGTTAGATTTTATAAATTTCTTGTATTTCGTTTGGTTGAAACCTACCTTCTGCACATTTTTATCAAAATTTCTATGCGCCGCACCTGTTCTGTTTATGATATCATTATAATTTGCTCTATCTGTCGACGTTGGAGTTATTTGAGGATCGTTTTTAAATAGTAATCGTACAAACCAGGCGTACCTTCATAGCGAACATTTTTTACAATTATATCAGAACCCTTTATATCTAGCTCATCTCCACCAAAATAAAATTGGTTTTTGTCAAAATCATATCTAATTCCATACCTCCCTAGATTTGGTCTTTCTATAAGATAATTGCTTACATATTTCCTAGGAAGTTTATCATACTGTTCTAAGAAAGAACTTATAGCTTGCGGTTCTATGTTGGTAGACGGTTGAAATTTGTTTGCTATAGTCGTATTAGAATCATCTTCGGCGGTTTCGCACAATACTTCATCAACTGGTTTTGGTGTAAATAATTCTAGTTTTGAAGATGGGAGATTCTCTTTTTTATTTATCACTTTTGCAACACTTTGCATTTGTTCGGTAACAGGTTTAAAAAATTTACCGAGGAGCTGTTGTTCCACCAACTTACCCTCCTTAAGAGCTCGAACTTTCTGTCTTATAATATTTTTAGTTTTAATAAGTTCTGTCGCTACATTCGATTTCATTATCGGCGCAAGTATGTAAGCGGTAGACGGGTAGTCAGCTAGACAGCTAGACATCTAGACAGGTAGACAGCTAGACAGGTAGACAGGTAGACAGCTAGACAGGTAGACAGCTAGACAGGTAGACAGCTAGACAGGTAGACAGCTAGACAGCTAGACAGCTACACAGGTAGACAGCTAGACAGGTGGACAGATAGACAGCTAGACAGGTAAACAGGTAGACAGTCAGCTAGACAGTTAGACAGACTGACAGATTCAAACTAGTTCACACGTCAACAGCTTTCTATCAAATAATAGACATCAGAATTGTTAAATGTATATATACGAATCAAATTCATAACGATAGCGCCCATTATTTAAATCACTATCTTTGTCTATTACCAAAAATCCGTGTTTATGACTATTCCAGCAATATGCGCACATTTCTTTAAATTGTTC
Organism: Agriotes lineatus; assembly: GCA_940337035.1. Classification (NCBI taxonomy): domain Eukaryota; kingdom Metazoa; phylum Arthropoda; class Insecta; order Coleoptera; family Elateridae; genus Agriotes; species Agriotes lineatus. The sequence continues at coordinate 56,240,071 of OW679199.1, read as the reverse complement.
GTAAGTCATGTCGGTATTAACTTGATCTCGGTAGACCTTCTGTAAATTCATATCGTCCTGCTTAAACAGCACCAGCATGTTAGCATTATCGCGAATAAGATGTTTAGGAATACATGCATATGTTTGACAAAGATAGAAACAGTCTATATTTTTATGTCGACCCATGCTAAAATATTCTCTCATAACGTCCTGTTTGTCGCAAGCAATGTCATCAAAAATAAAAATGCTGTTAGATTTAGCTTGGTCGGGTGGTACAATGTTCACACCATCGCTGTATGTATAGTAGCCAACCTCAGGAATTAATTGAAACAACATACTTAGATATTCAAACTTTGCTTGAAACAGCGATTTTGAATATATATAAATATTTTCAAATCGTACTCCATTAACATCTTTTATTAGCGATATAATGATGTTTGTTTTACCGCAATTCGATGGGCCTAGAATAAGACATCGTATCGTGGAAGGTAACAACGGTCCGTGTCTCCTGCTTAGAGATGCAGTATGATTATCATGATTTTTTATTGGCAAACTATTTTTTAGTTTAACTACCCTCATGACGTCTACTTGGAAACTCATACTAAAACTGCTACGCATATCTATATATATTAAGATCCTAATCGATCAGTTCTCAGTTCTATATGATGGTTCGACGTCGAAACAACAAACCAGTCCATCGCCGACGAGGTGCTGGTGTACTCAATACGCTCATTAATAAATTGCCTTTCGAATTGCACATACCAGGATATCAATATTGCGGGCCTGGCACAAAACTTGAGAAAAGAATTGCACGAGGAGATCCTGGAATTAACAAATTAGATCAAGCGTGTCGTGAGCACGATTTGGCTTATGCAAAACATTCTGATAATATGGAGGAACGACATAAAGCTGACAGAATTTTAGCTAAAAATGCTATTGGACGTATTAGAGCTTCAGCCGCTAGCTTAGGTGAACGTGTCTCGGCTGCAGGAGTAGCTACAGCTATGACGGCAAATGTAAAAATGGGGTTGGGAGCGAAAAATAAAACTGGTAAAAAGAGAAAGAGAACACCTGGAGATACGCTTACTTTCAATCAGGTAGTGAAAAAAGCACGAACTGAATTAGGAGGAGGACGACTGCTGCGAGACTTAAGCGATGCTACAAATATTGCTGTTAAGACAATTAATAAAATAAAGAGAAACAAGATTATTAAAACTCCTCGAGTAATACGTGTGCCAAAAACAGGTGGAATGTTACCCTTGATTCCAATCTTTGCAGGACTTAGCGCGTTAGGAGCTCTTAGCGGTGGAGCTGCAGGAATTGCAAAGGTGGTTAAAGATACTCAGTCGGCAAAAAAACAATTAGCAGAGTCTGAAAGACATAATAAAACGATGGAGGCAATAGCTTTAGGTAAAGGCTTATATCTAAAACCTTATAAAAAAGGATACGGATTGTTCACGACAAAAAACTTGTAATGCAACTGCCAAACCGGGCTTTGTCAAATATCGATTTACAATCATACGCTAAACGTTTAAAAATTCCTAACTTTCGCGGCATTTTTATGAGAGATGATTTACCAAAACAGGTTCGAAATATAGAATGCGGTATTGTAAATTTGGATGATAAAACCAATCTTGGTACACATTGGGTGGCTTACATAAAACGGGGGAAAGATGCAATTTACTTTGACAGTTTTGGAGACTTAAAACCTCCAATAGAAATTGTGAAATATTTGACAAGTGGCAAAAATGGCAGCTGTCATCCTATTAAATATAATCACCAGGCATTTCAAACTTAAGATTCTGTAAATTGTGGGCATTTATGTTTACAATTTTTGCACGATGCCATGTGTTAGCTTCCTACCAGTTTACTGCGAGAAAAACCTGTCCAGACCTGTCCAGACTTGTCAAGACTTGCAGATGTGGGGGGATGACGTCATCGTCTGAGGATGTACTTATAGTGTGGGAATTCTGAATTGTACACATTGGCATTATGAAGCAGCAGCAACGATACTATAAATATCGAATGCAGTTCAACCGCTTTACTAAAAATCTGGAGAAATTGAACAGAGATATTGAAATATATTGTAAATTAAAAGATATTTCAAAGGAACTTTCTTGTTTGAAATTAAGCGAGCGGCAGCCAGACCTGAACTTGTTAATAACCCAGTTTAAACATGACTTGGTGTTGTACGACAAAGATCGCCAGAAGTAAAATCAACAAGCAGGTTCACTTTGATCCGATTGTTGAAATTTGTCAGAAAGAAGAAGAAGAGGAGGACGATGAACTTCCATACAATTACTGGCAGTTGTGTGCACTCGACAGGATGAGGTTTAAGAATAGAATAGATAAAATGTCTTTATTGTTAGAACCTATCTTAAATAAACAATTGCAATGTATACTGAATAAGGATGTAAAAGGAAAAATAAAACCTATTGTTTAATAAAAGTTGTTTTATTTCCAGTAAGATTCTTAGAGAAGGAAGAGGAGGAGAATGTAATTAAAATTAAAGGTATCTAGATGTTTTGTTTCAGTTCTAGTTAAACCGTCTACTATTAAACATGTCCTGGACGTTTACCTTATCTGGAAATGAATCTGTTCTCACAGCTCAGTATCCATCCATACATCTGGATCCGGAATCTGAATATGTTATACGATTAATCAGTTTTGAAGCTTATAATACTATACCTAATATTGATTCGAATAATAATAAATTTCATTATACTGATATTGATGGTAAACAAGCTGTAATTGAAATACCTCACGGTTCATATGAAGTTGCCGATATAAGTCAATATATTAGACATGAACTGGGTATAGGTGTAACAAAGTCGCCCTCCCCTCAAGCAGGTAGTGCTAATGATATACTAGAAAAAAATATTGTGCAGCACCAAGCAGAACCTGTGCTACATATTAAGCCTAATAATAACACGCTCAGGAGTGAAATTAAATCGTCTTAGCAATCGATTTTACTGCTAAAGATAGTATTGGACAATTATTAGGGTTCAAACCTAAGAAATTGAAAGCTTATGGTAGATATATTTCCGATAATCCTGTAGATATATTTAAAGTTAATACTATATGTATTGCTGGAATGTGTATAAGCTTGGCTAAAACTACATCAAACCTACTAACTGATGGCTTTTAATGTTAACAGCAACTGAAATATAAGTGAAAATCTTGATAATAGTAAATAAAAATCTCATAGAATGTGTAATTGGTAAATTTGACAGACAGCTAGACAAATTTCTAAAATTTTCAACAGTTTTAATAAGCGGCTTCAGTAAAAAACTTATATCGGAGGATAGTTTTTGATTTACAGTAGAAGAGTGTGTCTTTGTTGTTAGGTAATACAAGGTCTAGAATCCTCAAATTGATATTTTTAACATAATTCCATTTCAGGTATACAATCCGCAAATGAATTAGTATTGTCATAGCGCACGTTCGAGACAAACAATACGCCACAATCGCAACTGATGCTTTGTTTGTAAACAAAGTGTACGTTATGCATGTGCAGATAAGCAAAGTTGCTTGTTAAGCAAGGACGTTGTAACTTGACTTATTGTATGCAGTGTATGCAGTGTAGGAAATGCTATCATATGACATTTCACGATTATGTTCATATCATGTTTATAGAACGAGTATTTTAGATATTTCATCACATAGCTTAAACAGTTGAATGCTGAAGTGATTCTTGTTTCGAGCCTCAAGATTATATTGATTATCCTACTTATATTAATTAAATAAAACACTCATTAAAATAACAGTTTTATTTTACACCTTAAAAAATTATATCTATAACTCTACTCCCTAGTTTTATTTCTACCAGAACCGAGCTTAAATGTAGGGGTAGCACCGGTTCTGGTAGATCAAAATGGTATCGAGCTTGGAAATGTTCCTGCTCAGGGGGGTGGCTCGAAGTCTGTGCAGGTGGAGGCACTATCTGCCCCCAAGGATGCGGCTGACCTTGAGGACAGTGCCACATTGGTGGTGTTGGTGATGCTTCAGATAGTTGTCCTCCAGAGTGAGGCTCACCATGTGGTGGCGGCCCTATCTGCTCCCAAGGATGCGGCTGACCTTGGGGGTAGGTTGCAGGTGGTGTTGGTGATGCTTCAGATAGTTGTCCTCCAGAGTGAGGCTCACCATGTGGTGGCGGCCCTATCTGCTCCCAAGGATGCGGCTGACCTTGGGGGTAGGTTGCAGGTGGTGGTGGTGACGCTTCAGATAGTTGTCCTCCAGAGTGAGGCTCACCATGTGGTGGCGGCCCTATCTGCTCCCAAGGATGCGGCTGACCTTGGGGGTAGGTTGCAGGTGGTGGTGGAGATGTCTCAGATAGTTGTCCTCCAGATTGAAGCTCACCATGATGATATTGCCACATTGGTAGTGGCGATGGCGGAGGAGACACCTGAAGGTCGAAAAATGAGGGCGACATCTGCCCCCATGATAACGATGATGCAGGTGAAGATGGTGGAGACTCTCCAAATTCTATGTCGCTCCACACGAGTTGTTCGTCCTCTGTCTCCTCCTCTTCACCCCAGGGGTTGCCAACCCACGGTTCTAGATTAGGCCGATGCACTAAGTCATCGTGTACAAAGCTCTGCCGGGGTGTCATGATGGTATACTAATATTTCCAACTGTGTGATAAATATTCTTATATAATATCCCCCCACCTTACACAAACTGCGGGAACTGTATACGTAAACTTTTTCCCACAGGAAATTATATCATTCTTAAGCAGATGTGTTCCAAACATCAGATGTGATAATTATAGGCTGATGGTCAGTCTTCAACATTTTATCTAAACGTTTTGATAACACAAAACTATTTTTTTTCCTGACAGTGCTATAAGTACTCTTATATGTATATTATCCTCCTGCTTTACGCTATCTATGGGAAGCGCATACGTAAACTTTCTCCCAAGTCTTCAACACTTTATCTTAGCATCTTGATGATACTAAACTAATTTTCCTACAGTGTGATAAGCAGCCCTTATATATTGTCCTCATGCTTTATACTATCTATGAGAAGTGCATACGTAAACTTTCTCTCACACAGAGGAACATGTCATTCTTAAACAGGTGTGCTTCGGACAACGGATGTGATAATTAAAAGACTGTACAGCGATTAATTGTTATCATCATGCCGCTTGTGCAAAATGCGTGCATTTTTGTAGAGCACACTGAACCCTGTGTCAATATGATGGGAAAAATAGTAGTCATACAGAATCTTTAATTGTTTTATATTTGGATAAGCTGGTAAATCGTTAAATTTTACGCTATGAAGAATAAGTAATCTTATCCCCACGCAGTGGTTGCGCTAAACTACAAAAAAATTAAGAACCATTTATATGACAATAAATTTTAATATGAGATTTTTATTTACTATTATCAAGATTTTCACTTATATTTCAGTTGCTGTTAACATTAAAAGCCATCAGTTAGTAGGTTTGATGTAGTTTTAGCCAAGCTTATACACATTCCAGCAGTAAACTCTGGTAGGAAGCTAAAACATGATCTTGTACAAAAACTGTAGACATAAATGTACACAATTTACAGAATCATACGTTTGAAACGCTTGACTCGCCTCAATCCCAGCCACGTCTTCTTCAAATCATATAAATAAGAAAGAGATGGAGATTCTTAACACCATTTATTGTACAGATTGTGAGCAGTAATAGAAATAGGTGTGAGAGAGATGCCTGTACCAGTTAAGTATAAATGTCCAAAATGTAAAGGGGAAACCGATCAAGAAGGACGAAAATGTATTGCTTGCATATTGCACGAACATATGAAAGAAAACAGTGGTGGTAAACATTATCCTCAATCATATTTCAAAAATTCTAGCGACTAACTGAACCCAGCTTGATAATAGCCCCATCAATTTTTTTTCTTTTTATTTATTTATTTATTTATTTATTGACAGCCATATACATTTGCTATATTTTTTTTTTGTATTAGTATCTGCCTGTCTACCTGTCTATCTGTCCAGCTGTCTAGTGGTTTAGCTGTCTGCCTGTCTGTCTGTCAATTTTACCAATTACACATTCTAAGTAATCTTAACCCCATGCAGGGGTTGCGCTAAACTACAAACCAACAAAAATTAAGAAACAGGAGGCTAACACCGTTATGTAGAAATTTTAGACAGCAGCTTGCACGACGAGGGCATAAACATATAAATCATTGTCTATCGAATAAATCGTAGCAGTCTGATTGTAACATGGAAGCCGTCACCTCTTTGGAAAAATATTACGACAAGTATTTCTATGAATTTTCAAAGTTTTTTTCATGGTTTGGTTGCAATCGTATGGATATCACCGTTACGCTAGATGGACATTCGGACTTTAAAACTGATACAAAGCTACAACTTCCAGACGGGTGGAGTTGGTTTGATGACAATGTGATGGATCCCATCGAGGAACATTTAAAAATTTTGAGATTAGAACGTGAACGTGTGAAAACAAAATCGTATATGATTTATGGTGATGTCCGCCTGTCCATCTGTTAAATGTTTGCATTATGAGCCAACAGTCTGCGTCATACAAATCATATAAATGAAATTGTTAGTATAATAGAAGAGTTAAAAGAGGCAGGAATAATTGAATAAATCCAGTTCGGAAACAGCACGAAGAGATCCTCCAGACAGATATGACAACAACACCTCTGCCACAATAATTGACTAGTGTATAATATATATTTGTAATAATTTTATACATGTACATTAGACAAATAAAATACAATTATATTTACAATTGTCGTTTTATTACACCGTCGTGCCCATAAAACCGTTACAGGAACAGCTGTCTAGATGCCTGTCTGTCTGTCTGTCTGTCTATCTGTCTGTCTGTCTGTCTGTCTGTCTATCTGTCTGTCTGTCTGTCTGTCTGTCTGTCTGTCTGTCTGTCTGTCTGTCTGTCTGTCGGTCTGCCTGTCTGTCTGTCTACCAAATTTATAGACACTGATAATGGAGATCATTAACTACATCTGGTGTAAATTTCTCAGACAAAGACCCCATACATTTTAGCAACCTTGTACACTCCCAGATTTTCCCGCCAAAAACCTGATCATAATTTAAAATTCACCGTCAAAATAATGCGCAGAATTTGAATTTACCGCCAAAACCTACGCAGAATTTGAATTTCCCGCCAAACCTGTGCAGAATTTGAATTTACCGCCAAACCCTCGCGCAGACCCCCGCGCAGACCTGCTCAGAAACCCCAGACATCCGGTTCATTTTTAGCAACCTTGCACATTCCCAGACGCTCACATCCACAAGTCTTGACAGGTCTGACATCTGGCGACACGCAAATATAGTCTCTATTAACACCTGCAACCAAGGAGATGATAGGATAACTTATAAAAACTGAAAGATGCTGGGTGGCTACAAAAATATGATCAACAGACGACTATTTCATCGCTCTGTTTTGTATTATAAAATTCTGCTATTTAAAACTACCAGTTTAGGATTGGCTTGCGGATGTCTTATATTGCAAAAACCAAGTTTTATGCCTTGCTGTATTATTTACTTGATTCAAGAATCTGGCCTGTAGGAGCTTTAGTTTTTTCGTGGAAACTTGGCACAGTCAACCTAACGACTTAAAGAAAATTCAAGAAAATGTTTTCCATTAAACAGGTATCTGGACCTGATTTCTAAGCAATAAGTTTTTTATGCGATAAAAATGAACTGTCCCTCGCCGTTGGATATCGTGTATAGCATCCTTATTAATTAGAGTATTGTTGTGGCCTAATAGCTTTTATTTGGTTTTATTTAGTTCTTATTTTCAGGGCTTTATTTTAAAATTTTGATATCTTACCTTTTGTCTGCAGTCTTTAGCATGTAATTGTAATAATCTTGAGTATTAGTCGTGCAGATTTTTCAAATGTATTATCTGCTAATATTTTCTTTAAGTATTTTGTCACCCCTCTTAAATATCTCTCTACCGGATTGGCTTGCTTATACAACAAAAACCAACTTTTATGGTTTGCTGTATTGTATTTATAAACCTCGCGTTTTTAAAATAAGTTGTATTATCTGCTAATATATTCTTTAGTTTTCCAAATTCTATAAAATATTCATTTACATAACGTTCTTAAAACCAAGGGCGCTAACACAAGATGTAAATAAACCATAACATTCTTAAAGCCAAGATGCCAACACAGGAACAAAGAAGGTGTCTGTTTTGCGATATGCTGAAGTTGCCGAATCGGATAAACTGAAAAATGTCGGGTGGTAGACACGATTATTTTATCGTCCCTGTTTTGTATTATAAAATTCTGCTGTCTAAGACTCCGCTTCCTACCATTTTTTAGTGCTGGAATGTGTATAAGATTGGCTAAAACTACATCAAACTTTTAACCTGGAAGAGTATTTTTTACTAATATATAGTGCTGTTCGATATTTGACAAGATCCGGTTTGGCAGATGCATTACAAGTTTTCTGTCTGTCTGTCAGCAGTGCTTTCGAACCTATATTAATACAATGGAATCTAAAATTTGGTAAAAGAAAACAATATGCAATTAAATGGTACTGTTGCTAATATCCAAAATTTTTAACTCAGTTTACACTCCGAACTGTAACCTATAAATCTCTACAGCATAATATTTCTTTAGGAACTTGCTTATTGCTAAAGTGAGGGATGCTGTACATAAATCCAAGCAAAATAAATAACTATCGGCTCGAGACTGTGTATTTAATAAAGTACGGGAAAAACACGTAATATTTACTTTGCTTACAAACAATGTCTCTAACACTCCAACACTTTGTTAAATACTGTCTACCGCTTAAACAGTCCTCCAGCGGGATCGAACACATTACCTATCTACTAATAGATGCTTCCAATTGGCCTATTCAAGTTAAATATCCAGACATACATCTCGTTGAACGCGTAATAAAACAAAAACCTAACAAGGTATTTAAAATGGTTTGGATTTTTATATTGCATCTTTTTATCTGGAAATAATTCGATATATACTATTAGACACCAATGGCTTCATTGTTCAGTTATTTTTTGCAATCGTGCAGATTTCTCAAACAACAACTGTATACATTTATTTTTGCAGCATTCGGCAAAATTCTCAGACAATAACATCCGCCAGACGCCCACATCAGTTTAAACAAGTCTGAACAGCATCCGGTGTGCATTTTTCAAACAAAGACACCATACATTTATTTTAGCAACCGCGCGCATTCTGAGACAATGACTCACATCCGGTGCAAAAAATTCTCAAACACTCAGCACGGTAGCATTCTGACTGGTGCTATATAAACCTGGTGTGTTGCAGCATTTCTAGCATTCTCCTGTACGCGCTCTTTCCAAAAAACATGGCAGATTTCAACCAGAAACTTTGCAACTTAAATGAGGTTAAAGAGTGGAGAAATGTACGAGATTTGAAGATTGACGAAAAATATCTAATAATAAATGTGTATCGATGTCCGACTAAATACGGCAATAAAGTAGTGGTGGAATTGGACAACTTCAGATTCATTCTACCAGCACGCTACGATTGCCTAACAGACGCAGACCTACAACAATTAGGAAAACGTCGCTACTATATCATCCCGGGTGGCAAGTGTTGGAGCAGCACGAAACTGGTCTTCGAGGAAATCGTTCAGACAGAGATGACATCCGTAGCACAATAATTAGCTGATATGTATTTATAGTAATTTTTATACATGTATGTTTTAGGTAAATAAATACAAGTATATTTACATTGTTGTTTTATTACACCATTGTGCCCGATTACAGGAACATGCCAGGTTGGCCGAGTGGTCTAAGGCGCCAGATTTAAGCTCTGGTTCCCTAAGGGAAGCGTGGGTTCGAACCCCACACCTGGTAATTCTTTTTTTTGTCTAACAGACATCAGTACTTGACAAATTTATTTCAAGATCATTTTTGCAGATCAGCACATTTTAATCTCTAGACTCTTAACTGTATTAGCAAAAACTTCCAACTGTGCTGATTTTTCTTAAACAATGGGTTTCTTTGTTTGAATTTTTTTGCAGATCAACACATTTTTAATCTCCAGACAACAATAGCTTCATTGTTCTCGAATTTCGTGCTGATTTTAAAACAAGGGATGCCATTGTTCAACAACATCCTGCAAGAATAGACATGTCTGTCAGACGATGACTCACATCCGGTCGAGCCTGAGAAAATTTTGATAAGCGTAACAATAGCTTCTGATTTACTGATAACAACATCCTGCAAGAATAGACATGTCTGCATCCCAGACGCTCGAGCGTGGGAAAATTTCAAAAACTACACTTTTAGCCAAAAAAAATTCCCGGAAGCGGCCGAGGTCAATGACCCGACTAGGCCACGTCCACCGGCTAGGCCTGTGACCTTGACCTCGGCTAGGCCCGTGACCTTGAAAAAAGTTCAAGGTCAAATGTGAGCCAGAACGCCTATAGGTACTCTACTGTACACATTTGTCACTATTAACTTTGCATCTTCCGAAAGATGAATTCGTTTTCCTGATAAATTTGTGAATAATTATTAGCAAATGTCAATGTCATGTCATGTTATATTTTGGTTTGATTTAATAATACACATGCCTCCTAAAATTTCATAGCTGTCAAAATATTTATTTCACTATTTTCGTAGGAGCACTATACGCTATGTGGTTCACGCCCGCTTTTCACTGCTCTTAAAAATACCGGAACACCCACCCTAACATGATGCCCCCAAAAAATAAATAAACGAACGCGATAACTTGTCAGGACATTTTTATATTCTATGAATGATTTGACCTTTTGGAGTATTTTCGGTTACAAAATTCTGACCCTGCTTGCATATAGTTTTTCCTGTCGTATTTTCACGCCCAATAGTTCGTGAATTTCTGCGCAAGCAGTTATAACGGCCGCTGTAATTTTCTGTCGTTCATGATTACTTTTGTTGGCTTATTTGGAATTTTAAGATTTCGCACGCAGCCTCGTTCTAGAAAGTTCGTCGAGCCGAGCTAACGGCGGGCTTTTTTTCGCTTTGTGATTGGCTGCAGGTGGCGGGGCCACGTAGCGTGCCTGGCTCGAGCAGCGTCAGGCTGGAGTTAGTTTGCTGCCGGCTGTGATTGTAAGCGCTTCGAGAGTTTGGTTTTGGTAAACCGCCCCACGCGTGAGCGGCCAGTGATTGTGCTGTTACAGCGAGGTTTGCCGTTGTTTTTCGGGGAGTTCATTACTAGCCGGCCTAGAGTGAAGTGGCGTTTGTTTGGGGTAGTTTGTGCGTGTTCTTTTGTTGATTTTGATGACCTTCTGTTCTGCAAATTTTCGACGGCCTGTTGGGCCATTCTTCTCAGCTACATTGGGAGATCCAGTTATTCAGAACGGGTGTAATTATACAGCTCTGGACAGTTTTCTGTTGTTTCCTATGAGAATTCCGCACCTGGGATCATTGGACTTCGCACAGCACCCACGCTTCAGGCCACGACACGTCTGCTTTTACGGCGGGCGCCCGACGATAATCGACGCAGCCAGGCAAAGCTAACCAAACAAGGTAGTGTACCCTATTTTTAATTAATCATTCATGTTACATGCCAGCCGCCAGCTTAGGCTGTTTATAAATATTCATTCAAGGCAAGTGTGAGCCACCCGCGTTAGGGCAGTGTACCAATTGTTACAATCCCCGCAATATTTTACAGGTAGGACGACCTACCAGCTTGGCTTTTAGCTATAGTGCCCATTTGTTAGTTTCTACTTTCTGTGTACGCTGACGACGTCGGCGCTGTTGTATTGTGTTAGATCCATAGATCGGTTCACTGTGCGTTGCTTTAAGATTTTTCCTACGGGCCTGTGCACGCTTATTTACAGGTTAAATTAGACACTGTGTCAAATTTATGTACGGTGGTGCCTGGAAGGAGTTCGTAAGCGTCGCAGTTAAGACAGTGCGCTCGTTGCCGTAGTGTTGGGAGTCGTGAGGCTGTGCACAAATATTCTATTCCCGTTTAGCTTTGGATTTCGCCAAGGTGTAAAGTGGAAAGGTAGGCACATTGATTTCCCGGTTTCATAGTTGGTCTATCTTTGCATTTTCGTTCTTATTGATGAAACCGGGTGGCGCTCTATTAATTTTGTCAGTGTTTACCGTCCCTTAGGCCGTTGCTCCTAGGTAATCTCGTGTAGGACCACCCCTCACTTGTAACGTTTGGGCCAGCGCGAACGCCATTTTACGTTAGGAATCGGATCGTTGCATCTTTAGTCCGCGCGGGCGTCGATAAACCTCGTCACGCGAAGAATCGCAGGTTTACCTCCGCGCATCGAAGCAAGAATCCCATACTCTCACGAACCGGCCTGAACCGCCGCTTACGCCAGCCCAGGGCTATGTAAAAAGAAAAAAACCATTACAGACAGAATTTTTCCCGAACCTCTTCCAGGCCTGATTCCGCTCAGAAGAGCCTCCGGGCTCTTCGAGAATATTCCTAGAATTTTCCTAAACCTTTCTCCTAGCCTAATCTCACCCAGGAGGGTCTCTAGACTCTTCGAGGAGACTCCTTCCAACTGTCCAGCACCTGGTTACATGCAAGACTCGTCGGTAACGTTTCCCAGCACCTGGTTACTAGGAGGGTAATCCACGACTCTTCGGTAACGTTTCCCAGCACCTGGTTACCCAGAAGGCTCACCTAGGCCCTACGACGACGATTCCCAGCACCTAGTTAATAGGAGAGCTAAACCGAACTCGCCGACGATTCTCAGTACCTGGTTACCAGGGGGATTAAAGCGAGCTCGCCGTTGACGGTCCCGTCCATGAGCTCGCCGAACGCTCGTAATCCCGCCACAGTGTAACTGCGGGCCGCGATAACCACTAGTAGTGCAAGGTACCCATGTAATTTAACTTGATATTGCCTGCACTTTCGTCCGTTCAACAATTTAAAGACCGAATTTAATGTTTACGCACGTTTGAATTGAAAGCAATTCGACGGGGATCATCGCCAACAACAACCAGCGGTTATTCGATCGAAATTCACTTACCTGGATTTGCGAAGCTTCTATCACAGGTAAATGCAGATAAACTCGCCGTCCGTCCAAAGTACACCTGCAGTTCCGCCGATAAACACTAGCGGTGCCAGGCCTGTCGAACTGCCTTCGGGACATCGGAGCTATTCCATACTTAGGCTGTTCCAAAAGAGACTGATACGGCACGATTCCCAGCGAGCGAGACGCCCCGTTAAAAGAATTCTGTTAATTTTACCAGCATTGTTACATTTTTATTCTTTGTCTGATGAAATACAATTTAATTTGATGTATTTAGCTAAACATATTATACACTGATAAAAATTATTTAGTGTTCTTTCCTGGGTAATTAAGCTTGAGTTTATTATTGGTACCTTGGCATGTTGAGCTGCCTGGGAAACCAGTATCAGTCTGGTAATTGTAGCAAATAGATTAAGCAATTAAATTACATTAAACTAGCACGTCAGGCTACACGCTCCGCTGTAGTTTAGCCGGCATATCTTATTACGGGCAGAGCAGCGGTCCTAGGTGAGTTATTGTCCCGATTGTGAGAATTATCGTCCGCGCTGGCCGTCTTAACTTTTACATGAATTTTCGTATGAGCCGGCGCGGTGTCGTAAAAATCGTTTTAGACCGTAACAAACTTTAATAAATCTAATGCAACAAACAAAAATGGCAGTACAACCATGAAACAATACAGTTGCGCACTTCGCAGAAGCGTTACCGGATGCAAAGGCGGAAGCGTTCTGTTTTGTGCTACCCTCGCTTAACGGGCGCCTCTCGCAAATGGTAAAAACTAGATTTTATCACTTGCAGAAGGCGATTAACTGTTAACCCGAGCGGCACTTTTGCCAAGGGCGTGTTCCCAAACTCAAACCTATGCATAAACATTGTCATTGTCAAGATCTTTATTATTATAAACTACTGTTTTGAATGCCTACATGATACTATAAATGCGATGTACGTATATGATTATGCTGACATCTTCCTTCGTTTTGGTAGTGGTGGTCCTGGGAGCACCACTTCAGTAGGGGGTGGTCCTAGGCTGCTCGTATTTCTTAGAAACCATGAATGATCGAGTTTCTGATATTCTTTCTGTGACTTGTGCTGGCAACCATCCCTTCTTGTAATTTCTTTATAGTATTTTCTCCCCCTTTTCAAAGTCTTTGCACCGTCTTTCATTAAATCCTTTTAAATTTAAATCTATATCATCCAAGCTTTTGCCTTTGAACTGGTCAGCTTCGCCGTTTTCCATGAGTGTTAGTAGTTTGGGTATTCTTGCTGTTTGATAAACGTCGCCGGGAAGCTTGTAAGATGATCGATGTATTCCTAACGTATGTCCCATGAAAGAAGCTAATTATGCCATGCCATTTTCATTCATGTTAAATAATTGAGTGAGAGTAGCCGGAGTAGCAAGTAAGAGCATCTGAATTTTTAGCGCCACACTGCGTGACATACTTTTTCATTACTTTGCAACCGATTATGGGCTGATCGAAATTGGGATTACCTAAAAGATAAATACTGGATGTTTTAGTTATAGTAGCTCTGTATTTTAGTGTTACGTCTAAGTGGTCTTGGACATCTTTAGTGTATAACACTGGTACATCTCGTCTCCTCATACCTCTTATAACAAGTCTTTTGAAACTGTTTACTAAAACTTTTTCTGGTTCTGAAAATGCTTCTGAAAATTCGTCGTGGGGGGTTTTCCTTGTGTCCCATAAAGTGTGCGAATTGTTTAGCCTCATCCTTGCTCAAATTTAATATCTGCATAACTGTAGCTATATGCTTTCTTAATTTGTTGCTGATAAAGGCTACAACGTGGTCTAATTTCACTTTTTTGCCAATAGTCGAATAGCAACATCGCCTTTTCCCACTTAATTTTGCTTCCCGGAAGAGCGAAAACATAGTCGTTATTTGAAGAAATATAATTTTGTCGATGTGTCAGCAAGGCATAAATAAACTTTTGAAGCAATTCTGGAATCAGAATTACCACAGCGCGACTTTCTTTTCCACTGTTGACTACTCTTTTGTACTTTGTAGTTAGGACCTTTTCCGTCTCTGTTAGAGCATTTTCAAAATCTTTAAAATTGTTTTGCTTGTCGTTGTGATAGTCTTTTATTTTTAAATATTGCACGTCGCCAATTCGTCTTCTATTGAAAACAGTTAATAATGATAACGTATATTGTACTAATAACTTGTAGCATTTTTCTTTAGATTTTGCTTCACCTTCGTTATTTATTAATTTATCTTGGCATTCTTCGGCGTATGTGAGAACGCCATCTCTAAATTTTTTATTGTCGCTGGCTGATGGTATGGGTAACGGTTTATTCCACCGCTTCTGCATCATGTCCTTATTGGCAAGCGATGCCAGTTCGAAATTCCACCGTGACTCAACCAATTATTTAAAATATTTTAGGTCTTCTAACCATAATTTTGCCTCATTATCAGACTTACACCTAAAGCCCCTGTTTTCTTTTAAAATTAAATGTTTTCATTCGTTACATATTAATTTTAAGGAAGTCCCTGAATGCATGGCAAGGCTAAGTGGTCTTAACGTTTTCTTGACATGATCGGCACCTGATATTTCTCTCACTGCAAGAACTACCATATCATATATTTTTGGATGCAGTAAATCTTTAAGACTTAACATCTTGATTATTAAATAATTTTCTGTAACTAATAAGTAAACGGGACAGTTCTCGCATCCTGTTTCTGCAAACATATGCTGAGTTTTCTTTTTTATGGTGTTTTAAATAAGACTCACCAAAATGCGCTTTAAGAAGGTCTTTCTTTGCCTCTGATGAAATTTCGTCGTCTGGTTTCATAATACGGAAAACCTGATAAACAAAAATTAAATATTATAATTAATAAAAAAAGCTACATTTGTAAACCAGAACTTACTTGTTTTCTCACATTAATTTTTGTAATAACATTCGTTGGGTCCGTTCAGGGATGGACAAATGGTTCTGTTTTCTCTTAGTTATTTCATTTTAACGATACACAATTTTGAATGACGTTTTAAATAATTCTTAGCAAACAACCCTTTGCAATATGCACATGGCATATATACGATGTTTTCATGGGATTCCTTATTTATTTGACGGCTTGGTCTCGTTACACATGTTATGTAAAGATCGAAATTGGTGTCGTTTCTGAATGAGGAAAGAGCACGTCGCCTTTATTGACTATTTTTCGGAAGTTTCAACATATCCTGTACTTCATTTTCTCCCCGATGCTTGCTTTGTAAATGCCAACAAAAAAAATGTATGGCTATATCACCTACGTAGTATCCACATCGCACGACTTTTTTATTAATCGTTTCTTTTTTCTAAAAGTACAGGGTTTTCATTAATTTCCATTTCCCACGTGACCATGTATTCACCCTCAATGCTAGGCAACCAAACTTATACGATTGGCAGTACTCCCTAAATACAGTAACACAAAATTATCAGTGGCGTAGACTCGACAGACTAAATAACGCTTGAAAACAAAAATACAAAAATTAAAGTCAAAAAGGGGTTGAACATCCCCACCTTATTTTTCTAAAAATTAATGATGGTTGCGAATCATTTTATCCTCATAAAATAACAAAAAATAAATTATTTATTTTATTATATCGAAAAAGGTGGTACAAAATATAGGCGATTACTATTGGGAGCAAAAGTCGGTAATTTTTTAATCAAGTTGCAACACAGGACATGACACAAACTACGGAATAACGTTTGGAAACTGTAAATATAAAATTACAAAAGGTGTTGAAAATGTTCACCTTCCCTTTCTCAACATAAATTTATTCTACGTCTCATAGAATCAAAAACAGCATCTAGTTCATAAGGTGGTATTTTCCGTATTTCTTGCTGAATTGCAGCCTCCAGCTCCTCGAGTGTGTGAAGGCGATTCTTAAATGTGTTGTCTTTAATTCTTCCAAATAAATAGAACTCCAATGGAGTAAGATCTGGACTTCTGGGAGGCTATAAACCTCTACTAATTACTCGGTCTGCATAAAACTCCTGCAAATATCTTAAGGTTGCATTTGCTGTGTGCGCTGTGGCTCCATCTTGTTGAAAATAACCCAATTGGAGTTTATCATCGTGCATTTCATCTATTGCCTGCTGCAAAATGGCACGATACCGCAAGTGTAATCACGAACAGATAAGTGATTTTGATGATATTTTGCATATGAAAACGCTGTGTAAATATTAGAAAGTCTAGTATATTAAGTTAATAGGGGTACCCCGCCGTCCCGTTCATATAATAGGCTAATTTTGGATGTCTCAAGTTTTGAGTGATAATAAAACTAGTTAAGGGTCTTGCTCTCTTTCATTTTAAATACAATCATTGGGTTCAATAATTGTTTATTTAGATATACAGTGAAGTTACAAGTTTCTTGACATATATCAGTGTACGTGAGTTTTACTTGTTGGCGCTCCCTTTAACATCTTAATTAAAGAATTCGCGACGTCTTCACTGTTGCTAGTAGACGGGCCTCAAGTACACTTATATAATGTAACTGCGTGGTTATCGGGGTCAGAAGAATAATCAAGGACCTGGTTTATGTCAATCTTTTACCAAAAAGAATTGTGATCCAGACAGTATTGTCTTTGGCCTCCCGACTGAGACACCAGCCCTTCCTTTTGAAGCATCCTTGGTTTGCCATTCGGTCGCATGGTACGTTTACTCCCCTTAGCCCATTGCAAAGGTTTTCCGTTAGTTCATCAAGCCAAAGGGTCAATTTCTCTTCTTGAACCTTAACAATGGACTCCGGAAGGTTCCAAACCTTATTAGACGTTACTACGGTTCCTCCCAAAGTTCTGACACAGCAATTTTCCAGTTGTTTAAGTCCTGATATGTCGAGTAGCGTACAGCAGGGCTCACCTAGACTTCTTTTGAATTCGACAGATTGATCGGTTAATGTAAACTTGTCAAGGAGAATTATTTCCTTGACCCCTAAATGGTCCATTCTCTTAATATATCCCCTATACTCCATGTATGGTATTCGATACTCTTCAAGACTCCTAATCTCTTGCATGGTAAGGTTTGAAGACTCAGAAGGTACTCCTACAAGGTGGGCTCTAACGGAGATTCTTGCTGCTTTGTTATTATGGGTTCTGAGCTCATCAGCCAAGTAAATTCCACCAGTTATATTATTCAAAACCATTCTGTCGCATCGAACCCCAGATTGCCGAAGTCGGAAGAAGTCAAGGCAGCTCAAAAATTTTGTTTGAAACATTGGTCGCTTGGGTTCTGATTTATGAGAATGACCAAAACCCGTATCCCCAAAGAAAGTGACCTCTGATCCAACGTCGAGCGGCTGGTAATCCATGATGTCGTCCAAATCCTCATCTAAGTCCGGGTTGTTTGTTTCTCTTTTCTTTATATCGTGGTCCTGGGGAGCATCAAGGATGTCCTGCCATATCTTCTCCCCTATTGTCATTTCCCTTCGACCCCCACTGCAATTGCAATTATGATCTACATCAGGGAAAACCTCCAAATGCTGCTCGACGAGAAGCCCCATTGTAAAAGCAAAGCAGAGGCCTAAACTCACCATAACAAAAGAGTAGAGGCAAAAGGGAGGCCTCCAAATTAGGCGACAGAGCCATCCAATGTTTGAGGATGGAATAGATGATGGCCTGCTCGCTGGACTCGGCAACACTTCAACATAAGTAGGAGGCGATGGTGTAACCATTGTAGTGATCAATGGTGGGCAGTCAGTTTGAACTTCACGAGTATATCGTGTCGGTGACGGCTGCATGTAAGTGTTATTGTCCATGGCTACACTTTTTTCCTGTTAAACAGGCAATAAACTTTAGAATCGTGATCCCGTGGTTTCCCAAATCGCTTCTAAGCTCGAATTTACATTCGTCGGAAAAATGACTCTCGCTTCTTAAATCTCCTACCAGGAAGGTTAGCCAGTAATATTCCCTACTATAGCCCAAACCATATGCAATGGCGAGATTATCACTTATATACCACAAAACCCCTTGCAGTTTCAAATGCTGTCACACGTTTTTTTTTCAAAACAAAAACCGTTCTTTATCTCGTTCCTCTAGTCACGACCAATGCCAATCTGATATTAATTTTTATGAGTTATTATCGCATTAATCCCACTTGATCTCTTATTCAACACTTATATACTGTAGATTACTAGTATTAATAGCATATGCTTTTAGCACGTAACAATCTCAACTTGACAATTTACTTACATCCAAGTAACCAGGTAATTTCAGTTCTGAAAAGAACTGTTTTTCGATGTCGACTCAACAAATACATCCAATAACTTCTAAACAGCAAAACGAAACGGATGAAGTTTAGAGATAAGATGTGACGAACGTTTATGTCGCGGCAGGTCAAGATTTGGCAATTTGTTTAGGGATATTACCAATACCACCAACCTTTGAAAAACAAATTTATAGCGGCAAATTTAAATTTAGTCACGTGGGAAATGCGAATTAACCCCTGCAGTCCCAAATTAAACTTAGCCAAGCCAATTTTTTTAAATCTTTTTTTAAAGTTATTTAGACATAAATAAAGAGGTATGAACATTAAACAAAAACTTTTTTATGCTTCTTATATTTTTTTCATGATGTCCACAGCAATGGACATTGGGACTTGGGTATAACGGTTTTTCAAACATACCCATTATATTAGTATACGAGTTTTCCAATACTTTAAAAAAAAAGACAAATATCAAAACTTTTTATTTAACGTCTTTGAAAATTCAAGAAACAATTTCTTTTAAAAAGCACAAATGAATTTTACATTTATCACACTATACATGAGTCTTTTTATCGTACTTTTCGAATTTACAACGCGTAGCTTCTTTTTTCTTGTTATAGTTGGGCATATGGGATAATTGGTCGTGCCGAATTTCATCATGAGGACGTTGTTCCCCGTTTGATTTCTTCCGCGGTGCTGGAGAATTTGTACGTGAAGAAGGTTCACTAGATGGACGGCCTCTCTTTTTTGAATTTGACACCGGTTGATTCATTTTGATGAAAGCATATGCTATTCTCAACTTGAAATGAAGCAACTCCAGAAGTTTTTCCTTGCTTCCTGTGTTCTCGTGATCCATAGCGTGAAAAAGCATCCTCAGTGTCCATTTTCTGGACCTAATATATATCCTGTACAAGGCAAGCAAGTGATCTATTTTATCTACCCCTCCCATGCTATGGTTACACAGTTTAACCACTTCCGGTCGATAGAAATATATTTCTTATCGGTATTATTCCAACGTTGCACCTCATCTTGGTTACCTATTCCTACAAAGTCGGACGCTAGTACAACTGATCTATTATCCACCCACTTGCAAAGGACAACTTTATTATCATGACTGGTTACTTCTTCACTGAAGCCTCTCTTCTTTTTTGGTGCATCCTTATCATTTATAAGTGGTGGGTTTTGGAGTCTGTTGACTCGTATAGTTCCAGCGGCGTTAATCTTTTTCTGTAGCAATATTTCACAAAAAAGTTGATAGGTACTGAAGTAATTATCAAAATATAAGTTACGCTGCTTCTTCCACACAACATAAATATCTTAATCCCCATGGATTTGGTTTTCCTTTTACATATTGTTTGATGCTGAGCTGACCTCTAAAGGGCACCATTTGTTCATCGATAGATGGGTCTTTTTCCATTTTTAGTTGGCGACAGCGGTTTTGTAAACTGTCATATACTGGCCGCCCGCACCTTATATAACTTGTTAGAACAATTGTTTGGTTTTTCTAGATTGTTAACGATATGGATAGTGGTTCTAAGTTGAACGAATCGATTTCGAGCCATGTTTTCTGAGAATGTAAGCATCTTGAATTCTGTATCCCAATACATTCTAATTCTAGGAAACTTCAGACAAGACATAAGTAAATGTAAACCTACAAAAACCTTTATTTCATTGGAATTGGTTTGTTTGAAATAATTTTTGTCTTGTTGCAGTGCATAGATGTTTGTCATTTCGGCCATGGTTGCAAATAAATGTTCTGGAATGTATTTGAAGAAGTACTGAATTGGAGGTAAAACCTCACTGTCTTCTAATCTATCTAAATCACTGTTGTTGACGTCTGTTATATTAGGGTGAAATTTCTTTTGCTTCCAAATAATATTGTCTTTTGAAGTACACGTTAGATTAAAACCGAGATAATTTCATATGTGCTACTGATTAAATTACGCCTTAGCTACTGATTAAATTACGCGCGGCCATTTTTAATTGGCTTCTGGAATTACACGGCGGCCATCTTGGTTTTCTGGCGCGAATATTTGAATTTAAATATTTCAGATTTTTTTTCTAAGTTCAATTTTTTTATTTTAAACTTTCCGGGTGTCGTCCATCTTGGTGCGCGCGCTCTTCTCACGGCTGTCGTTTTTAATTTTGAATTTTCGCGGAAATATTTGAATTTCAAACTGGTAAATCTTCCGTCTCCCTCATCGAAGCTGCTGTTTCTCTTGCATTCACAGAAGGGCTGTTTATATTTAAAAAAGCTATTTGCGTCGGGCCCCAAGTGGGATCTGAACCAGCGACCGCAGTATTACGATCCTGACGCTTAGTCAGTAGAGCTACCCCGACAACTTAACTGAGTGCTATTAAAACTTCAACGCATGCGTGTCGCGCTCCCTTGTTTTAAACAAACTATTTTTTGAGAAATATGTTTTATAAGAATGGAAGTATATAGCCTGCGGTGTTAAATGAGCCGTAGTAATTTTAAAAAAGTGTTTTCATAAGCAGTTTTGCCATAATTAATTATTAACTTCAACACTTGCGTGATTTCGATGCTGGTTTGAGTTGCGGGCAAAGCGAACAAATCTTGTAACAGCGTAATTATTCAAGCGGAAAATGCAATCAAGTTACGAATTCGCAAACGTTCGGCTATTTTATGAATTAAACCTAGGTGTTTTATATTACAATTAAAATAAACGTGGCAAACAGCGATGAGTGAAATTTAAAGCAGGCTGAGACATGCGTTTGTGTCTAACAATGCTTTGTCCGTCAGAGGCTGCACTGCATAATACAGGCACCAACAGGATTTGCCTCAAGAGCGGGGTATCGGTATGAATTATGAATTAACTGAGCACACAGTGGAGTACGTGAACAATGATACCTGCAGGATTATTACAAAGGACTCCGAGAACAAGTTTACTCTTTACGTAACGTATGAAACACTATCAAATTTATTGCCAATGTACAACTTGATGGCTGTGAAAATAAATGACTTGAAACGTGTAAAGTGCAATTTCCAAAATGTTGGTGAAGTGATCGTTGACAAAGTAATACATGCAGAAAATTTGTGTCTTGATGATTCAATCATTTTTAATACTCTGCGCTGGACTTTCGCTAACGATATTTTATTGTGGGAACTTGTGTTCAAATTTAAAATGTATGTTATTGTAGAACTGCAGAAGTTGATTGATGCAGATGAGCGCATGAAACCGTACATGTCCTATTTTATATGAAATATTGTATGAAAATGTAAATAAAAATGTTTTAAAACTGTATTTCTTTTTAATTATGCGGCGAGTGTTAGTTTATACATGCGGTAGGTTGGCCGAGTGGTTAAGGCGTCAGACTTAAGATATGATCTTGAAAGAGGTCGTGGGTTCGATTCCCGCACTTACCATGTTTTTAATGTAGTTATTATGAGCGTGTTGATTTTTTAGGTTAGTTTATTCACGACGGCCCTACTGTAATAATCGCTCACTGCATAAAAATGGAGCATCAGTTTTCTCATCCTTTTTCGGCTATTGTGGCAGGCCCCTCAGGATCGGGCAAATCGTTTTTTGTAATAAATTTCTAGAAAAATATGAAAAAACTCTGCAGTGTAAATATCGCTAAAGTTATTTGGTGTTATGGCGAGTGGCAAAAATTGTACGAAGATTTAAAATCTTTAGTCGAATTTCAACAAGGTCTGCCAGACATGACATCTTTTGAGGGGTCCGAACCCAAACTTTTAATAATCGACGATTTAATGAGGGAGACAAATAGCTCAGTCGTAGACATATTCACCAAGGGGAGCCATCACCACAATCTCAGTGTTTTTTTTATTACGCAAAACATTTTTCACCAAGGAAAAGGACAGCGGGATATTTCCCTAAATGCTCATTACATTATTCTTTTCAAAAATCCGCGAGATAGAGCTCAAATAAAGCACTTAACCAGACAGATATGTCCAGAAAATCCGCGATTCCTTCAAGAAGCATACGAGGACCCACAGCTAGGCCACACGGGTATTTGTTATTCGACTTAAAGCAAAGTACACCTGATATAGCTAGGTATAGAACATTGATTTTTCGCCAAGATGGGGCGTGCTATATTTATATTCCGAAAAAGGGGTATAAAAGCTCGTACACTAACCAATTTACTCTCATTCATTAGTGATGTCTCGAGCAGTAATTAGAAATTCGGAGTTGTTGAGTGCTCTACATAAACTCGGACCAAAGGAGCGAACCGCATTATTAAAAGCCGTAGGCGATAAACAAATTCATTGTATCTGCGAGTGTGTGCATAATACCTTAAAAGGAAAAATACCTTTATCGCCTAATCAAAAATCAACGATCTCGAAGCATAAAGCTGTTCTTAGGAGTTTAGTCAAGCCTGGAGAGTCTATAAAAAAGAAGCGCCAAATACTAATACAGAAGGGGGGCGCTTTCCTACCACTGATATTAGCTCCATTAATTACTGGTGTATTGAGCTCTATTTTCAAATAAAAAATGGAGAATGCCCGAAAAATTATGATTGTACCGCCTGAATTCATGCATCGCTTTAAGGATACAGAGAAATCAGAGCAAAATATATTATCGCAGCTTGACGACGAAATGCAAAAGGTTTTATCGTCTAAACTCTAAATTAACCGATCACGATAAATGGCTACAGTACAATCAGGTTTTACAAAGGTACCTTCATTTTGCGGATCAAACGAGGCAATCAATCAAAATACCTATAGAATCGAACAACAGTGGTATTTCAGACGCTCCCTAATACTTTTAAGAAAAACGGTGAAGCCTTTTTACGACTTCTAAGAATGTCAGATGAAGTGGAGTGGGACGGCAAGGGAACAGTCAGCATAAAAGGTGAAATTTTACCATCCTCCAACATTATTGATTTAGTGCATGACGTTCTAAGACCTAAGAAAACTGCAAACCCGCCAGGTCGACACAAGTTCATAGATTACATTAAAGAGAACAATGTACCTCAAGTGCTGATGGGGGATCATAAACGTCAAAATGTGTCAGACGTGAGTAAAACAAATATGGAGAGTGACGTCGATCCTGACCCTAAACTAAAGTTAATAGCGACTGCAACAGCGTCCAAGCAAGAGGGTTCAACGCGAAAAACACCGAAAACAACGCAAAGATCGATATCCAAAATAAAGGGCGTTTCTGACTGGGAGCGTCTTAAACTTTAATGTAGCAGAATGAATTTGGACGCCATCTATTATGACGCTGCTCACCCTTCAGGCTTCGCAGGCGCAAACTCATTAATTTCTTCCGTGAAAAATAGTCACCCCAGTGGTGAAGTAAAGGATTGGCTAAAGAAACAGGACGCCTATACTATTCACAAAACTGCAAGAAAAAAATTCCCTAGAAACAAGTACATTGTTAGCAACATTTTCGAATTATGGCAGGCTGATCTCTGCGACATGCGTAGTTTAGCGCACCACAACGACGGATATAATTTTATTCTAACCGTAATTGATGTGTTTAGTAAAATGGCCTGGGCGAGACCCCTGAAATCTAAAACGGCTACTTCAGTAATAAACGCATTTCGTGAAATATTTGCTGAAGCGGGTAACACGCCCATAAATTTACAAACCGATAAAGGCAAAGAATTTGTTGCTAGAGCCGTACAGAATTTTTTCAAACAACACGATATCACGTTTTATGTGACGCAAAACCCCGATGTTAAAGCATCAGTCATTGAGCGTTTCAATAGAACATTAAAAACCAGAATGTGGCGCTATTTCACATACTCTAATTCATACAAATACATAGACGTATTACAAAATTTACTGACTTCGTATAACAGCCGCTATCATTCAAGTATCAAGATGGCACCCTCTACTGTAAATGATGGCAATATACTGGAAGTGTGGAACAATCTGTACAGAAAGGGGATGGGAGTCGACAGGAAGCCTAAATATAAAGTGAACCAACATGTAAGAATTAGTAGAACGAAGGACGCATTCGAGAAAGGATATGAAACTAATTGGAGCGGCGAAGTGTTTATAATTAAAAAAGTGATTCTTAGAAAACCACCTGTGTACGAAATAGCTGATTTAAGCGACGATACGATAGAGGGCGTCTTTTATGAAGAGGAATTACAGCCAGTGACTTTGGATGATAACGCTTTGTTTAAAGTCGAACAAGTGTTAAAAGAAAGAGGACACGGTCAGCGCAAAGAGTACTTTGTAAAGTGGCGAAATTATAACGACAAGTTCAACTCTTGGATTCCTGCAGCTAATATTCAGCAACTATGAATACAGATGAAGAATTTTATCTAACATTACTTAGCAATAGTTCTATGAGCTATTTTCCAAATAACACCACAGCACAATTCATAACGCAGCTCCCTAAACGAATAAGGTTACCGGGGCAATGGGTTACAGGTATTGCTGAAGTGCAATATCCATGCTCCTTTTTGGCCGTGACAGATACAGAAAATCTAGTCTATTATCGCACAGAAATACCTAAAGTGCAAGCCGGAGAAGAAACGTATGCTGAGTTGAAAAAAGTATTGCAAAACGCTAATTCATATTTTAAAAGTGATAGAGAGCAAATTTACTATGGTAGCGATGGATGGCACGTAATCTGTATTCAGCCCGGCAATTATGAAAACATTGAACATATTACAGCCGAAATTAACAATCACAGGTTATTAGAAAAGTTGCTGAATTTTCAATATAATAGAGTAACAAAACGCGTGTCTCTTGAAATTAAAACGTCGTCATTGAAAATGCTAGGATTTTCACAACGTCTGGCCTTACAACTTGGTTATAAACCTGATATAAATATAGCTGAAGCACCTGTACCAAGCCACCTCGCAAATATCTGGGTTGGTTTACCATCACAAATGTTTATTTACTGCGATATTGTGGAACCACAGCTTGTAGGAGATGTCTTGGCTCCGCTTCTTCGCATTGTTAACGTGACCTCTGATAATTATAATTACGGTTGCCACAAAGACGCCATATTTTCGCCGACTCATTATATAAATGTCATGAAGAGGGAATTTGAGAATATCGAGATAAATATAAGGACCGAAACGTCGGGTGTGATGTCATTCGAGTTTGGAACGTTGAGTTTAAAACTACACTTTAAGAGGATACAGTAGCTGCTATGGATTGTCCTTATCAACAATACTACACCAATCAGGCAGGTCAAGGCGTTGGAGCTATCTACAGAGGAGCAGCCTACCAGAGAGGTCATGGGATCGGAAGCTTTTTAGGAGGAATATTTCGTAGTATCCTGCCTCTTTTTAAAACAGGTGCTAAAGTTGTTGGAAAGGAAGCTTTAAGGACAGGCGCTAACATTTTAGGAGATGTTAGTGAAAGTCGACCGCTAAAAGAAGCGTTCCATAACCGTGTACAGGAGGCTGGAAAGAATCTCAAACGTAAAGCCGATAGATAATGGAAGGATCGGGATATAAAAGGCAACGCACTCTGAATTACAATCAGTCTACAAGAAAAAACGCTAAGCAGAAGCTGGTCAAACCCGCATACGCCGATATCTTCACCAGCAAGTAGTTTTCACAATGGCGTTTTTGCATGCGCAGTCTTGTGAGTGTGTTAAATCAGAGTTAGAGTTGTTCGCTCTGCCCGCAACTCAAACCAGTATCGAAAATGGACAATGGATTTTTTACAAACCGCTTTCCTCGCTTAATGACGATGCACCGATTGAATTTATTGTGCCTGGAAACGGTAACGATTATATCGATTTAAGTCAGACCATGTTATACATTACTGCTAAAATTGTTAAACAAGATGATACACCATTAACCGACAAAGATGATGTAGGCCCTGTTAATAATTGGATGCACTCTATGTTTAATCAGGTTGAGGTGTATTTGAATCAGAAGCTTGTGAGCCCGCCAAACAATACATACGCATACCGCTCATACATTGAAACTCTGCTGAATTACGGCAATGGTGCTAAATCAACCCATTTAACATGCACACTATGGTACAACGACATAGCCAATAACATGGATGACATCACTACGCATAATGAAGGATTTGTAAAGCGGAAATTTTTTACTGCTGCAAGTAAGCAAGTCGAAATGATGGGACATGTGCATTCCGATTTATTCAATCAAGAAAAATTTCTTATAAACGGAGTTGAAATGAAAGTCAAATTTATCAGATCCCGAGATTCTTTCAATTTAATGGCAGCCGAAGGATCTACATTCAAAGTGAAAATTAGTGATGCCGGCTTACTAGTGAGAAAAATGAAAATAAACCCGTCTATTTTGTTGGCTCACACCAAAGCTTTGGCGACTGCGCCTGCTAAATACCCCATTACAAGATCCGATGTTAAAGTGTTAACTATTCCGGCTGGTGTGCAAAGAAAATCTTTAGATAATATTTTTCTGGGGCAATTACCAAAACGATGCATTGTAGGTTTTGTATCGAATAAAGCATTTAACGGCCATTATGCAGCAAACCCTTTCAATTTTAATAACTACAAAATCAATTATTTCTCCCTATACATCGACGGTCAACCAATTCCTTCAAAACCTCTACAGCCTGATTTCTCTAAGAATGGCATGTACGTTCAAGCATATCACACACTATTTTCCGGTAGCGGTATACATTTCCTCAATGAAGGCAACGCTATAAAACGTGAAGATTACCCTCATGGCTACTGTCTATTTGCTTTTGATTTAACCCCCGATCTGGCTGCAAATGCAACAACACACTGGAACCTTCTTAAAAATGGCGCTCTACGTTTAGAGGCGGGTTTTCAAGACGCGCTAGAAGAAACTATTAATTGTCTAGTTTATGCAGAGTTCGATAGCGTCGTAGAAATTGACAAACACAGAAATGTGCTGGTGGATTTTAGTAGTTAAAAACCAACAACAGTTTTTGAAAATTTAGTCATGCTCAAACATTTCGTCAGTATGGACAGTGTCTTCGTAGATCTGCAAGGGTTCCGTGGTGATAAGAAACAGTTTATTCCGAAAGAAGTGGCTGTTATTTCAGCAGATGGCAACCAGTTAGCAATTTTCGTTTTAAAACTCCCTGCAAAATATGATACTCTGCCCTATTTCGTTAAAAAAGGCATAAACTATCTGGAGCATAGACATCACGGTCTAACCTGGGATTCTGGTACTATACATTTTGATGAATTTGAAACAGAGCTAACAAGACTTCTCAAAAAATTTGAAAAAGTGTACGTTAAGGGCCAAGAAAAGAAGGAGGTTCTAAGTTTTCTGAATAAAATCGTCGTAAATTTGGAGGATCTCGAGTGCCCGTCTTTAAAAGTTCTGCGAAAAACTACTGCTGCCGTACGTTGCCTCAATCACAACATCCGTTCGCCTGTATGTGCATTGGAAGACATACTAATTTTATCCGACTGGTGGCGCAATGAATACACTGGAAGTTCAGAAAATATTGCAAACAATCCCGAGTCTGTTGAATGTGAAACGCTATGTTTTTGCTTCTGATCAACTCCCTACAAGAATTGCAAGACCTGTGGCAATCATCGTCAACACAGATCCAGCAAACCGACCTGGACAACATTGGAATGCAGTGTATATAGACCAATATGGATATGGGGAATACTTTGATTCATACGGCCGCCCTCCAAGTGGTTATCATTTAAAATTTTTACAACAAAATTCAATCAGCTGGTCTCATAATCCAAAAATTTTGCAAGATTTTAGCTCTAACGTTTGCGGCATATACTGTTTAATGTATTTATATTTTAAAGTGAATGGTGCATCTATGATAAGTTTTGTAAACCTGTTCACTGATAATTTAGTTTCTAATGGCACATATGTAAAAGCACTATATATCCAATACTTCACCTTAATAAACTTGTTTAATGTTATTTAGAAAATAAAAACACAAATAGTTTGTAATTAAACATATTTTTATTACACACAAAATATTTAATAAATGTATTTACAATATTCGACTGTTTTATTTACAAAATTAACAGCCTCTTAAGCCTAGCATGCAAAATAAAACTAACATGCAATTAAAATCTAGCATGCAGTTACAGTTAGCGCAAATTGGGGCATGTGACAATAAGTGCAATATTTAATGTACGTTTTGCGACAGTCGTGGTTAGTTTTCTAAAATGATTGAAATTAAATATTATGAAAACAATTGCCACAAAGCGGGTCTTATGAAATGTGAACACTAACCACACGTCGAAAATACGTACGAACAAATAAGCAATTACATGTAAACATAATGCATAAATCAAAAATTAGTTTAAATACTTTTGTTTTACAAAAATATGTGGCTACAAGTGCAATAAGTTGTTGCATAAAAACATCATAAAAGTTAAAAAAGACAATACAAAATATAAAATATTGTTATAAAAACAGTTGATTATAAAAATAACGAAACTATACGCAATAAACATTAGAAAAATACAATTTACGAACATTTTACATCCTAATAAAATATGCAGCCTCACTTATCTAAGTGGCTTTAAAGCCGTAAGGCACAGTATCAAAGGTATCAGGTAACCGCCGTCGTTTATTATAGCCAAACTGATATTTTTTCCTCTCGGGCTTTGACACAACCTCATAATTTGAGGTCCGAACTATTTTGCGATCTGTATTTACATATAAAGGACCATCTATACCGTTATTGCAAATCATTTCTTTCATCGAATCGAAATTTATAATATTTGAATTATTAAAGTTTAAGGTGATCCCCTTCACTTTGCACACAGGAATTTCGGCTTTTTTGTCTGTTGAGTATACCTTATAGCTGTAGTTTTTAGGGCCTCCACTTACAAACTCAGTTATGTAGCTGCCCTGTCCGAATTTTGCCGATTCATCTGTTAGCTGGCCTAAAAATGACCCTGTTTCGGGCATCCAATCACCTTCTCTCGAAATAAAGAAAATCGAGTCGGTATCAAAATAAAATACTCGATCCACTAACTTATCTAAATAGCTATAAAGCTGAAGGCGAGCATGTGCCGTTGTATACGCAGCAATTACAACATTAACAGTGGGCGAAGGTTTTACAGCCTCTGCAACTTTAGCCCAGTTTACTAAAATTACCTCGTCATCAATAGGAACCAATGAGTGAACCTCCACATCAGGACTTGTCAAGGGTTTAAAAAAATCTGCAGGATTCGTTATTATCGAGCACTGCATTAAATTTTCACGCTGCCCAAACTTACCCCATAAGCTAACCAACATTAACTTCGCAAGATATCGTAACCCAGGATTTTTATTGATGTTATCCTTATTTAAATGAATTCCCTCTACCTCTAAATAACTACGAATGTAGGCCTCTTTATCAGCGTCTGTGATGCAGTTGCTTGGCCACCCCGAACACTCCTGCTTCATTTTCAGAAAGTTATCGACATACCCGCTAAAAAGTCCACCTGCTTTTAAAGTTTTATCATATTTTATGACTTGGTACTCCCAAATTTCAAATATTTCTACAATTTTGTAGCCTTTCTCCAGGGCCATTCTTAATTCGTCGGCAACAAACGTACCTTCAAAACGACGGTCTTCATCGGTATGCATACACAAGCCCTGATGTAAAGTTTCAGCACAAGTTCGACATAAAATAAACATGAGCTTATTATTAGTTCTATAGGGGAGCACCAGGTGAAATAACGATGCTGGAGGCAGGACAACACATTTTATAAGACCCTCGACAGTATCGAGGGGTAGCAGAGAGCAGGCTTCGTGGCCTATGTGAATTTTGGGATGTTTTACAGGATATTTCCCATACTTGTTCACGCTGGGATATAGAGAGCAAACGTCGTAATAATAAATTTACTCCCCGGGTTGACATTTATAGTATAATTTGACCGCGTTCGTCCGCCCACCAAAGAAACTGTCGCGTGGGTCTAGGGGCTTATGCTGTAAAATGGGGAGAGCATCGACGTAATTTTTAGCGTCACGATTATGCTTCAAAAAATCTGTGAATTGACACTCCCACATCTCAATAAGGGTGTAGCCACTATTGCGTATACGGTCAGCCCTGGCCATCGTATTTTCGCGCCGTAAAAACATAGCATCCGCATCTCTATCAACGTCCGATGTTTGAAGGGGGGAACAGAGTTCGCAACCGTGCCAAAAACAGCCTAAAAATTCGTACACAGTATTGTTTTCAGCACAAAATCCGTCAACTAACAGCCCATTAGGGAGGCGAAATTCGCGAGCTTTACCGCTGTGCTAAATATTTACACCGCTACTATACTCTAACCATGACATCCATTTAAGGGCCGCTGCAGATTGCTTATCGGCCATCCTATAACCACCGGGCGGGATAAGGCCTATGGTATCATTTAGTAAAAAACGCCTTCGAAATAGAAAATTGCAGGCACTGGCAATCGTGACAGATTCTTGGAAGGGATCTACACCATTTTCAGATGTAAATAACTTCCAAAATCTTAAACAAGCCTTACTTAAAATTTGGACGTCTAAAATGCAGTAATCTAAAATTTCTTTTTGCATATCGAAAACGTACCCGCTCTGAACCTTGTGGGTGTGCCAAGCTAGTAATTCGCGTCTATCTGCAGCGTTCATAATATCTGGACCGTAGTAGTGGATAGGGGGTATAACACCAATATAATTTTGGTTGTCTATTGTATTGAACAAGTATGGGAAATATCCTTTAGTTTCCGGAAAATTAAAAGTTTTTGGGAGCTTGCATAAAGGTAAGCGCATGAAATTTAATGAATCTATAAATCTAATTTGACCGCATGTAATTGACATAATTTTTGTGCCCGTTGTAATTATTTTAGGGCTCCAGCTTGATCTGTTTTTAATAATTTCACGTAGAACAAAGCAGCCATCATAGCCCTTCAGGTTGTGGGCAATTACCGTTACTTTAAAAAAGTCATTTAAGTTTGAAATGTATGTAAGAAATGATTTAACGGGGTCATGTCTAAACACATGTAACCTTACATTGCAGTTTCGACAATTTTGATTCAAATCTTCGTTGTCTAAACAGGATAGGCAAACGTGCGCTGCAACGCAAAGGTTAGGCTCGTGCAAGAAATTATTGGGACTGCCTGGGATTGGTGTTTCTTGCCTACACTCAAGATCATAAAAGACAAATAAAACTTTTTTCAGGGCCTTTGCGCTACCCGTTTTCTTAACATTCCTAGACATGTAACAAAAATGTCTAATTGGTTGTATTTTATTACAGGGCACACAAAATGTGTGGCCACATTTATGTTTCCGGTTATTTTTCCAAACACTAGCTAGGCAAACAGGACAGTTGTAAAGTTTGTCACATAATTTTGAACTTTTATGGGCCTCGAAACACACGGCTCCCCGAAAGTCCCTATTACACACAGAGCATTTTATTGTGTCTAGCATGATATTACAGGGCGGGCTAAGCTGACAACAAGGACACGTGTACTTACATTTCAAATGCTGACGTTTATTGTTAAATTTAAATTTGCACAACTCACAAAAATAACTTGAGCAAAATGCAGATGTTAAACTTGTAATTACGTTGAAGTGATTTTCGTCCAAAATTAAATTTAGAACAACCCTGGTCCTATCACGAGGACCTTCAAAATATGTTGTACTACCGTCTCGAGAATTATATACAACTATGGTATAGTTTGTTAGGTAAGCCTGCAGTTTTGCAAGATGCTCATAATTGCCACCGGCAGTTAAGTCGACCTGACTAAACCTAATGAGTCGCAGAGCTCGGTTAAACAACAGTGGCGATCCTGATTTTAGTTCAGGCATCCTTTCGTCGCTGTCTCGATACGCTATTGCAATTACAATAGCCGACGCTAGGCACATGTTGTCTTTAGTCGGCACAACTATTATACCTACTTTCTTATTACAAAATTCATCAAAGTTAGCGCCTGTTAATACACCTCGTGATCTACCACGACCTATAGGTAACGATACCTTGTCCACGTTCAATGTCATGTCGTCTTGCAAGAAGAACCGGGCGTTACTCTGGAGGACCTTTGAAACGATGTCGAGAATCACAGCGACTGACAACTGGTCGGCCCTTCTGAAGGAGATTCCCAGGGGCTTTTCAGGGTAGTTGTGATTGCGCAGCACCAAACCAACTCGATCGGAGGGCTGCGTCTTTTTAAGAATATAGCCCAGGAGTTCCTTGAACGCATCCTATAACATCAAATATTTAACATTATAATCAGGAAAAATATAAATGTATAGGCATCTGAAATTACCTCTAGCCAGATCATCGGATTTTTAACGTTGTTTACAGGCCTGAAGTTAAAGGTGACGCTGTCCGATGTGGTGCTGAACTTTTTAATTACTTTCTGATATTCTCTCTGAATAGCCAGATAGCGCAGCTCGTCATTGTTTCTAGAAATCTGGAATTAAAATCAATTAAACCATTGCTTACAAAAATACGTAGCAAAACAGTGTTAGGATTTGAAATTTGTAAAGACACTTACATTACTTATTGCACCGGCTCCAGAATTTGGGGTAGTGCCTCGAGGGGCCAACGGTGCATCACTTCGAGATGGGGTTGAAAGTCCTCCCGATTGGTCCTTGTGCTGAATGGTCGAGTATTCGTTGCGTGAGGCACCACGCCTAGGTGCATACTGGATCTGAAATTAGCGATAATTTATTGTAGTAGGTATAACAACAGATAAACACTCTTTGAAAATAACGTGGATGCAGTAAATAAATGAGTCCTATTTAAAAAATTACTTACAACTGAGGCTGTAGACGGGCCTGCTAATGGTACATTAGAAGAGTCTTCCGACGGCCCATGCTTAAGGGTGTCCAATGCAGTTTCCAAGATGGCTTTCTTAACCTTTGAGTGCTCAGACATATCGGTATTCATCTGTTGCTGCAATATTAAAACAAAAATATTACAAACAATTCCCGTAAAATTGCGAGAGCTTAGTGGTAGATATGCATTTAATTTTTAGAGTGCATAAAATAGGAATAATTAATTTAAATACAAAAAAAACACTTACATTTATAGCCACCGATTTGCTTGCATCCTCCGAATCAGCCAATCTACGATTACGCGACGACGTAGTTAAATCCAGTGCATCTGTCTCCGAGGCATCCAAGCTACGATTACGCAATGACGTAGTTAAATCCTGAGCATCTGCATTTGGTTCCACCTGGAAAATTGTTAATTTTATATGAGCGTTTCTAAGGTGTATGTACTGATTTTAAAAATGCATAATAACAATTGACTTTAAGCTGTAGAGGTTTTACAATTGTAGCTACATAGGGAAGAAACACGTGTACATTTAAAAATAGGAAATAATTTTACTTACCGACAGGCAAGCCATCGAACTTCTCGCATTAATTTTACCAACGGCTTGGCACAAATCAGAATAAATTAGCATGTAATTAGGATCCAGAATTACACAGCCCTTAGTTATCTTATGCTGGATAATTTTGAACGCTATTAGCACAAACTCGGCGTTGGTATGGACCCCGTTCTTGAACCAGTCGAGTATAGCAATAACGGATAACCCCTGTTCCATTTTTAAGACACAAAAAGCACAAAGATGTATATATAGAACAACGATACACTGCTCACACGCGATGGTACAGGCAGAATGAGACCCAGCTCAAGTAAAAATGCAGATAATGCCCCACCAAACCATGCAGGCTTAAACATGTAGCTTTCTCGCGCTACAAGAATTTAACGTCTTTTCAATAGCCGCCGGCTAAATACACGATAACAAAGCATTCTGCTGGCTGCCGACCTTCGACTTACAAAAACAACTCCGCTAGCTTTCAAATTTTCGGCGACTTTCATAAATAATTATAGGTAAATACTTTAATAAAAAGACAGCAGCGGCTAAAAATAATTCATTAAAATCTATTTGGCTTTACAAGAAAACAAACAGATCGAGAAATGGCTGATTTACCAATTGCAATTCAAAACGGGAGACCTTGAGTAGAAGCGTTTCTTAGAAATTTCGCAGCCTCTGACGGACAATGCAGCGTTAGGCATATCCGCCTGTCTCAACCTGCTTTAAATTTCACTCATCGCTGTTTGCCCCGCTTATTTAAATTGTAATATAAAACGCCTAAGCATAAAATAGCCGAACGTTTGCGAGATCGTAACTTGATTGCATTTTCCGCTTGAATAATTACGCTGTTACAAGATTTGTTCGCTTTGTCCGCAACTCAAATCAGTATCGAAATCACGCAAGTGTTGAACTTAATAATTAATTACAGCAAAACTACGTGTGACAGCACTTTTTTAAAATTACTACGCCCAATCTAACATCACAGACAATGCATTTCCAATTTTATAAACAACATTTTCGAAAAAATAATTTGTTTAAAAGCTGGGGCTCGTGACGTAACAGCAGTGAAAGGGCTTTCCGATAAACACATTAAATCTGCAGCAGCTCCGTGGTGTAGTGGCACTAATGGGTGTAGCTAAATTTAGGCAACACGAACGTAGAGCGTTCAAAGCCCCTGTCGGCCTGAGATTTTTTTAAATTCAAATATTTCCGCGAGTGAATGCAAGAGAGAGACAACAGCTTCGAAGAGCGAGATAGATTTACCAGTTTGAATTTCAAATATTTCCGCGAAAATTCAAAATTAAAAACGACAGCCGTGAGAAGTGCGCGCGCACCAAGATGGCCGACGCCCGGGAAGTTTAAAATTCAAATAATGGAACTTAGAAAAAAATCGGAAAAAATTCAAATTTCAAATATTCCCGCCAGAAATCCAAGATGGCCGCCGAAGTCCGACGCGTAATTCCAGAAGCAAATTAAAAAATCTAAAGCGTAATTTAATCAGTAGCACATATGTAAATTACATATCAAACTTCATATGTGATTAATTAGATCAAACCGCGAAATTAATTAGATCAAACCGCGGAATTAATCCGCGGATTTAATTCGCGGATTTAATTAATCGTTTGATTGACAGGTTGCTCCAGTTTCGCTGCCGCAATACTACTTACCTAAGTCAACTAATAATGCCTACTAAAGTAATTTTGTTGTATGGTCATCTCTTTCTTACTTAAGCATTCTATTGTGTTGTTCATGTTATCTTATTGCTGTTATATATAATTATGGCCCCACCCGTATAATAAATCACTTGGGTATAGAAAAATATAATTTTGAGAAAATATTTTTGAATTATTTCTAGACATTTTAGGTGATGCTTCAATATGCCACCCCAACCAACTATTCCATAGCATAAGTGACATTCAACTAACCAGTGATATAGTTATTAACGACATAAGACCGTTAGTGAGCATCTAACAAAGGAGGATAAATTTGTTGCCGAGGTCGTCAAGAGTTAAATAGTATTAATAATGGGCGTTAAAAACTCGTCTTATCATAGTCACCTATAGAAAAAAAGTTGGTAATACTGGTGATTATTGACATTAAAATACATAATAGGGCAATTTGTAATTAAAAAACCTAATCAATATCAATACTTGAAGGTTCAGCACATATTAAAGGCACAGCAAGGTGTAGCCAGTGCAATACGTATGCAAATAATATTTATAGTAGGGCCGAAACTTAAGTGAGGTACAAATTGAAGATTTCTTTTGAATCCGGTTCAAAGTAAACTAGAGTAGTAATGAACTGCTAAGAATCATAGTGAACGACAACGGAATAAGAAATTGCTTCATATAAATTAAGTACATTTAGAGTATTGCCATCTTGCTCTCTAGTAGTCTCCATTCCAACGCATCGTCATATACAGGGAATTTATTTTAATAATTAACATAAGCGTTTCGTTTCTATGCCACTATTTAATCATACAGGTCATTTCCATAGTTACAAATGAGACCAATATATTAGAGCGTGTATTTTACGAGTTAACATAGGAATTATTACTTATCAAAAAGACAATTAAAAGTTATCCTAATGTATACCACTGAAGGAAAGGTACAACACAGAAGTTGTTCCTACTTATCTACTTTTTAGTTGCATACCTACATCCCGGTAACAAAATTAAAATTTCTTATTAGCAGTAATTAATTCAAATTCGTATCTTAACTCGTAAAATAAAAGCTCTAATCTATTGATTTCATTGGTAACTATGAAGTGACCCGTATGATTAAATGCTGGCATAGAAACGAAACTGCTATGTTAACCATTAAAATATATTCACTGTATATTATAAAATTACGTGTACATAATTTACTATACGAGTGGGATAAGTACATCATTAATATACGTGTGTGTAAGCACACAAATACCGGGTGTCTTTAAATGAATTCCATCTAGTCTGCTTTGCATTTACCATAATGCAATACCAATAACAATCTAGCGGCACATAAAAATTCACATGCAAACAAAATTCAAAACCTACTAGATGTAATTCTTTTTAAGACAACCGGTATATTAATGATGCATTATCACACATGTATTGCTTACAATTTTATCTACAACTGTATAAAATTGAAAAAGTGTATCAAGAAAAATGTTAGATCTGCCATTTTCAAAAATATTTTAATTGGCAAATATCAGTACGTCATTCATTTGACACTATTTCCGTTAGGTAATGATGCAATTATGCCACTAGTGATATAATAGAAGTCTTTTTCAAAGCAGTTGTAGATAATAGTTATTTATACAACGAGTAGCTAAGTGCCACTTTTTTAAACGTGTGAGGAAGTTTAAAGAATGAGCCGAAGGCGAATTCTTTGAATCTCGCAAGTTCAAAAAGAAGCATTAGATACGAGTTGTATACATAGTTTTTTCTACGACTGCACTGAAAATAGCCAAAAAAACACTCCCAACTAACTCTGAAAGTCTTACATTTCACACAGCGTGCGACATCACGCGTATATTTTAAGTCTAGGCGGCGGCTTGCAGTCGTCGAAAAAATATTGTGTACAACATGTGTGAAAAGCAGGTCCCGGTTTACTTGATTTTCACATATTTGCTGTTTACCTACCATTATGCAAGTTTGATAACATTCGAACTTAACTAATTACTCGATGACGTATTGGAATTCATGGATACCGTCTAAGAAACTCAAATGACGCTTAAAAATAAAAATATTTAAAAAATATGTGGCCGGTTTTTTGTCCAGCAGTGTAGTTTCCACATACGTTATCACTGAAGTTGAGCTTTTTTATCACGATTGTGGATTTAGTTGCCGAGGCCCGTAGGGCCAAAGCAAATAGACCATATGAGAGATAAAAAGGCACTTCTAGTGCAGAGGGGCACATTGTTTTTTTAAATCGAGAAATCGCAAAATTACAACATTTTAACCAATGGATTACTTCACTGCCGATTTCTCGTATTTTATTTGACGATTTCGACGTTCTTCAATTAAAAAAGCAGTTGACAACGGCCTTTGATCCGGCCGTTGTCAACTACTACTAGTCTAGGCCGGTAAATTTTATCTACCAGACTCGTTAGTAACCACGTAAACGCTAGTTACCAATGCAGTATCCTAAAAAATCCTTTTAGTTGCATGAGATTCAAATATTTATCTTCATTGATAGGAAGATATTCTAAAAAATTAGTATGGTGTTTCAACTAGTCAAAATCGAAATTAAAAAAAAACTTACCGGAATAACTCACATTAGGAAGTCAAAATTCATTTTCCGCTAACTGAATACCTTGCGACCTCTTCTGGTAGGCGTTTTTAATTGGACTTTGAAGCCAATGACCGTGGTAGGTGTTCCGATAGCTTAATAGACAACGATGCTTCTGTTTGCAGACAATTTGTTTGACAGGCTGGACGGCAAATGGACATTTTGCAACAAATTGGGATTTAAAGAAATCAGTCCATTTTTTGACTTTATTTTGTTCAACTTCAATGACGGTAAACGGAAATGGCCTTTTTCGGGAGTTACGAAGTAAATCGAACCAGTCATTGGGCAACTCCATCCGCGTTTGAAGGTTTATCAATCCCATATTTTTATCACACTCGAGATATGAGTGTCCCCTTATAGGAAATGTGATTTTTATGGATACAAGTCGTTTAACGTCGTGTACTATAAAATTCAGAAATCGGAACATTGTAAAATTTTTGTTTTGGCCTCCAGCAGAATCCCAGAAAATCTCAAAATTTTTAACATCAGCATCCAGGTGATTCATTACAAAATCGAATAGGAATGAGCATACTTCGTCAGCACCTTTCTTTGCAACATGTTCAGAATATGTATAAAATAATGACATTCCGGAGGACAGGACGTGTATATTAAAAGAATACATTGAAAGTTGTCTGAGATAGTATACGTCATTAGTTGGTATATTGGGTAGAGAAATGTTTTTTTGGAAATCCATAGCTATGGCTGCAAAATCTTTATTGGTTCTTCCTCGCTTCTTAGCTTCCCTTTTCTTGTAGTAAAAACATTGTGCTTTTCTTTTGTGAATCTCATTCTCTACTTCCAAACGTCTCATTTCTGCTTCGGAATGCCCATCGCTTTTTAGTTTGTTTATTTCTGCAGTACATTTGTCACATGCACTACACGTGTCACTGCGAGGATATCCAAAACTTATATTAAATTAAGTTTGAATACTATTCTAAACGTTTCATACGACACGCTTACACCAGGATATAGTTCTTTGAACATCAAATAAATTTTTTGGATATTTAGACTTTCCGGTAGGTATAATTATTTTGAATCTTTGAGACTGTAGTGGGATAATCTTCCCTTAAAAGATTTAATGTGATCTTCGATTTTCTTGTAAGATTCCTCAGGTAATTTATTAGTTACAGTGCGTGACAACTAGCTGAAGCCCTGAGAATTGGATGCGCAGTACTCTTAAGCCGAGTTGGCAGGGACAATTCAGTTCTGACAAAAATTTTTTCGAGTGAAGATCGGTACAACAACTGATCTTCACTAGAACCCAATTTTGTCAGAACCGAATTCTCCCCGCCAACTCGGCTTAAGAGTACTGCGCATCCAATTCTCAGAGCTTCAGCTAGTTGTCACATGCTGTACTGAACAATGCTTACCTCGCATGTCTTTTGGGGGAAGACCCTTGTTTTTCAATGATTTTTGTAGATGCTCTAGCTTTCCTTTTCTGATCCCATGAATGCTAATAAAAGCCTTGCTGCAAACAGAAACTTCCTCTACAATTTCAACTCTTCTTACTCTAATTTTGTACGCAAAGCTGCTCTGATGGTATGAAGTCTCTGTTTCTGGTTTATTGAACTACCAGCTCTCACCACAACAAACACGTTCTGACACGAAAAACACACTATGACACAAAGCCAATAAAACCAAATAATATCAACAGAGGACATTCCCAGTTTTATTCTGGCTGCACAGGGACATCCCCAGTTTTATACAAGTATGGCAAAACTTTCTCATTAAATTCTGAGGACGCTTCTAGTTTTATTCCGATAAGATTTTTCCCTACTGAAAGTACAAAGAAAAGGCAACAGATTACACTAGTTATCTCGATTTCTGTAAAAATGGACATTCCCTGTTTTATTCCTGTATCCTTCACTTGTTTTTCTCCATCTAGGGACGAGAAATGTAAAAACTTATATATTTAAAAAATAGTCTCATTTTATTAGATGTGGACAAAAACGAAAAAGTCAGTCAACGCAAATTTAAATAATTTCTAACCTTACTCTGTAAACCTTAATATATTTAAGAAGAGAGGTGTTTAGAAAAATATATTTCCTAATTATACTTACTTATATATCGTAACATTGAAATAGATTGGTTATACAAATTAAAATTGTAATTAATAAATAACTAAATACTATGGCAACATATTTGTAGTCTAATGCAAAGGATATGTTACTTAAAAAATATAATAAGTAGATATAACCAATTTTTAAATTTAATTTAGGAAATTTATAAAGCCTACCCTTTCGCTTGAAGAAAAATAAAAATTAACATTACTAACTGCAATGTGATTTTACAAATATTATAATGTTTTCAGGTTTACATAAAATAAAAACTAATGACAGTAAGTATAAATCTAATTGTTTAATATCACATAAAAGAGCTGCTAGGTAATTGTATTACAAATTTGAAATTTCTATTTCGCGTGCCTATAGAAAGTTAAATATTTTATGTCGTACTCTCGGTGTGCTGTTATTTAACTTTTATTTTGAATAGGTACTAATCATAAAAATTAGTATATGGGGAGCTAGTATTTAAAAACATCGGAATCATGTATTATAAAAATGATTTCAATAATGTGCTTACTATATAAAACTTTGTTTTATTAGGTTGAACTATAGGAGAGAGGATGACCATGGAAAATTAAATAACAATTACTTAAACTCTAAATACCATTATTGCCTTTGCTTAAATTATTTTAATCTCAAAATATGCTCCATATAAAAACAAATTAAATATACAAAAATTATGACAACTTCTAAAAATGGCCGGAAATTAATTTAAATAAATAATAAATCAGCTGTTTAAGTTTGGATAAAGTAAACATCAACATTACTGCATCAGGATTTTCCTCAACTTACTTTCTAAAAGTATGTGACAAACTCAACCCGAATTGTTGGTCCGGCTTCATTCCTCCCCCAAAAGTATTTGAATACGTTGCCCCCAACTTCGTGT
The DNA here is from genome assembly GCA_940337035.1 of Agriotes lineatus. Taxonomy (NCBI): domain Eukaryota; kingdom Metazoa; phylum Arthropoda; class Insecta; order Coleoptera; family Elateridae; genus Agriotes; species Agriotes lineatus. The sequence continues at coordinate 56,198,529 of OW679199.1, read as the reverse complement.
TTCCATCATTAGCGATAGGTACAGTGACTCCTCCCATAGCAGTTACAGTTGGGGTCCCCGCAGGATGTGATGCAGCAACAAAGGCGTTGGTTCCGCCGCCGTGCTGGTATTTGAGCCCGAGTGTGTTAACATCGGGTGCTAACTGGCGAAGGTGAAAGTCGCTGCTTAAGGTCTTCTGGTGCTGTCCGTACACCTGCAGATGGTGATCTGGAGTATTTAGAACTCCCACTTGACCTTGAATGTTTCCTTTAAAACCGCCTTGACCTGCTGCAGCAAAACCAGCTGATAATCTGTGTCCCTCAGGGGATGAGAAAAAATTAAAGTTAGCTTGGCGTCGAGTACGGGGTTGTGGTTGCTCTTCTAACGCAATTTTTGATGGCAGTTTTATAACTCCAGCTTGAGTTTGCAGGATGCACAAAACTGCAACGATAGTGAATAAAAATTGCGCCATATTTCTTTGCTGGTAAAGGCTACAACTAGTAGAAATCAGGACTGCACTAGTAGTGGTTTGCGAAAAGGTTTATATAGTTGCAAGGAATCATTCAATTTATTTATGTATTTTCGTGGGTATTCCCATTATCATATGTAGAAATTTTCGTATTAAAATGTTTTCTGTTTTTCTTAAAACTCGTATGGTCCAAACCTGTTATTGGGTTATGTAATTAAGTAGTTTATCATTGCTGCTGATTATATTTATTATCGCCAATGTTTTACATTTCTTAACAGTTGACTGCACCTCGTAATTATGACGTTTTTTCTGGTTATTATCACTTGAACTGTTGCAATCCATATAAAAAATTACATTGAGGAAAAAGATTAAATAAAGATCTTATCCTTTGTTTTAAAACAGTCGGTGATACTGTTAATTGCAATTTTACTCAGAAATTATTTTAGCGTATATTTTGCTGTTGAGATGTTCGTAGTAAACCAAATTTGGGAAAGGGACTTTTCTAAATTAGTTTTCGATGTACGTATGTTACGAGAACTTATGTTACGTTTATAAAATTACCTATAAATAAAGTTATCAGTAAAAATCAGCATACATTTATTGCTTAAACAAGTGAGCCACATTTTATGAAACTATAAATCTATACACTTACTTTTTTGGTTAAGATAGACAAAGGATTATGCTAAAGTTGCTTTTTTATGAAAAATGTCATTTGTGTGAAATGCTTCAACCGTATACGAGTAGAATTTTATACCTTAAAAATTACAGAGATTTAGGGAAAATACTTTTTAATAATTAAGAAGTCATATCAATACTAATTTGGTATTTTAAATGCACATTCATTGATCTAAAGTTTGGTACAAGTATGTATATTAATAAATAACATGTAGAAGTAATAGCAGGGCGTACCTTCTTAATCATAAAACTAGTGAAAGCTTCGAATTGCCCTTATATTTTTTAACGTGTTATATGTATTCGAGTTTTTTATAGATATAACTGCAATAATATGCTCTAGAAGAATTATTATTCACTAAATAACGTTAGGTTTTTGAGATTTTCACACAAAATCTTTAAAAAATTAATTTATCCTAATGTCTGTAGGTGACTTAGGTTGTATGCTATGCTTTGATGAGCACAGTATCTTTCAAAATTATGGTTATTTGTTAACTGTGCATGTTCTAGCATACGATTGCTTAATTTCTTAACAATAAATGTATCTATTGTTTTGTAAACACAGTAATGACTACCTACAATTATAATATACTGTTCCGAAACTGATTTTGAATCAATTAACATACATATGCAAATAATATTTATAGTAGGACCGAAACTTAAGTGAGGTACAAATTGAAGATTTCTTTAGAATCTGGTTCAAAGTAAACTACAGTAGTAGTGAAACGCTAAGAATCATAGTGAACGACAACGGAATAAGAAATTGCTTCATATAAATGAAGTACATTTATATTATTGCAATCTTGCTGTCTAGTAGTCTCCATTTCAACGCAACGTCATAAATTATAAAATTACGTGTACATAATTTACTATACGAGTGGGATAAGTGCATCACTAATATAAGTGTGTACGTAAATACTGGGTGTCTTTAAATGAATTACATCTAGTATGTTTTGCATTTCCCATAATGCAATATCAAAAACAATTTAGAGGCACATAAAAATTTACATGCAAACAAAATTCAAAACCTACTAGATGTAATACTTTTTAAGACAACCGGTATATTAATGGTGCATTATCACATATGTATTGTATAAAATTTTATCTACAACCGTCTAAAATTGAAAATGCGCATTAAGAAAAATGTCAGATCTGCCATTTTCAATAATATTTTAGTTGGCAAATGTCAGTACGTCATTCATTTGACACCATTTCCGTTAGGTAATGATGCAATTATACCACTAGTGATATAATGGAAGTCCTTTTCAAAGCAGTTGTAGGTAATAGTTATTTTTCTACACATGACATTGAAATCAGGCATTTTGACATTGATTCCGGTGATTGAAATCGCATTTCAACCAGGACTACCGCGATTTCAAACTGTTTGACATTCAATTAGTTGACAAGAAAAATGTCACTTCATGTTTAATTTTTTCTAAAGTGCACTAATTTGTTATAATTCGTAGAAAAAATGGTATATGCAACTCGTGGCTGATAAAATTTCAACGTCTCGACTGACGGAAAACCCAACCTGCTAACCTCCAATTTGACATAGACTTACAGTGCCACCAACACATTATTATAATGAAGTGTCAAATTAATTTGTCAGAAAAATGACTAATTTATTTAAGAACTTATCTTCCCGAATTTACCGCGGCCAGTGATAAATCTTTATAATTTTGACAAATAATATCCCTCAAGTGCGTTGCCTTTAAGAAATAACCCTCGGCTTCGCCCAGGGTTATTTCTAGGCAAGCACTTTCGAGTTGTTATTTGTCAAAATTATTGCGGGTGATTATCACTGCCCTTGGTAAATTATAGCTGACAATTTTTTATGAAATTAGTGTTGCAATGAAATTAACTCTTTTCTAGTCATGTGGACAAAAGCAACCAATTAGATTATCCTTACTTTGAAAACTACCCATTGGTTTTTATCACTTTGTGTACAGTGGTCAGTTCGGGGTGCTATGTTACGTCAAGTTTTTTACAGTTCGCAATGAAGTATTTTAAGATGTCATACTCTTTTCATAATTGCACTTCCACTAAATAAATATAAATAAATAGTTTTAAGGGCAAAAAATTGTCTAACCGAATATGTCTCGACCATTGATGAATACTTATACTTTTATTACAACTTCCTCACGCACGTTGCTTTTAGGCAACAGCCCTCCGCCGCTGGCCTCGGGCTGTTTTCAAGCAACGTGCTTTTGGAAACTGCAATAAAATTATTTCGTATGTATCACTGTCCTTTAGGATATTATAGCTGATAATCTTTGCAAGTATACGCCAACTCGATATCTCATCGGGCCTAAGAGATATTGAAGAATTCGTAAAAACACATTTTACCCCTTTTCACCCACTTACGGGTAGAATAGCAATAAATCCCTTCTTAGCACTACCTTACGTAACAAATTGAACCTTCAACCTAAATTTCAAGTGCGTATTACCAGTGGTTGCGGCTCTGCGTTGATTAGGCCGGGTTGTGACTTTCCTTGATATGTGTATTGCCATAGTCTTTAGTATAAGGGTTTAAAATCAGATTAATAACGTTAAAGGAATACCGTATTAAAATTACAAAGATGAATTTAAGTATGAAAAGGATATCTAAATTATTAAAATGTATGTGATAAAGAAAGGAAATAGAATTTAAAATTCAATTGAATAAGAAACAGTAGGATTCTAACATAATTTAATTTTTATCTGAAACGAAGTAAGGAATTAATGGCAAATACTTATTCGAGAAATACCATTCAACATAGTGGGTGTTGGACAAATACGATAAAGTTCTATAGTGTGTTGGACTATAAAATATATGCTAAACTAAATCACTAAGGAGATTGTATTTTTTTAGTAGTACTCAAAATAATTTTGACTTCAAAAAATGTGATAAGTTTGTAAGCGGATAAAATTTAAGAAAATAAACCCTTTATTATATGATTTTCAATCTATTTTCGTATGTGAAGGGTTATATAACGTAATGAAATTATCGAGAAGAGTGTTAAATGAATTTTTAAACAATTAAACAATTTGATATGGAGAAGTAATGAAGGAGAATCGATATGGTGAGATTGCCATATGATAAACAGTTATAATCTACAAAAGCAATTACTGGAATTGGACGCAGAAGTGAGTTTATTTTCAATTAAGTACATCGTATGAATTAGATAGAAGTAGCTTGCTTTGCTGTAGCGTACGTCGAGTTAGTGGAGTGGACTTCTGATGGTATAGAGGGAAGGGTTTTCATCTACTGGAATTGTGATTCGTCAGGCTTGTCATTGAAGACGTTTTGAAACTTGCACCTAGTTGAGTTTTGTGGTACTGCGTTGTCAACTTGTGTTTTTTGGAAGGAAGGCATGGCGGTTGCTTCTGGTCAATCTAGGCAGTCCTGTTGGAAGAAGTAGTGGGCATCCTGCCTTGTTTTGGCCAGGAAGTCTTTGCGGATCCAGGTATTTTTGGCAGAGTTCGTACTTGGATTTTTTTGAACGTTGCGAGATCTTTGTGAGATTGTCGGATGCGTTTGGATTGGTAAAGGAGAGTATCGAGTCCATGAACAGGTGACAGAATACAGGTATTTAAGTAAAAACTGAAAGAAAATATAGAAAGAGTGAAGTGAGGTAACTTTAATTAGGGGAGTACTTACTATTTGATATTGTTGGATGACAAGTAATGTAACGAGAAGGTATTTGTAATTGGTTTTGCACTTGAATAATTGGAAGAGACAGGTGGCAGACGTACAAGTTGGCATGAAATAAGAAAATAAAATTTCAGGAATAGAAGCGGTCTAGATTATGAGCGAATCCTACCTGTGTTTCAGTTAAAAGTAAAAAAATGTTTCTACCGTAGTTAGCAATTTAATAATATTGATAATCCATAGTTATAAAAGGGCAAATAAGTTAATTAAATTTAAAAAAAATGATTGAGAATAAACTAAAGTAAAGTAAAAGTCAAATGTAATAGCTAAAATAATTAATATTATTATTATAACATAAAATAGGCGTCACAACTTGGAATCGCAACAATATATAGATTGTTAAATAATGCAGAAGATATTATTCAGTATTATCAATATTACTCAAATGCTTACACACATTAAAAAAATAACGTTACGGCAACCTATATTTTAATCAACCGTGATATCCCAAGTGCATTAAAATAGCTATTACATTTTGACGTTTTCTCTCAGAACGTTTTGTTAAGAAATTTGTCAAGTAAATGTGCTGCGTAACAAAGGTTTTAGATCTTTAGGGAGAAAAATTTACTAGTTAGTTAGTATCAGTTTTGGGGAGACTGATCTCAGGCAAGTAGGCCTTCATAGGCCCTTTTTGCTAACTCCATGGATAAGGTCTATGCATGCAGAGTACCAGGCAACTTAGTCCTACTTAGAATTTTGCCGCGACTAAGGAGTTACAACCCTAGCAACGGTTCTTTTACGTATTACACATCGTAGTAACATGGGACCTACGGCTTTACATCACTTCCGAATGATGGCATTCTGTAAAAGCTTTCATCCGCATTTTTTTATTTTTAAAAACCTCACCGGGATCTGGGATGGAACTCTCAACCCTTAGATCAGTAGACAGAATGCTTAACCACTGAGCTATGGAGCCCAGCGAAAAATTTACTAAATATACCTATTCGTCTAAAATTATTCAGGCTAGTTTACATACAAACCTAGTTGTTAGGAAAATTTTGCTTAGCAATATATTTGAATTAATAATAATTTGATAAAATCCCCTGATTGTAAGGCCAAGGGCTTATATTCTAAATTATTATCAACGAAAACATTTGCTCAAAAACAGAATTTTGTTAACACTGTAGCTTTACGTAATTTTGATAGATTGAATTTATTGTACGAGATGTATATTTTATAGTTATTAAGGTACTAAGGGCATTATGAGTAAAATAAGAGCCCAAGATTGTTAGTGTACTAACCGAGGGCTTTGGCCCGAGGTGTGTACAACAATCGCGGGCTCTTAGCTCATAATGCCCGTGGTACCTTCAAGGTTTTATGTCCTACCAATTTTCTTACCTAATTCATATTCATATTAAATTCATATAATTACTATGATATAGTATTTAAGATTGATCTAGTTAGCTGATCTAAGTTAGATTTGTGACATTAGCTAAGCTGTCATTAATTTTCATTGTGATAGTGGTGCATATCCATGGAAACAAATACTGTTAATTTTTCATAATAACCCTAGTGTTCTTATGAAGAAAATAATTGCCCTGGAGCGTTATTTTGTATCGAAGATACCTTAAAATAGAGTCATTCATTTCAATTAATGTACTGGTAGGACATAAAGATTATTTATTGAATGAAATTGAATTAAATCGGAATAGCGTACCAACATTTTACTTTGAACATCGTTTCCTAAGTAAGAAACAATATTAATTATTATTTATGGTACAGTTGATGAAGATATTGAAATTTTTGGTAAACAATCCTTGGGAAAAATCTGGGTAGAGATGGGCGTGTGCAGTGGAAACAGTCGGCTCACGGCGGGTCAAGTCGTGATCGTGACTAATATTTGAAAATCGGGTCTTGAACGTTAGTGAACATCTACAAGGCGTGATTCACGTTTCACGTTAATTTCACTTTAAATATTTAGCAACGAATAATTGACTGCAGGGTGCCCCGCTCCTCTGCTACCCCCCATGTGGAGGATATAGAGCTGAAGGTCATTGTACTTCTGTGTGGCAGCCTGCAGCGACAGAGCTTGCTACCTGTGTTGTGTTGTGAATGTTGTGTCTAGAGTCAATCGCGTGTCTGCATCTATAAGTGACCAAGTAGAACTTACTTTTAGTTTCTCGGACGTAAAGGTACCTTTACACCTAATAATTAAAAACGTTGCCTGGCAACATGTACTTTATTGTACTCGTATCAGTAAGGGAAACGTCAATTACAGCTTTTGGTATTAAAAGTAATTTCTTTGAAGACGGTGGCAAGAAATATTTTCGCAGGAATGTTTTTTTGTTTTTGTAAGCTATTGTAGTCAATTTTCATTTATTTCTTTTTGTGTCTGTTATTCTGATTGTAACATATCAAGTAAATTATTTCACGTGCAAAATATTTTTTATTTTTCTTGCGGGTTCTTTATTGGTTTTAAATTTGAACATTCTGTACTATCTGAATTTGAATTTTCAAATGAAATCTGCAGGCCACGTCGTGAGTCTAGGGTCACGCCGTGAACGTGAGAGTGCGCGAACGTGAGTGTTTAAAACAAGCGCAAAACGTGCATGACATGAGTGAATACTCACTCACACGCCCATTAGTCCAATAAAATAAGAATTAAATCTTGGAATGAAAGTCAGCAAGCTAAACATTTTCATAGACCTTTGTTTTGGCGTTCTAAAGCCGGGCTTAAAAGTCTCTTAAGATCTCGTGTCCGCTAGTCCAGTTGCCAAAGGTCAAAGGTCACAGAAGTTGGATTTTTGCAAATATCTCGCTTCCTATGTGGCACATGTCGTTAGAGGTTATTAGAAAGGTTGTAGAGAATAACATTCTCTACAAATTTGGCGATACGCATTCTTTTCATATGATCAATAGTTTTCGAGATATAGCGCGCAGAATGGGAAGGGTACATTCACTTATAGGATAATGCTATATAAACTACGGAGCCAGATGCATAGCACACTGTACAAAGTTAATTAGGGAATACAAATATTATCATTGATCATTGATTAATAAAGTTAAAAAATTGTTTATTTATAAAAATATTGATAGATATTGTTTATAACTAAGAAATTTATTAGATAATATAAAGTAAAATGATATAAATGGTAAGTTATTGAGATTAAATATTTTAAATAATAAAATAATAAAGGTACACACAATTCATCAAATCAATATGACTCAGCAGACCGGTGCAATTATCATCTCTTCCACCTACAAATGCAGCAGCTCGTCAGCATATCTATCAGGTCTACTTCCAGGTGAAAACTTTGTTAGGGAAGGATTTACAACCTGAGAATTGGGGGTGGGTTTTACAGAACGAGATCCTGGAGCCGACAACATTATTGCCACCAGCACAGGACCAGCTCTTGAATAGAATCTTTTGCAATTGCAAGAAAGGTTGTGGCACGAACTGTGGATGTAGGAAAGTAGGGTTGCAATGCTCCACAGTTTGTGGTCAGTGTCACGGACAAGCATGCCTCAACGCTTCATCAATATCAAACGATTTTGATGGGGAAAGTGAATTTGTTCCAGTTGTCCTTGAGTTGTTAGAGTCAAATGTGAAGGAAAACGTAGACGACCAAAAGAAGAGGATGACGACGAGCAAGAGGAATATTGAGACGCATGTCTTAAATTAACTTTGTACAGTGTACTATGCATCTGGCTCAGCAGTTTATATAGTGTTATCCTATAAACGGATGTGCCCTTCCGATTCTCCGCGCTATATTTCGAAAACGATTTATCATATAAAAAAATTTATACAACCAAACTTGTAGAGAATTATATTCTCTAAAACTTTTGTAATAACCTCTAACGGCATGTGACAGACATATAGGAAGCGAGATATTTGCAAAAAAACAATTTTTGTGACATTTGACCTTTGACATCTTGACTAGCGGACACGAGAGCATACGAGACTTTTCAGCGCGTCTTTAAAACCTCAAAACAAAGGTCTCTGCGAATTTTCAGCATGCTGACTATCATTCCGAGGTTTAGCCTTTATATTGCCTAATTTAACTGGGCTACATCTCTTATTCTGGCATTGAATGTTCTTCTGGCACAACAGTTTCCATCCTACTTTTACTGACCGAATGCGAATCGTTTGGTAGTAGTTGTTCTGTATTTATATTGGGGTCTTGAACATTTTCCACGATATTGATAATGCCCAGATTGTGCTCAGCATCCATTTGAAGGTATTGAATTGCCATGACCAGTTATTTTTATAAGCTACTAGTCATTAGTATCACTTTGCGCCAAATTACTAACTGCAGTTGATCGATTTGAATTACTCGTGATTTTGAGGTTGACTGTATCTACCCTACTTTCTGATCTGCTTTCTTTGCCCACTTAGAGATTTCGTTTCTACCAATCGAATAATTTTGCTTAGGACAAACAATTTGTCGGTTGTTATGTTCTCTCTTTCCTCCGATGTAATACATATTTTGAGAAGTCGAACGAGACAAGAATCCATAATGGTAGGGTTGGGCAGAAGCCACCAAGTGGCAAGTCTTGCTATCTGCATATTTATGTACTCCTCCTTGTGCCGTTTTAGTAAATCTTAGGTTATACTATTCACCCTAAAGAATGAGAGAAAATTATTACTATTGTACTAAAGTAAGTCACCTCTTAATTCTCTCATATTGTTTTTTCCCTCTCTGAAATATTGTAGAAGACATGTTAGTGTTAGTTTACATCGCCTAGCCAATTCTGGGGCAATTATATGCTTTGTTTTCTTTTACCCTATAGGGGTGTTTTATGGGAACATTTGAAAGAAAGAGTATATAAAAACCGACCTCATACAATTCAAGCAACAAAAGTATTTCCTAGGAAATCCACAGCTGTAGTGACGAGATACTAATGAGAGTTATGCAAAGTTTTCGAAATCGGTAGACGTAGTGGTGAATACTTATTTTTAAGAATTAAAATTGGATAATGTAGAGTTTTTCAAAATTGCAAAATTATTTCATTTCATCATTTAATACTTTTTTACAGTCTTATGAAAGTAGGCCATACCAGTTGGAGAACCCACTACCAATACAATACAAAACATAGTAAAATCAAAGATCTGCAGAGTTTGCTTGGTTTATGAAAACATTGTGAAATTTGAAGTATAGATTCCGTATATTAAAGTTGTGATTTTTGAAATGACCTTCTATGTTGTTACATTGGCTTAATAATAGCTTTTAAGACTTATCCACAGTTTGTTTGACGAATTTTAGCAATTATACAAAATCTGTTAAGGGCTTTATTCGGAACTTCCCTTGCCATTGCACGTTGTGGCACTAAACAATTTTAAAAGTCAAGGGTAAATAGGGGTGAAAATATTTTCACGTTTGTAATAATCCCGAAACAATAGAAGGAAACATTTGATAATGCGAATTAAATAAATGTTTTAATAAACCAGCATTACCTGCATTATGATTCAATAGCTATCACGACTTGGAGTGCACGCAATATAAAAAATTGCGTGCACCATGGAGTGCAGCTAGACACAGTGTTGAGTTAAAGCAAAAATAAGAAGAATTACATTTTTAAGGTGTTCGTTCATCATGTGTATACTTTAGCGAAATTTTCTCGGTTTCATGCCAAGAAGACATACAATCCGCACGCTGCCAGTTCCGAGAACTCTCCGGCCCCGGACGTTCAAACCGCTGCAGCATCTACAGAGGATCGCGGCCAACCCCGTCCACGTCTCGTCGGCCCCATTTGTTGCTTCATGCTGCAATATGTCGAATGTGTAAGCAGCAATCTAGTCAACGCACCTAGACCGTTGTTCCCCGTCGCTTTACCAGCATTTGCGCTTATTGGAGCGCGGCCAGCAAAAACCAGATTAATGGCTACGGTCTGCGATTGTTTCATATTTTTTTGTTACAGCACCCAGGAACTGTTAGAGCGCCTATTCGGGCCCGCACCTCCAAGCACCCCAGAATCGCGCCTGATCAGAAAGGCCCTTCGGTGCATACCGCTACAAGGCCGCCCCAGGACCGAGTCGCCGGCCCCGAGGAAGCTACTCCGAGCCGCCGCCCTCGCACGCCAGTCCCATCCAACACCCCCACGGGACTGCACGCCATCGACATAGGCACCCCGGAAGGCTTCCAGTTTCTACGCCCCTAGCAAGTCCAGGTCAGCTGCCGCCACCGCCGGATCGACATTGACTTTCATCTGTGCCCCGACGAGGCGGCGGAGTTCGAGAAGCTGTAGAAGGAAGTTCGCCACTCATACCCAGCCCGTTGCCTGCCGCCTCCTGTACGAGGTGGTGCTGCCCACCAGCCGCGTCGCCACCATCTCCACGCGCTGCGAAGGCCGAGACCCGCGGCTCAACGCCCGCCGCCTCTGCTCAGTCTGTGATCACGCAGGATCCGGGGGGCCAGACGCTGCCGTCGCCGCCGCCGCCGCTCCCCACGTCCGCCGCAGGCTGTCAGAGCAGCTCGCTGTGCCCTCTTGCGTATTCTCTGTGGCGCTGACAAACATTTAACCCAAGGTCATAATTCGGTGTCCGCTCTCTTGTATCCTTGCCAGGGCACCCATTAGTTGGTAGGTTGGGCTTTTTTTGTTGTTTTTGTGTTTTTTATCTTGTCTATCTCATTCTAAGTACGCACTTGCTTGTATCGTTTTCTTTGTTTGTATGTTTGTATTTTTTGTTGTTGTTACTGGCCTGAGCGGCGCAGGCAGACTATAAATTACCGTTATTCTATGCTCAACCTGTGTGTTCTGTGTGTAGCTATACCTACCCTTGGTCGCCACGCCCGTTTCGCTGAGCTACGTGGGTTAATGGGCTAACAGCGCCATTATTAACCGTCGCCATGCCCACTTATAAGAGGCCGCTAGCGAGTCGTGTTAATTTTTTAAGGTGTTCCTTCACTTTATGTATGTTTTTCCGAAATGTTCTCGGTTTCATGCCAAGAAGGCATTCAATCCGCAGGCAAAATATCGTCTTGCTCCAAAAAATAATTTTTGCGTTATACTGGCTACAGACCGGCAGGCAGAGCCAGACAGATGGAATAGAGAAAATCTGTTTTTCATCATCTAAGGGCGAGAGATGTAAAAACTTATATATTTAAAAAATAATCTCATTTTATTAGATATGGTTACAAAAACGAAGAAGTCAGTCAACGCAAATTTAAATAATTTCCAACCTTATTCTGTAAACCTTAATATATTTAGGAAGAAAGGTATTTAGAAAAATATGTTTCCTAATTATACCTACTTATATATCGTAACATTGAAATGGATTGGTTGTACAAATTAAAATTTTAATTAGTAAATAACTAAATACTATGGCAATATATTTGTAGTCCAATGCAAAGGCTATGTTACTTAAAAATATATAATAAATAGATATAACCAATTTTAAAAATTAATTTAGGAAATTTATAAAGCCTACCCTTTCGCTTGAAGAAAAATAAAAATTAACACTACTAAGTGCAATGTGATTTTACAAATATTACAATGTTTTCAGGTTTACATAAAATAAAAACTAATGACAGGAGTAAGTATAAATCTAATTGTTCAATGTCACATAAAAGAGCTGCTAGGTAATTGTATTACAAAATTGACATTTCTATTTCGCCTGCCTATACATATGTATAAAGTTAAATATTTTATGTCCTACTCTCGGTGTGCTGTTATTTTACCTTTATTTTGAATAGGTACTTATAATAAAAATGGGTATATGGAGAGCTAGTATTTAAAAAAATCGGAGTCATGAATTATAAAAGTGAAAAAAAAATTAAAATGACTTAAATAATGTACGTACTATAAAAATTTTTTTGTGTTATTAGGTTGAATTATAGGAGACAAAGTGATCATGGAAAATTCAATAAAAATTACTTGAACTCTAAAGACCATTATTGCCTTTGCTTAAATTATTTTAATCTCAAAATATGCTGTATATAAAAACAAATTAAATAACCAAAAATTATAACAACTCTTAAAATTTGCCGAAAGTTAATTTAAATAAATAATAAATCAGCTGTTTAAGTTTGGATAAAGTAAACATCAACATTACTGCATCAGGATTTTGCTCAACTTACTTTCTAAAAGTATGTGACAAACTCAACCCGAATTGTTGTTCGGGCTTCATTCCTCTCCCAAAAGTATTTGAAAACGTTGCCCCTAACTTCGTGTTTCCATCATTAGCGATAGGGACAGTGACTCCTCCCATAGCAGTTACGCCTGGGGTCCCAGCAGGATGTGATGCAGCAACAAAGGCGTTGGTTCCGCTGCCGTGCTGGTATTTGAGCCCGAGTGTGTTAACATCGGGTGCTAACTGGCGAAGGTGAAAGTCGCTGCTCAAGGTCTTCTGGTGCTGTCCGTACACCTGCAGATGGTGATTTGGAGTATTTAGAACTCCCACTTGACCTTGAATGTTTCCTTTAAAAGCGCCTTGACCTGCTGCAGCAAAACCAGCTGACAATGCATGTCCCTCAGGGGATGAGAAAAAATTAAAGTTAGCTTGGCGTCGAGTACGGGGTTGTGGTTGCTCTTCTAACGCAATTTTTGATGGCAGTTTTATAACTCCAGCTTGAGTTTGCAGGATGCACAAAACTGCAACGATAGTGAATAAAAATTGTGCCATATTTCTTGGCTGGTAAAGGCTACAACTTGTTGAAATCAGGACTGCACTGGTAGTGGTTTGCAAAAAGGTTTATATAGTTGCAAGGAATCATTCAATTTATTTATGTATTGTCTTGGGTATTCCCATTATCACATGCAGCAATGTTCGTATTAAACTGTTTTCTGTTTTTCTTAAAAATCGTATGGTCCAGAGCTGATATTAGGTTATCTAATTAAGTAGTTTATCATTGCTGCACCTTGGAATTTTGGTTATTATCAATTGAACTGTTTCAATTCATATAAACAATTACATAGAAGAAACAAATTAAATAAAGAGTGATATCTCTTATCCTTTGTTTTAAAACAGTCTGTGATACTATTAATTGCAATTTTACTCAGAAATTATTTTAGCGTATATTTTGCTGTTGAGATATTCGTAGTAAACAAAATTGGGAAAGGGACTTCACCTTTTTCTAAATTAGTTTTCGATGTACGTATGCTACGAGAACTTATGCTGCGTTTATAAAATTACGTATAAATAAAGTAAACTTGTATAATCAGTAAAAACCCGCATACATTTATTGGTTAAAAAAGTGAGCAAAATTTTATGAAGCTATACATCTATACACATAGGTACTTCTATTGTTCAGATAGACATAGGATTATACTAAAGTTGCTTTTATATGGAACGTGCTATTTGCCAACTGCAAGAGAGATTATAATTTATTTAAGCTGTATACGAGTAGAATTTTATACCTTAAAAATTACAGTCATTTAGGGAAAATACTTTTTGATAATTAAGAAGATTAGTTTATATAAATTATTAATAGTAGATCAAACCAAAGTGAGTAACTAAATACAAACATTTACAAAATACAAACAAAAGGGCTAATGAGAATAGCGGAGAAGTAGTCTAAAAATGGTAGTTGATATTCAATTTCAATTTTCAACGTGAGGTATAAAAATTCAATTTTATTGCTTCTTATACGTTTTCTAAACCCTAATATCCCAAGTGCATGAGAATGGCCGACTAAATTTCTGTCAGAATGTTTTGCTGAGAAATGTTTGAAGTTAATTTGCCGTTACCAAAAATTAGAAACCAAAAAGAAAACATGCATTTGTCTGTATTTACAGTGCCGTGAAGGGTTCTGACATACTTGATTTAGATGAAGTAATTGACCGCTTTTATTTTATTTTAGTTGGTGATTGTGTTCAACCTGTCAAGTTAACTTATTTCATATTCCAAATTGTGGTTCAATGCTGTTTAAAGCACATTTGTGTGATTTTCACATATAATCTCATAAGAGCATTAATTCTATCCGGATTTTTTTTTGAGTGCGTTCCAACAACGTCGTATTAATTTACTCGAGCGGGAAGCGAGGGCAAATTAGGACGTTGTTGGAATGCACGAAATAGTAATTTACGTTACAAGACCGGAATGTAGTGTATGCAGGTCGAGCCAAGTAACATGTGAGCAAATGAAAACGAAATCAAGCTTGGCTATGAAATATTTGTTGTATGAATAATATGTTGGTGGCACTGCAAGTCTATATCAAATTTGAGGTTAACGATTTAGGTTTTGCGTTAGTTTTGACACAGACTGACGGAAAACCTAACCTGCTAACCTCGAATTTGACATAGACTTACAGGGTTACCAACATATTATTAATGCAACAAATATTTCAAAGCCAAGCTTCATTTCATTTTCGTTTGCTCACATGTTAGATTCCAGATTCCAGATGGAAGCTATAGTCAGGTTCACTTAGAGTCCCTGTATATAATAATATATGTTTTGATTTAGACCTTCGCCGGAATTTTGTGGAGAGTATGAAAACTGTACATTTCGGGAAAGGTTAGTATACGCAATAATAAAAACAATGTTTTCATTTGCCCCGAGTCCTACGTGGCCGCCATCTTGGATTTTAAAAAGTGGTTGACTTAAAATCTCAGCTACTAAATCACATAAAAATATAATTTTGACAGCTGAACATACATTTTCAGGGCTAAGAAGTGCAATGCTACTAATTGCAGATGTATTGAGACATTTACTATACCAGTGTTGATAAATAATTACTAGTAACATAATACAAAATGATAACAATCACATATTTATCACTTTCAAGGACAGAACGCTCATTTACGCAAAATGGGAAGAAATGAAAGCGGGTAACATTTCAGTCACGAAAAATGCCATTCCCTTTGTATCCATTGGGACGGACCATGCATGCGCGCATCTAAACAAGCTCATGAAAATTCATTCTGGAATTGTCGGCATCTCGAACAATGCCAATGCTCGACAGAGATTCTTCATGGCCACACCTGAACGTGTTGTCAAAGAGTTTACGAGTCATTTTGATTTAGAACGTTACAAAACTAGAGAGCATCTTGACCTTAGGCCAAGTCCAGTCAAGAAGCATCATCATCTTATCGACAAGATAAAGGAAGCAATTTTGAAACATGGAAACGTTTGCTGTCGTAGGTGACAAGTTGCACAATGTGATCTCTCATGCCTACATCCCTGATGAGTATGTAAAAATGATCTTGAATGCAGATGAAACTGGTCAAAATCTGTATGAAGGCTACGTGTCGGCGCGAATCAATGGAGATGCCTATGGGCATCAGTAAAGAAGGAGAACAACAAGATGTTCATGTCGGAAAACAAGAAAACCACAGTAAAACACACAAGACCAAGGACTTGTATGGCAGAATGATGGCCTTGGCAAGGTCCAACAGAGACATAAACCAGAAAGTGGCCGTTGGGAACTATGAATTCACTCTGATACCAAGAACCTTTTTTGCTCCTCATGGTAAAATTTTACCATGCCTTGACAAGTCGAAACTGATCTCCTCAATAAGGTGGCAACAGTAGAAACTCTACAGCAAGATCTGCAGCCAGAAGATGGGATGGACACCAGATCAGATGCTCCAAGTCGCAAGATAGCCCTGGTAGATGGAATGGTTCTTCCGCAAAAGATGGCCAAGAAACCAGCAACGATAGTGACAGCCAAATATGTCAGTGCCTTGCTTCAACAACGGGTTTATGTCTCTCACAGGAAATTATGATGAAATCATCTTTTTGTTTGATACATATAGGTAAGATTCTCTCAATGGTGCTACTAGGGATAAAATAAGGCAAGGAAAAGCCCCACTTCAGTATGAGGTCAGAGATGACACAAACATTAAACATATCCCAATGAACAGGTTCCTTTCATATGACAAGACAAAGGCTGACCTGACAAAATATTTTGCTGCAAAGACTAGAGTACAACAGTTCATCACAAAAATTCGTCATCACTTGTTCTTCAGGGTGTACCAGGAGCAACAAAGACTTAGTTTTCGACGACAACAATCATGAAGAAGCAGACACACTGTTGATCTTCTAGACTGTCCTGGCATCACAACGAAACCCACCGGATGCAAGGATGGGACAGTGAGTGTAAAAACGACGAGGACACCCAGAACCAGCATGAAACTGATGATGACATTGGTGGTGATGATATGTAGAAACTCTCTGGTTG
This sequence comes from Agriotes lineatus, assembly GCA_940337035.1. Taxonomy (NCBI): domain Eukaryota; kingdom Metazoa; phylum Arthropoda; class Insecta; order Coleoptera; family Elateridae; genus Agriotes; species Agriotes lineatus. Next base: position 56,181,659 of record OW679199.1, on the reverse strand, counting down.
CTGAAAAAAATTAAAAACATTAAACTTGTTGTTCGTCTAAGAAAATTTGTATAGAAAGCCATACTTTACCAAATAAATAAATAAAAATAATTCGTAGTTGAATCTAGAGTATTTATTTAGATACCATTGCATTTCTTACCCCGGAAAATGTATGTTATGTGTCACAATTATATTTTTACTAGCTGTTACCCGCGACTTCGTTCGCGTGAGGTTCGTTATTTGTGTATTAAATAATGACTAATTATTTTCTGTCATCCCATCCCATCGTATCCCTGTCCCCATCCCTTTCTCCGTCCCCGTCTCCGTACCGTCCCATCCCATCCCGTCCCGTCTCCTCCTCTTCCATCCCATCCCTTCCCTTTCCTTTCCTTTCCGTCCCGTTCCTTCCCGCCCCGTTCCGCCCCGTCCCGTCCCGTCCAGTCCCGTCCTTTTCTTTGCCGTCCAGTCCCGTCCCGTCCAGTTTCGTCCATCCCGTCCCATCCCGTCCCTTTCCGTCCCGTTCCGTCCTCTCCTCTCCCATCCCATTCCTTTCCTTCCCTTTCCGTCCCGTCCCGTTCCTTCCCGCCCCGTTTAGTCCCGTCCCGTCCCGTCCTTTCCCGTCCCGTCCCGTCCCGTCCCGTTCCCTCCCCTTCCATCCCACCCCTTCCTTTCCCTTTCCGTCTCGTTCCGTTCCGTCCCGCCCCGCCCCGTCCCGTCTCGTCCAGTCCCTTCCCGTCCAGTCCAGTCGCGTCCCGTCCCGTCCCGTCCCGTCCAGTCTAGTCCCGTCCCTTCCCTTATGTCATGTCCACCATCTTGGACCTAAAAATAAATGCCATTTTCGTTATTTGTGTATTAAATAGCCTAATGACTAATTGTTTTCTGTCATCCCATCCCATCTCGTCTCCGTTCCCGTTCCCGTTCCCGTCTCTTTCCCCGTCCCCGTCTTTTTTCCGACTCCGCCTCCGTCCCGTCCCGTCCCGTTCCCTCCCGTCCTATCCCATCCCTTCCCTTCCCGTCCCGTCCTGCCCCCTTCCCTCCCCGCCCATCCCATCCCTTCCCGTTCAGTCCCGTTCCCTCCCCTCCCCACCCAACCCTTTTCTTTCCTACCCGTCCGGTCCCGTCCCGTCCCGTCCCTTTAGGGGTTGAATTTTCAAAAATCCTTTCATAGCGGATACGTACTCCCTATGAGAATTCTGCCTGCCAAATTTCAAATGCCATTTTTGCAATCAACGTCCCAAAAACCTCAATAACGACACCCATGTCGATTTTTATGCTTATTTACCCCATTTCACCCCCTAAGGGGTTGATTTTCGGAAAATCACGATATACGTGTTTGCTTATTTGTTTTTAGGAGTACTCCTACGAAGTTTCAAGTCGAAATGTCTATTTAATATTATTTCTCCATACAAAATTGGAACCCCAATTTTACCCCTTTAGGGGTTGAATTTCGAAATATCCTTCCTTATTCCTTGTATACATCATAAAGGGAACCTCTGTACAAAATTTCAGCTTTCTAAGTCCAAGGGTTTGGGCTATTTAGAAGCTGAGATATTAACAAAAAATGTTTTTAAATCAGCCATTTTTTAAAATTCAAGATGGCGGCCACGTTTGACACGGGGCAAATGGAAACATTGTTTTTCTTATTGCTTATACCATAACCTTTTCAAAAATTTACCTTTTTAAAACTCTCCAAAAAAATTTGGCGAAATTAAATAGTAAACCTGACTACTAAGGGAGACCTGCAAAACACGTTTAGGTCGTGTATCGTACAATATTTTTTTTACGACATCCGAGTCCATACTTTTAAACTTGCAAATTCACTTTCACAAACTCAAAAAAAAATATGACATTTGTATCTATTATTTGACTTATTCAAACAATAACACACACTTGATTCCATAGTAACGAAGGCATCAGGAACCGGTAATAGTATTTAACATTACTAGCTTGGTAAGAGGGTTTTTACTGGCGAATAGAAGAATATGACTGACGAGCCGCAGGCAAGCCAGTCGCCTTCTTGAGCCAGTAAAACCTGTTACCTTGCGTGTATTGTTAAATATTTTATTTCTTTGTCACTTGTAAATAACTAGAAATTTATCATTTATTCAAAATATCAAACTGACAAGCAACTAAATGCATCAATAAGACACATACTAAGGAAGATAACTTTGGCTTTGCACGCTATCATTTATCTATGAGCACGCTTGTAAAACTGAAAGTTAACTTGTAAAGATTTTACAAGTTAGTAACTTGTTAAAATAAACCTTCTTGATTAATACAGTTACTTGATAAATTGATGTTTACAAGTGAGGAACAAATAAAAGAAGGTGACGCCTGCGGCTCGCCAGTCATATTCTTCTATTCGCCAGTAAAAACCCTCTTACCAAGCTAGTAATGTTAAATACTATTACCGGTCCTTGATGCCCGTTTTCCGATCTTGACCGGCAAAACGTTACTTTTGGGCGAAAACATTCTCCAGACACCGCAAATATTTTCTGGTCGGTCGAAAAAAAAAATTCCGGATATGAATTAATGCTCTAATGCAGATTCGGTAAGAAAATCGCAACGACACAAACCCTCACAGTTAAGTTAGTCTATCTTGGTTACGGCTCGTGAACTAATTTTTCTATTGGTCATTAATGAGTGTCGTACGATTTTCACTAAAAATGCACGTTATTTTTACTAAAGATATGTAGCAACCACGGCCTGCTAAATTGTGTGACAAATGAGGTTTGTCAAACAATTCAGCAGGTCGTGGTAGCAACTATGATTCTGTAAAACATACTGTCTACACATACAGGATTAAAATTACCAGGTTTACTATTGGAACTTGGAATACGATAAAAGATGCAAGCTCGGTTACATTTAGGTAAAGTTGCAGGGTCTAATGCTGATAATATTAAAAAATGAATTACTCAAAGCAGTCTTGGTTTTCAGATTATGCAAAAAAGCAAGTTAATTATTGTATTACCGAGCAGCCAAGCTTTGCTATTGCACTCAAACTGCATCGGAAACAATGCAAAGGCGAAATCAATTAGATGTAGTATAGGTACACAAATTTATGCAAAGCAGTTGATAAAGTGGACTATTGTTGTCTGCTTATCAATTTATCGCAAATGGGCTTCAACTTTTAAATCTTTTTAAATCATACCTGTGTGAAAGAAAACAGTTTGTTGAGTATATGGGGCACAAATCAAATTCTTTCCTAGCTACATCTGGGGTACCACAAGGGTCAAACATGGATCCTTTACTATTTATACTATTCATAAACGGCATCACCAAAAATTTTCAAAGAGATTAGTATAGTCGAACATTGTCAGGAGTTACAATCAGATTTGGATACAGTGTATCAATGGACCCAAAAGAACAACCTACAATTTAATATTAGCAAATGTTTTGTTGTAACATATTTGCGAAAAATCAATAGCATTAGCTGAAATTATGAAATCAATTCTGTAACTTTATTTCGTAAAACTAAAATAAAGGATTTAGGTATTACATTTGACAATAAATTAGATTTTAATAAACTCATAGAATTATTAATTAATCAATCCTATAAGACACTGGGTTTCCTGTTACGCACATGTAAGCAATTCGCAAACATAAATACTCCCATGCATTGTTCAACACTGTCTAATACGATCTAAACTAGAATATTTAGCAATAATCTGGAACCTCCTATACACTTACCAAATTGTTGCACTGGAAACAATTTAATATACATTTTTCCGATACTGCTATTATTAAAAGGACACATTCTAAATGGGAAGGTAATTATAAAGATATACTATATCTGTATCAAATTGAAACACTTGAAAACGGAAGAAAACATTCAGATATAATTTTCTTATATCAAATCATTCATACTATTTTGGATGCTCCACATTTATTGAACTCAGTAAACCTTCACGTTCCACACTTAGGCACTAGACACGCTGTATCTTTTTCATACAGTTATCCAAGAACTAATTATCAAATGAATTCGCCACTCATACACATATGTGATGATGATTGAGCAGCGCAAAGGCCTCAATGGCCCCTGGCTAAGGCAAAGATCTTCCTCCATTTCTTCCTGTCTTTCATTAGTTCCTCCCAATTTTCTGTTATTCCAATTTCCAGCAGGTCATCTTTAACTTCTTCCAACCACGTTCTAGGACTCTAGGTGGTCTCCCCTTCTATTTCTTCCTTCTGCTTCTTCGTCCACTAATTTGTTAGCGATTCTGCTGTCGTCCATTCTTGACAGGTGTTCCAACCATCTTAATCCTCCTTGTTTAATATTCTCATCACCGGAACACCTTTGTAGAGATTATACAGTTCTTCATTCGTTCTCCTTCTCCACGTATTTTGAAATTTTCTGCCTCCATAGATTCTTCTTAGCATTTTTCGTTCCCATTTCGCTACCCGCTCTTTTACTTGGTCCGTTAACACTCACACCGTACATCACACCTGGCCTCATTAATGTTTCATACATCCGCACTTTAACTGCCCACGATATTTTTGTTGTCACTTAAAAGCGTGTTTAACATTCCCCCACTTCTGACACCTGCTGTTACGTGCCTCTCCACTTCTTCACCTAACTTCCCACTGCTTGCTACTTCTCTCTCTAGGTATGTAAAGGTCGCTACTTTCTCAAAACTATAATAGATACTTTATCTTCTGTTGGTTGACTATTAGGCCGAACTTTCTTCCTTCCAAGACTATTTTTGAAAAGACTCCCTTCAGTTCCTCTTGTGTTCTAGCTAGTATCGTTAAGTCATCTGCATATATGCTAGTAGCTGATAAGGGCTTTTGGGGATACTCTGATCTGCCCTGACCTTTGTTCTTCGTATTATCACCTCCAGAGCCACGTTAAATAGAGTTGGTGACATAGGGTCACCTTGCCGAAGCCCTTTTGGCATTTTGAAATTACCGGAGGTAACTCCTTCTATTCTTACTTTGCTTTCAGCTCCTGCCAAGGACATTCTCACTAATTGGACCAGCCACACTGGAATTTGTAGTTCTTCTAGGGCAATGTATAACTGCTGTCGATCTATAGAGTCATAAGCCTGCTTAGAATCTATGAAAAGGGTGTGCACTTGTATTTTCTTCCTCCTTGTCTTTTCCTGAAACATTTGTAACTTAAATATCTGATCGGTGACCGATCTCTGGTGTCTGAAACCGGCCTGATATTCCCCTATCTTCTGCTAAGAGATGTTCTTCAGCACCTCGTTTATTAACGTAGCCAGTACGAGAAGCGTTCAAATATGAATTATAATTTGAATTGCGCGCCAAAAGACAAACATACACAGGAGTTGTATACATTAATTAATGCTCTGGAACAAGTCCTAACTTTCAGGCGTTAAGTTGTCACAAGTCATTTTCGTTCAATTGGCAAGCATGAGTGAGGTGGGAGTGCATTCAAACGTCGAACAAGGCATTATTAGTATATTTCTTATCAACGAAGATATGAAACCATAAGAAATTTGTATAAGAGTTAAAAGACAGTTTGATGCTCAATCACTATCAGACATAAGCGTTTACAAAAGGAATAAAGCGTTTAAAGATGGCTGCCGGGAATCAACCGCATCTCGCAGTCCAAAAACGTTGACAACAGTTGTAGAGAATACTGACAGAGTAAAATGCACTTATTTGAAACGATCTTCGAATTACAGTGAAGGATATTTCTTCTGCATAAAATATCAGTAGGGGTAATTTCTATGTCTCTGTCTTACAGAGTAATTCTCGACCCCATTTCACACGCTGATTACGATTCAAAAATTGAAATATACGATGGTGCCCCATTTATCATAGGTTTCGGACCTTGCTACATCAGTTTTATATTTGTTTTGACTCTTAAAAGAGTTTCTAGGAGAAAAATATCTCGTTGTAATGAATAAGTTATCGAAATTGCTCGGGAATGGCTGTGAAAGCAGCCGAAGGAACTTTTTTCTCGTGGAATACAGAAACTTCCGGAAAGATGGCACAATTTTATTAAAAGAGAGGGAGAGTAGAAAAGGGATATAATATACATTGGAGTCCTTGTGTTCCTTTTTCAATAAATATTAAATTATAATTTATATCTGAGATAGGTCTATAATTAGCACATTCTTATCCCCCTATTTGCAAATTGGTACAATTACCGACTCTCTCCATTCTTTGGGCATTACACACGCATATGCAAATATTATAATAACATTGCAGCGCTATTAGATATATTTGAAGTGAACATGCAGAGATTGAAGAAAAACATTGAAAACAATTGATTTTTGATATGACAAGTATTTCGTTCTCTGTGATTTCTATAGTATTTACTCGTAATATTTTTTTCTAATTTAAATTAATTTAATTGTATTATACGTATGTATATATATATATATATATATACTCTTCCTATAATTACGTTTAACCTGTTGGAAGGTGCTGATAATAAATAAATAAATAAAACTATTTTGAAATTGTTCCAATACTTTTTGAAGACGAATTCAATTAGAATTTTAGAATTCTTTTTGTTTTCATTTTTTTTTATATCAATACTAATTTCATATTCTAAAAGCACATTCACTGTTCTAGTTTTCTACAAGTACGTATATTCATAAATAACATGTAGAAATGATAGCAAGCCGTACCTCATCAATCAGAAAACAAGTGCAAGCTTCGAATTGCCCTTATATTTTTAACGTGTTATATATATTCAAGTTTTTTTATAGATATAACTGCAACAATTTGCTTTAGAAGAATTCTTAATAGCTAAATAAAAAGGTTTGTGAAAATTGTTTGTCTTACGTTAGCTTTTCGAGATTTTCACACAAAACATTTAAACATTAAATCTGTCCTGGCGTCTTTACGAGATGTAGGTTTTTTGCTGTGCAGTGATGAGCATTGTATCCTTCAAATTAATGGTTAATTGTTAACTATTCATGTTGTAGTATGCAATAACTTAGATGCATAAGATTTCTTTTACAATAAAGGTATCTTTATTGTATTGTAAACAAACTAATGGCTACCTGCAATTATAATAGACTGTGTGGAAACTGAAATTGAATTGAGTAGCATACGTATGCAATAGTAATTTGTACAAGTTTTGTAAGTCATACTTTTTTTCATGAATTTGCAGGTTGACAATGAGGGCGAAGCACGAGTTAATCAAGCAAATGAATGAAAAAAAGGACTTTCAAAACGTGTTTTGTATAGTGATCTCTTGGTCGAAATTTAGTCGAAAAGAACTTCGGAATTGACAACAGAACTGTCAAATTGACATTTCAATAAAATAGTTGAAAAAGTGTACTTTTTTTCACGATTTTTGCGTTAAAAAAAGTGGAACTTTCAATACGATTTTTTGTTAAAAAAAAGACGACTTTCACAATCACTATGCAAAAAATAATGTTTACAGTACGACCGAAACTTAAGTGAGGCATAAATTGAAGTTTTTTTTTGAATCCGGTTCAAAATAAACGACAGTAATAATGAACCGCTAGGAAAAATAGTGAACGGCAACGGAATAAGAAATTGCTTCATATAAATGAAGTACATGAAGTACTGCCATGTTGCATCGTCATAAATTATAAAATTACTTGTACATAATAGTTATTTACTATACAAGTGGGATAAGTGCATCATTAATAGGTATACCTATGTAAGCACACAAGTATATTAATGATGCATTATCACACATATATTGCACAAAATGTTATATACAACTGCCCAAAGTTGAGAAAAGTGCAGTAAGAGACACATCAGATCTGCTATTTTCAAATATGTTTTATTAGGCAAATAGTACTTCATTCTTTTGACACTATTTCCGTTAGGTGATGAAGCGATATATAAGTAAGTATAATTTGGAAACATATGTTTCTAAATACCTCTCTTTCTAAATATATTAAGGTTTACAGAATAAGGTTGGAAATTATTTAAATTTGCGTTGACTGACTTCTTCGTTTTTGTAACCATATCTAATAAAATTAGATTATTTTTTAAATATATAAGTGTTTACATCACGCGTCCCTAGATGGCGAAATAGATGTTTAAAAAAGCTGAGATAGTCAAAGTTTAAAATAGATATTTATGCATTAAGAGAGGTATGAATATGTTCTTTCCCTGAGGTTGACAGCCTAAGGTAAAGAACATGAATATTGAATATCTCTCGTGGTGCATACAATATTTTATTTACCAGTATATTAGTAAAAATAGTATCAAATTTTAAAATGTCGTAATGACATTTAATTTAGAATATGTAAGTAACATCAAGGGCTGTCTCAATGTATAGTTGCTAAAACGTTATTTGTATTTGCATGGTTACCATGAAGTTGAGGGTGAAATAATTTGACAAGTCCCTTGGGAGTTATGAGTAGTTCTTCATATTTCGTATCTATGATGAAAATGTACAATTTCATGTTGCTTGTAAATAAAACATGTTTTCTCTATTCCATCTGTCTGGCTGTGACTGCCTGTCTGTTGCCGGTATAATTCAAAAGTTATTTGTTCGAGCAAAACGATATTTTGCATGCGGACTGTAGGCCTTCTTGGCATGAAAACGAGAAAATTTCGGGAAAGTATACACAAAGTGAACGAACACCTTAAAAAACATAATTCTTCTAATTTTTGCTTTCTCAACACTGTGTCTAGGTGCACTCCAGAATGCACTCCAAATCGTGACAGTCATTGAATCCTCCTGCAGGTAATGCTTTTTTATTAAAACATTTATTTAATTTGCATTATCAAATGTTTCCTCCTATTGTTTCGGGATTTGTACGAACGTGAAAATATATTCACCCCTACATTCCTGTGATTTTGAAAATTGTTTAGTGCCACAACGTCCACTGGCAAGGGAAGTTTGGAGTAAAGCCCTTAACAGATTTTTTATAATTGCTAAAATTCGTCATACAAACTGTGTATAAGTCTTAAAGCTATTATTAAGCCAATTTAACAACATAAAAAGTCATTAATTACGAAATCTACCTCAAATTTCTATAAACCAAGCAAACTCTGCAGGTCTTTGATTTTACTGTTTTGTATCGTATTAGTACAGGGTTCTCCAACTGGTATGGCTTAACTTTAGCATATAATTGCACCAGAATTGACTAGGCGAGGTAAACTAGTACCTACGAAAATGTCTTCTACAATATTTCAGAAAGGAAAAAACATGAGAGTATTAACAGGTGCCCTACTTTGGTATGTTGCAATATTAATAATTTTCTCTCATTCGTTAGGGTGAATAGTATAACCTAATATTCACTAAAGCGGCACAAGGAGGAGTACATACAAGTGCAGATAGAGAGTGCGGTTTCTGCCTAACCCTACCATTATGGATTGTTGTCTCGTTCGACTTCTCAAAATATGTATTACATCGGAGGAAAGAGAGAACAGAACAACCGACAGATTGTTCATCCTAAGCAACAGATAATGAAAAAAAAGTAATAATTCATCTTGGTATCAACATTTTCCGATTGGTAGAAACGAAATCTCTAAGTGGGCAAAGAAAGCAGCTCAGAAAGTAGGGTAGGACTCACCAGGATCACCTGAAGACGGGCGTAGATCAACACTCCCAAAATGTCGTGTGATATACACCCTAGAAAGTTCGATAAAACAAAATATGGTTTGCACGTGAAATAATTTACGTGATATGTTGCAATCATAATAACAGACACAAAAAGAAATAAATGAAAATTGACTGCAATAGCTTACAAAAACAAAAGAACATCCTTGCAAAGACATTTCTTGCCACCGTCTTCAAAGAAATTGCTTTTAATACCAAAACCTGGAATTGACGTTTCCCTTACTGATACGAGTACAAGAAGGTATATGTTGCTAGACAACACTTTTAATTCCTAGATTTAAAAGTACTTTTACGTCCGAGGAACTAAAAGTAAATTATATGTGGTCGCTTACAGATGTAGACACAACATTCACAACACAACACAGGCATCAAGCTCTGCAGCGACAGAGGCTGGCACACAGAATTACAATGACCTCCCGCTTCAGCTCTATATCCTCCACAAGGGTGGGTAGCGGGGCACCCTGCAGTCAATTATTCGTTATTAAATATTTAACGTGAAATTAACGTGAAACGTGAATCACGCTTTGGAGATGTTCACTCACGTCCATGACCCGATTTTCAAATACTACTCACGTTTACGACGGGGCCAGTCGTGACCCAGCGTGAGCCGACTGTGTTCACGTCACGCGCCCATCTCTCACCAGAATCTTCCCAAGAATTGTTTACCAAAACTTTCAATATCTTTATCAATTGTACAAATGTAACTATAAATAATAATTAATATTTTTTTTACTTAGGAAACTGTTCAAAATAAAATGTTAATACGATATTTCGATTTAATTCAATTTCATTCAGGAACTAATCTTAAAATATACATCTCGTACAATGAATTCAATCTATCAAAATTACGCAAAGCTACGTTGTTAACAAAATTTTGTTTTTGAGCAAATGTTCTCGTTCCTAATAATTTAAAATATAAGCCCTCGGCCTTATGATCTGGAGATTTTCTCAAATTATTATTAACTCAAATATATTTCTAAAAGCAAAATTTCCCTAACAACTAACTTTGTATGTAAACTAGCCTGAATAATTTTAGACGATTTTGTGTCAAAATGTTTTGCTCTGAATAAATATTGTTATAATTGACTATGTTATAATGGTCTTTATATATGTAAATGGTTTTATGTTATAGCAATATTTATTATGCTTTAACTATTACGTCTGACTTTTACTATACTTTAGTTTATTTTCAATTAATTAATTCTCTTTTAAAATGAATTTAAGTAACTCATTTACCCTTTTATAAATTATGAATGATCAATATTATTAAATATCTCTAGCTCCGGTAGAAAACATTTACTCTTAACAAAAAACACAGATCGGATTCGCTCATAATCAAGACTGCTTTTATTCTTGAAAATTCATTTTTTAATTTCGTGACAACTTGTACGTCTGTCAATGTCACTTTAAAGTATGCAAATGCAAAATTAATTAGAAATACCTTTTCGTTACATTACTTGTCATTCAACAAATATCAAATAGTAAGTACTCCCCTCTTTAAAATTACCTCACTTCACTCTATATTTTTCTTTCAGTTTCTACATAAATACCTGTAGCCTGTTACCTGTCCATGGACCTCGCCAGTCTCCTTTACCAAGCCAAATGCATCCGCTAGTCTCACAGCAATATTCCAACGTCCAGACAAATCCCAGTACGAACTCAACCAACCACCAGGAACCGCAAAAACTTTCCAGCCAAACACGACAAGGCACCTACCAATTTTCTCCAACAGAACTGCCAAAAACTGACCAGCAGCAAACGCCTACCACGTCTTCCTTCCAAAATTTCCAAGCCACCGACAAGCTAGTATCACGAACCTCGACTAGATGCTAGGTACAAGATGTCACTTCAATAACAATCTTGGCGAATTACAACTCCAGCAGGTGAAAAACCTTCTATCCGCACCACAAGATGCTCACTCTGCTAACAAACTCGATGTAAACCACTGCCAGTAAAACCATTCCCTGCTATCCAATTCATATGGTGTAATTGATTGACAATAAACTTAGTTCTGCATCCAATTCCAGAAATTGCTTTTGTAGATTATAGCTGTATTACATATGGTACTCTCACCACATCCTTTCTTCTCTTTACCATCTCCACATCTTCAAATATTTTAAAATTTTCTTTTAATCCTCTTTTCGCAAGTTTATTTTAATTCACAAGCCTTTACGTTTCAAACAGATTAAAACTTTTTCTAAGCTAAAGGAATTTTCTTAAAGAACTTGAATTATACATTTAATAAACTTACTAATGACGTTTCTCACAAAAAATAGTTACTTACAGACAATATTTTCAATAATGGCAATAGACTAGATTGATTGTATTATATTTATTCGGCTACCATCTCCTAAAGGAGGCTATAATTTAACACATTCCATACGTCAAAAGCACATTATTATTACATACTTTGCAATAAAAAATTTATTGCACCCATCTGTCACTTTATTCCACACTTCTGTAAAAACTCTTTATTAAATGTGGTGGGTTTTCAATTTAAAATAATGAAAGCATACCTAACATGATTTTCAATGATTTTTTAATTTGAAATGGCGTTGACGTTAAGTAATCTCTTTTAGCATAAATATATTATGGCAGTCGAAAAAAAATATGTATACGACTCATAACTAAAGCTTCTTTTTGTACATTTAAAGAATTCGCCTTCGACTCATTCTTTAAACTTTTTTATGCTTGCAAAAGAGTGGCCCTAGACAGTGGAAAAAGTTCGATAAAGCATATCATATTAGACCACTGCCAAAAATGACATCATTCAGAGAACAAATTTAACTAATCGTTTCGACACAAACTGACGCAAAACCTAACCTTCTAACCTCGAATTTGACATAAACTTATAGTGACATCAACATAAACAGTACCAACCTAAGAAAAAAAATCACAACCATTTATGGTCACTCGGTATTACGCAGTATTATCAATATTACCAAAATGCTTACACATTAAAAAAATAACGTTGGCTAGCAAATGTATTTTTTATAACAATGGCAATTACAGCAAAACATATTTTTATCAACGGTAATATCCCAAGTGCATTAAAATAGCGGATTAAAGTTTAACGTTTTCTGACAGAATGTTTTGCTAAGAAATTTATCTAGTAAATGTGCTGCGTAATTAATGTTTTGGATTTATAGGTAGGAATATTTACTAAATATATTTATTCACAGCAAAAAATGTTGACACAAAATCGCCTAAAATTATTCAGGCTAGTTTACATACAAACCTAGCTGTTAGGGAAATTTTGCTTAGCAATATATTTGAGTTAATAATAATTTTATAAAATCCCCTGATCGTAAGGCCGAGGGCTTATACTTTAAATTATTATCAACAAAAACATTTGCCTAAAAACAGAATTTTCTTAACAACGTAGCTTTACGGAATTTTGATAGATTGAATTCATTGTACGAGATGTATATTTTGAGATTATTTCCTGAATGAAATCGAATTAAATCGAAATAGCCCATTAACATTTTATTTTGAACATAGTTTCCTAAGTAAGAAACAATATTAATTATTATTTACGGTAACATTTGTACAATTGATTAAGATATTGCAATGTTTGGTAAATAATTCTTGGGAAGATTCTGGTTAGAGATGGGCGCATGACGTGAAAACAGTCGGGTCACGATGGGTCACGGCGGATCCCGTCGTGACCGTGAATAATATTTCAAAATCGAGTGAACATTTCCAAGGCGTGATTCACGTTTCACGTTAATTTCACGTTAAATATTTAATAACGAATAATTGATTGCAGTGTACCCCGCTCCCCCGCTGCCCCCCCCCCATGTGGCGGATCTAGAGCTGGAATGAGAGGTTATTGTACTTCTGTTTGGCAGTCTGCAGCGACCGAGCTTGCTACCTGTGTTGTGTTGTGAATGTTCTGTCTACATCTATTAGTGACCAAATAGAGTTTACTTTTAGTTCCTCGGACGTAAAAGTACCTTTAAACCTAGGAATTAAAAGTGTTGCCTAGTACCTTTTGTACTCTTATCAGTAAGGGAAACGTCAATTCCAGCTTTTGGCATTAAAAGTAATTTCTTTGAAGACGGTGGCAAGAAATGTCTTTGCAAGAATATTTTTTGTTTGTGTAAGCTATTTTAGTCAATTTTCATTTATTGTTTGTGTCTGATATTCTGATTGGAACATATCACGTAAATTATTTTGTGCAAAATATATGTTTTTAAATTTCATTTAAAAAAGTAGGCTTTTTTTAATTAATTTCGGTGTATGAAGTGCCAATCTTTTTCACTCAGGGAAAAAAAGTGACACTTTGCTTTTAATTTAGAATGAACGATTCTAATTGGACGTTTTCTTAGTTACCAATAGACATTTCCTTAGTTACCAGAACTGACCAACGCACTTGACTAAAATGAAGGCAAATACAATTCTATACAAAATAGGCTTGGATTTAAATGTTTAATGAAATTTTCAAAAATCTTATAGACAACTCGTGTTAGAGTGCTTATTTTTCACGCGTATGGAATATTAAACTCGGCTGCGCCTGGTTTAATAATCCTCCACACGTGTGCAAAAAACAAAAAACACTTGTGATCTAAATAACTATTATTTTAGAGTTTTAATTTTTGTGCGGGTTCTTTATTGGTTTTAAAGTTGAACATTCTGTAGTATGTGAATTTGAATTTCCAAATAAAAGCTGTAGGTCACGTCGTGAGTGGAGGGTCACGCCGTGAACGTGAGCGTGCGTGAATGTGAGCAAGCGTAAAATGTGCATGACATTAGTGAATATTCACTTACACGCCCATCTCTAATTCTGGTCTTGAATGTTCTTCTGGCACAACAGTTTCAGTCCTAATTCTACTGACCGAATACGAATCGTTTGGTAGTGGTTATTTCGTATTTATATTGGGGTCTTGAACATTTGCCACGCTATTGATAATGCCCACATAGTGCTCAGCATCCATTTGAAGGTATTGCATTGCCATAACCGGTTATTTTTATAAGCTACTAATCATTAGTAGGTATCACTTTTCGCCACATTACTAACTGCAGTTGATGGATTTGAATTACTGATGATTTTGAGGTTTGCTGTATCTACCTTACTTTCTGAGCTGCTTTCTTTGCCCACAAGAGATTTCGTTTCTACTAATCGGAAAATTTTGATACCAAGATGAATTATTACTTTTCTTCCAAACTCTGTTGCTTAGGATAAAGAATCTGTTGGTTGTTATGTTCTCCCTTTCCTCGGATGTAATACATATTTTGAGAAGTCGAACGAGACAACAATCCATAATGGTAGGGTTGGGCAGAAGCCACTTGCTATCTGCACATTTATGTACTCCTCTTTGTGCCGTTTTAGTGAATATTAGGTTATACTATTCACCCTAACGAATGAGAGAAAATTATTAGTATTGCAACATACCAAAGTAGGTCACCTGTTAATACTCTCATGTTGTTGATTTTCTCCCTGACATATTCTAGAAGAATATTGTTTGTGCTAGTTGACCTCGTCAAGTCAATTTTGGGGCAATTATATGATAACGTTTTCTTTTCCCCTATGGGAGTGTTTTATGGTAATATTTGAAAGAAAGGGTGTATAAAAACTGATCACATAAAATTCAAGCAACAAAAGAGAATATTTCCTAGGAACTCTACAGTTGTAGTGACGAGTTATTAATGAGAGTTATGCAAAGTTTTCGAAATCGGTAGCCGTAGTGGTGGTTATCTATTTTTAAGAATTAAAATTGGATAATGTAGAATTGTTCAAAATTCCAAAGTTATTTAATTTCATCATTTTTACAGTCGTATGAAAATTGGTCATACCAATTGGAGAACCCTCTACTAATACAATACAAAACATAGTAAACTCAAAGACCTGTATATTTTGCGTGGTTTATGGAAACATTGTGAAATTTGAGGTAGATTCCGTAAATTTGTTAAATTACTTTTTATATTGTTACATTGGCTTAATAATAGCTTTTAAGACTTATCCACAGCTTGTATGACGATTTTTGCAATTATACAAAATCTGTTAAGGGCTTTACTCGGAACTTCCCTCGCCAGTAGACGTTGTGGCACTAAACAGTTTTAAAAATCAAAGGAAATAGGGGTGAAGATATTTTCACGTTCGCAGTAATCTCAAAACAATAGAAGGAAACACTTGATAATGCGAATTAAATAAATGTTTTAATAAATAGCATTACCTGCAGTAGGATATAATGGCAATCAGGATTTGCAGTGCACCTAATATCAAAAATTGCCTGCACTCTGGTGTCTATCTAGACACAGTGTTGAGTTAAAGCAAAAATAAGTAGAATTATATTTTTTACACCTTGTGTATACTCGTACTTTACCGAAATTTTCTGGGTATCATGCCAGGAAGGCATATAATCCGCATGCAAAATATCGTCTTCCTCCAACAAATAATTTTTGAGTAATACCGGCAGCAGACAGGCAGGCAGGCAGACAGACAGTGGAATAAGGAAAACCTATTTTTCGTCATCTAGGGACAAGGGATGTAAAAACTTATATATTTAAAAAATAATCTTATTTTATTAGATATGGTTACAAAAACGTAGAAGTCAGTCAAAGTATATTTAAATAATTTCCAATCCTATTATGTAAACCTTGACATATTTAAGAAGGGGGTATTTAGAAAAATAAACTTATATATCGTAACATTGAAATGGATTGGTTGTACAAATTAAAATTAAAATTAATAAATAACTAAATACTATGGCAACATATTTGCAATCCAATGCAAAGGCAATGTTACTTAAATAGCTATTTATATATCTAGGGAGCAAAGGTATTCATTTCCTCCCGAGTGGGAATTTAACAGGGAGGAAACGAACCTTTGCTGCAGTGATATATATATATATATGATTTTTTTCTTCGAACGCATGTTATATTGCGCGAAATTTCAAAAATTTTGCTTTAGTAAATCATTACCGTGACTCTAGATTTCTGTAGTGACATTTTGTCTAATTTCCAAATCAGCATAACTTTGTAAAGCTTTGGTGTGATATCCATGGTGACATAAACACAAATGCCGGAGCAAATAAAAATTGGCTCCCGCTGGTGGAAAATTGACAGTTTTGTTTCCTAAAACTAGGGCGCAAAAGCCGACTTTCTATACAGTGAGTAGAAAAAATATAATAAGTAGATATAACCAGTTTGAAAATTTAATTTAGTAAATTTATAAAGCCTACCCTTTCGCTTGAAGAAAAATAAAAATTAACATTACTAAGCGCAATGTGATACTACAAATATTAAAATGTTTACTTATTTACATAAAATAAAAACTAATAACGGGAGTGAGTAGTATAACTAATTGTTTAAGGTAACATAACATAGCTACTAGGTATTACAAAATTGCGAAATGTTTATTTCCCGTGCCTTTACCTTTATTTTGAATAGGTACTAATAATAAAAATGTGTATATGGGAAGTTAGTTTTTAAAAAATTGAGTCATCTGTTATAAAAGTAATAAAAGAGGAAAATGAGTTAAATAAAGTACCTACTATAAAAAGCTTTTTGTTTTATTAGGTTGAATTATAGAAGCCAGGATGGTCATGTAATACCATTATTGCCTTTTCTTAAATTCTTTTAACATCGAAATATACTAAAAACAAAGTAAATAACCGAAAATTATGACAACAAAAATAGCCGAAAATTAATTTAAAAAAATTATAAATCAGTTGTTATAGTTTGGATAAAGTAAACATCAATATTACTGCATCAGGATTTTACCCAGCTTACTTTCAATAATTATGTGACAAAGTCAACCCGAATTGTTGTTCGGGCTTCAGTCCTCCCCCAAAAGTATTTGAATACGTTGCCCCCAACTTCGTGTTTCCATCATTAGCGATAGGGACAGCAACTCCTCCCGTAGCAGTTACGAATGGGGTCCCCGCAGGATGTGATCCAGCAACAAAAGCGTCGGTGCCGCTGCTGTGCTGGTATTTCAGCCCGAGTGTGTTAACATCAGGTGCTAACTGCTGAAAGTCGCTGCTGAAAGTCTTCTGGTGCTGTCCGTACACCTGCAGATGGTGATCCGGAGTATTCAGAACTCCCACTTGACCTTGAATGTTTCCTTGGAAAGCGCCATTACCTGACCCAGCAAGACCAGCTGATAATCCGTGTCCTTCAGGGGTTGATAGAAAATCGTGGTTGAAGTTGAAGCTGTTAGTTTGGCGGCGAGTACGGGGTTGTGGTTGCTCTTCTAACGAAAGTTTTGTTGGCAGTTCTATAACTCCAGCTTGAGTTTGCAAGATGCACAAAACTGTAACAAGAATGAGCAAAAATTGCACCATATTTCGTTGTGGGAAAGACTGCAATTGGCAGAAAACGGGACTGCACTAGTAGTGATTTTCCAAAAGGTTTATATACTTGCAAGACATTATTTAATTTATTTATGTATTTTCTTGGGTATTCCCATTATCATATGTAACTATTTTGGTGTTTAAATTTTTCCTGTTTTTCTTAAAACTGGTATGGTTCAGAGCTGCTATTAGGTTATCTAATTCAGTAGTTTGTCATTGCTGCTGAATATATTTATTATCGCCAACGTTTTACATTTCTTAACAGTTAATTATGACGTTCTTTTTGGTTTTTATCACTTGAACAGTTTACAGTTTACGTAAAAAAATATATTGAGGAAAAAGATTAAATAAAGAGCGATATATACTTTGTTTTAAAATAGTCGGTGATAATATTAATTGCAATTTTACTCAGAAATTATTTTAGCCTATATTTTCCTGTTGAGATGTTCATAGCAAATAAGATAATTGGTGAAAGGGACTTTACCTTTTTTTAAATTAGCTTTTACTGTACGTATATTACGAGAACTTATGTTATTTTTATGAAATTACTTGTAAATAAAATAAAATTGTATAATCAGCAAAAACCCGTGTACATCTTGGTTAGTAAAATTAAAATTTTTAGAGCACAAAATGTTATATATTTTAACAGATACTTTATGATTATGCTAAAGTTATCTTGTTATCGAAAGTGTGATTTCTGTGAAATGCTTAAACTGCAAGAGAAAATTTATTTATTTAAGCTGAATTGTTTATATGTATATGAGCAGAATTTAGACAAAAAAAGAGAAGAAAAAATAATTGTTAGTAATTAAGAAGAGTAGTTAACATAAATTATTAATAGCAGAGTGACTGAATACAATTAATTTAGAAAATTACACAATTTTCGACGTGAGCTATAAGAAAATAATATTTTCTTGCTTCTTATACTCATATGTTTTCCCTAAATATATTGCTTAAATTAAAAGAAAACAGTATTCATTTCACAATTTTAGCACGGATTGAAAGTTGTTTATTATACTATATTTAAACTTTCTGCTATTGAAAAACGATAGCTGCAGCATTCCACAGTCAGAGCTACTAATAGTAATTTATTATACAAGACGATAAAGTTAAATTTTATCCACGAGTGAATCGTTTAACGTCGAGACGTTAATGATTCAAGAGTGGATAGAAATAACTTTATCGTCGTGTATAATACAATATTTTTTTCTATAGCAAGAACTTTAACAATTTCAAAAGAAAATAATGACAGTCAATCACATTTCAAAATGTCAGTAGCTAGATTGGGTTGCTACGATAATACGAAGCTGTCATATTTAATTTAAACAAAAGTTAGAAAATTAAATGACTTTATCTATCCTTGATGTTAAAGTGCTACTTTATCTACCCTTGCTGTTAAAGTAAAACTTGACCTTTTGTTTTGAGTTGATAAAAGCACACTTTAACATGTGCTATAGAAAAAAATATAATGTTTCTGAATTATAACAAAACCTGAAAGTTAGACAACTTAAAGTACTTGGGAGAAATACAGGTTGCATAATCTTCATCTAGTATTTAATTTCAAACAGAAGGCTAATTTGGGAATTTTCAAATTAAAAATAAAAGAGAGCAACCGCTTCCTGTTTTGAATAAAAAACAAATTGGGGTTTCAAAGCGTCCAGCAACAAATAAGTTAGGAGCTGATTCCTAGCCTAAAAGGATAATAGAAAATAAAATCTTCCATCTGTAAGGTTGTAATTAATCTAATTCTGCATTATATTATAGAGTAATGGTTTTTCAGGCCAATAGATTTAATTCATTGGGCAGATTCTTAATAGATAAAGCAGTTGCAAATTAACTGGTAGGTACATACATTGGCGATCAGTATATATCCTAGTAGAAGTGTCTTTGGTTTAGTTTTTTGCTTCCCCTGCAATTCTTTGCTATCTTTGAGCACCGAACGTTATGATTCAGTTGGATAAAGTCGCACGGAGTCTCGACAAAGCCTTTTTAGAGGGCGTAATAGAAATAGAAGATAATGTTAGACCATCACTAAAGCTCCTTAAGATTTACCCACCCAAAAAACCGCTTCATTAGTATGGCGATGAAATTGTTTCTTGTTAATAGAGAGTTCAACTCGATGGGCAAGGCAACAGTTCCTGGCTGCATAGGATCGTCTCATTTTTAGTTATGACAGTCCTACACCGCAAGAAAATTGTATAAACATAAACTATTCAGTTCAGTTATAACCCGAAATATGTCAAAGTTACAAGTTTAAAATGTAGTTGTGGCATTTAATCTATCGTCAATAACTTCATAATAATGTAACAAAAAGATTTAATTACATTTCAGTAGCAATGCTAAATGAGCCAAATAGATGGCCACCCGGTTATATTTGTAAATGTCACTTAGGGTTTAATGTTATACCGCAGGTATGTGTCAAATAATGGGCATTTCTTATACTTTAGAAATGTGAATTGAGTTATCCAATAAATCATTTAATAGCCATCATTGCGAAAAGAAATAGGTTAAGCGGGTATAAAGAGCTCTTTAAATTTACCTTACCCGAATATGCAGAATTTCAGAAAATAAAGAAAACCTTTCTATAAATCTCATGATTATTTAAACAATTTAAATCAAGCTGATATGAACTCTAATCCGATATTTCAGTATAAAGTGTCATTTATAAACTGCCATAGTAGATAAACCTATATTATATTAAACTCATAATTAATCAATTAACCTAACCTCTAAATTACATGATTGGATGTATTGTAATGGTAGTAAGCCTACGACTCGACTCTGCTAGCAGTGCAACATAATGGACCAATTCAATAAGCACAGAGTTGGGGTGTTTTATGTAGCTGCAATGTTAAACTAAAAATTCAAACAGTAAATGCATTGATAATGAGATGCGAGAAATAATAAAGTAGTTGAGTAAGGAACGCAGAAGGTAGAGCTCGTTTTCACAGGGGTCGAAGTTGACTTTTAAATAAATAAAAATAATAGGTTTGTGCATAATAGAAAGCCGAACCGAAAAAAATTAATAGACACAAAAAGGTTTCCTATGTGCAGATTAAAAGAAGCGTAGTTTGTTATTAAATGTCAATAAAAGTGAAATTTGTGAGGAATCTAATAGGTAAAGAAAGATAGAATCAAATAACAGGACATTGCAAAAGAGCAATTCGAAAAGCAGACAGCAGGACATGAACGAAGCAAATGAGTAGTGGTGAACTCGAACAAATCAGTGCATTTAGGATTACAATTAGTGCAAAAGCAGAACAGTGGTTAAAATTAAAGGTGTGTGTGCGCAGCGCTACCGAAATAATTTTAGATGTAAGAAAAGACAATAACTTAGATGATAAGAAGAATGTAAAATAAAGTTTATGTAATCAAATCTATTTCCATTTTCTACTTTAAGTTATCAAACATAATTTTCGTTAATATTGTCTCATAGCAGCCAGATTCGTTTTTGTTTAATAACGGGAGAGAACAATTGAAAATTAATTACTTGACTGTTTGTTGAAATTTGTGCTCCATATTTTTATAGAATTTTGATAATAAAAGCGTTTTCCAAGCTAAAAAAGTATACCAGTTTATTGCCCAAGTGCCTGGGTATATTTGGGTGTATTTTCAACAAGTTCCGCAACAAAAAACATACAAAATCTGTAGTTTCATCTACGAGGAAATCGGGGCCGATCAACTCCATTTTGCGAACTTCGACTACGGCCAAGAGGAGCATCGCAGCCAAGAGATCAGCAGTCTACGACAGAGGACAGGTCTACAAGAACGTCTCCAACAGATTTGGCAGAAAGGGGACCAAGAATAGCGGAGACAATCCAACGGCGTCATTTCCAGAAGGGGCGATGCAGTCCAACGAATGTTTATAAGGTACCATTTAGCCTAAAAAAATTAGTGTCAGCGTCCGGAAAACGAGTTGCATACGACTTCAAACCTTTTAAAGAAGAGGAGATCCTTTCCAAGGCCCTAGCTAAGCCGCATTTTAAGTAATTAGCCTGGCGTCAGTAAAATCCGTGGTTTTGGCGGAAGTTGAAGCTGTGCAGGAAGCGACCAGAAACAATTGCCAATATTTGGACGGCGTCTGCCTGACGTCACGAAATACGTAAGTAACTGCTAGAAACAAAAGTTGTTATTTGTCGTCAAGCGCGAAATTTTGAATAATTACCTTGCAAATTCTCATATTTTACACGTATTATCACTTTCAAAGCACTGCAGTGTTTACTAGTCAACCGATTTTTAATTTGACAAATTTGTGTACCTTGAGCGACCGCGTATTTGAACTACTGACTGTGTATGGTACCATTTCAGATCAATTTTAAAGTACAGTCGATTTCGGAACTCACCCTGAGATTAAAGAGCTTGTATTCTGTCGAGAGCTAGCGTTTTTCTAATTAATTGCAGTTGAATAAAATATAAAGGGGGGCCTACGACCATTTATTTTGTGCACTAAATCAGTACATTTAATATTTTAGCCAGCCTAGTAATTTAATTACAGGCAAAGTTCGAACACAGTAAAATATTAAACAGTGAATTGTGTATTCGGATTTGCCGTAACTTATATAAAAGACAATTACATTAAATTAATATAAAAGACAATTATAGAGCAGTCCATTTCATATTGGCGCCCAACGTGGGTGCAAAAGTGAATTAATTATTAGACGGTCCTATTAGAATAAACACTTGGGAGCCATCACAGTATATATAAATATTATAGAAAAAATGAACAATTTAATAAAGTTATTGATGCCCAATACTTCTTTCTTAGTGAACCTAAAATTTTTATGCGAAAGTGAAGTAAACAAAATCTCACATTTATCATACCCGTATCGCAGCCGAGAATTGAGCCAGTCGGAGTTATGTAGCCTTCTAAGGTAGGATGCAATAGTTGGTCCATAGGCTGTAAAAGCCATCAAACAGCAATTTGCAGATCCACATTCTTTTACTGAAGACGTTCTGCAAGTGATTTAGAAATAAGTAAAGTTCATTCACAAAGTGGTAAAATTGAAACCTATAGGCCAGTCGGCAGGGAGTTGAAAAGTATGGCTTGCTTATATTATACAATTGCAATTTTACTCAGAAATTATTTTAGCGTATATTTTCCTGTTGAAATGTTCTTAGTAAATAAGATAATTGAGAAAAGAGACTTCACTTTCTTCTAAATTAGCTTTTACTGTACGTATATTGCGAGAACTTATGTTATTTTTATAAAATTACTTATAAATAAAATAAAATTGTATATTTAGCCGTGTACATCTTGGTTACTAAAATTTAAATTTTAGAGCACAACATTTTATGGAGTTATACTTATGTACAGACTTCTATTGTTAAGATAGACATAGGGCTATGCTAAAGCTGCGTTGTTATCGAAAGTATGGTTTGTGTGAAATGCTTAATACTGCAAGAGAAAAATAATTTATTTAAGCTGAATTGTGTATACAGTCTGTTCTACAAAAAAGGCCCCGCCTTCTAGCTACTTTATTATTTATTTTAGACCCCATAAACCTTATAGCAAATCAAATGGCACATAAAAACCTACATTTTAACACTATCAAAAAAATTTTATCTTCAATTGTTTCAGAGTGGCGACGTCACATGCAATTTTTTTAAATGACACTGTATATATTTTTTTACATTTTCTGGTAGAGGTTTTTTTCTCTTTTCAATAATATAAATATTTTATGCACTTGCATAAGAAAATTTTCGAGAAAAATTAAAAAACTTTTTTATCGGTGGGAGGCCACGATACAAAACTATAAACAAAAGTGTAACTCAGAAAAACAAAACAATAAACACTTTAGATTATTCTGAAATCTGACAGTTAAAGCATTTGTCTACTATTTGTTTTGTTTTTCTGACTTACGCTTTTGTTTATAGTTTTGTATCATGGCCTCCCACTGTGAAAAAGTTTTTGTAATTTTTCACGAAAATTTTCTTATGCAAGTGCATGAAATATTTATATTGTTGAAAAGAGAAAAAAAACCTCTACCAGAAAATGTAAAAAAATATATACAGTATCATTTAAAAAATTGCATGAGAAGTCACCAATCTGAAACAATTGAAGATAAAAATTTTTTGATTGTGTTAAAATGTAGGGTTTTATGTGTCATTTGATTTGACATAAGGTTTATTGGGTCTCAAATAAATAATAAAGTTGCTAGAAGGCGGGGCCTTTTTTGTAGAACAGACTGTATGTATGCGAGTAGAATTTTCTACCTTCGAAATTACAGCCATTTAGACAAAAAGGAGAAGAGAAAATAATTTTTAGTAATTAAGAAGAGTAGTGGATATAAATTATTAATAGCAGATCAAACTAAAGTGAGTAACTGAATAAAAACATTTAGAAAATATTGTAATGGTTTTATTATGAGGGTTTAATATAAGGGAATTAAAATTATTAAAAATATTTAATTAAAACTGTTGAAAGTGAATTTATGTATTTAAAAAGAAATCTGATTTATTAAATATGTATTTGGAAAATAATAGATTAAAATACACATCCAATTGGACAATGCGAGAAAAGAATACAGTAAAAATTACAAAGATGAATTTAAGTATTAGGATATCAAAATTATTAATATGTATTTGGTAAAATAATGAAATATAATTTAAATTCAAATTTAATAATGCAATATAAGAAACAGAAAGGTTCTAAAATAATTTAATTATTATCTGAAATAAAGTGGAGGATCAATCTGAAATACCTATTCGAGAAATATCATTTAAAATAGTGGGTGTTAAATAAATATGATACAGATTATATAAAGTGTTGGACTTTAAAAAATATGCAAAACAATATCACTAAGGAGATTTTTAATTGTTATTAAGATGTAAAAACAATTTTGGACTGCAAAAATGTAATACGTTTGTAAGCGGCTAAAAATTCTAAAATAAACCCTTTATAAAACGATTTTGAATCTGTTTGATTTGAAGATATGGTGATGTTACAGAGAAGTTTGGATATGGTGAGAGTGCCATATGTAAAACAGTTACAATCTACAAAAGCAATTTCTGGAATTGGATCCAGAACTAAGTTTATTATCAATTAATTACAGCATATGAGTTGGATAGCAGGGGCTGGTTTTACTGGAAGTGGGTTACATTGATTTTGTTAGCAGAGGGAACGTCCTATTGTATAGATAAAAGGTTTTTATCTGCTGGAATTGTACTTCGCCAAGCTTGTTATTGAATTAACATTTTGTAACTTGCATCTAGTCGAGGTTCGTGGTACTAGGTTGTCAACGGCTTGTGAATTTTGGAAGGAAGACGTGGATGGCGTTTGCTTCTGATCAGTTTTGACAGTCTGTTGGAGAAAACTGGTGTCTTGTCGTGTTTGGCTGGGAGGTGTCTGCGGATACTGGTGGTTGGTTGCATTCGTGCTGGGATTTGTCTGGACATTGGGAGATTTCTATGAGGTTATCGGATGTATTTGGCTTGGTAAAGAAGCA
Organism: Agriotes lineatus; assembly: GCA_940337035.1. Lineage (NCBI taxonomy): Eukaryota > Metazoa > Arthropoda > Insecta > Coleoptera > Elateridae > Agriotes > Agriotes lineatus. The sequence continues at coordinate 56,156,406 of OW679199.1, read as the reverse complement.
TATCAAGGTCCATAGACAGGTGACAGGCTACAGGTACTTATGTAAAAACTAAAAGAAAAACATAGAAAGAGTGAAGTTAGGTAATTATAAAAGGGAATCTTACTATTTAATATTTGTTGAATGACAAGTAGTGTAATGGAAAGGTATTTGTAATTGATTTTGCACTTACATAACTTGAAGTGACATTGACAGACGTACAAATTGTCACGGAATTCAAAATGAATTTTCAGGAATAAAACTAGTATTGTTTCTGCCTGAATCCGACTTGTGTTTCTTAATAGTACATTTTTTCTACCAGCGCTAGAGATATTTAATAATATTGATAATTCAAAATTTATAAACGGTAAATTAGTTACTTAAATTCATTTTAAAAGAGAATTGATTAAAAATAAGCTAAAGTATAATAAAAGTCAGACGTAATAGCTAAAGCACAATAAATACTGTTATAACATAAAACCATTTCCATACATAAAGACCATTGTAACATAGTCAATTACAAAAATATAAACAAAGGGGCTATAGAGAACAGTGGAAAACAGGTCTGGAAATTAATTAAAATTAATTGTTATTATTCGACGTAAGCTATAAAAAATTATATTTTCCGCCAATCGTACTAGATTTGACACATTATTGATTTAATTTTGTTGAGCAAAGTCAAACATTCCATTACATCCGCCGTTGCTAGGTAATTTACAATAAAACTGCTCAGGAATAATATTCCCATCCTAGGCAGGGAATGTTTTTCGAATGTAATTATTGATGATGATGATTAATTCGCAGTAAACAGATAAATCCTATCGATCGGCGGAAAAATAGTATGTGTATCTTGAACAAAAAGCAACATTCCCAGACTCCTGTGTTTTTGGGCTCGACATTCGCCTCGCCCAACAATATTCACAGTTGTCCGGGAATGTTACGCTATTCCTTGCTTCTAATACCTTTTCTCTAAAATTACTGCTTAGGAAAACATTAAAAGCAAATAGTATTCATTTTACGATTTTAATAGGCGTTAATAGTTGTGTCTTATGATAGATTTAAGCTTTATGTTGTTTTAAAAACAGAATTCTGAGTGAAACAATAACGATAGGCTGTAAAAAGCTCCAAACAGCAATTTACAAATTCACATTTTTTTACTAAGGACATTTTGCAAATGATTTAGCAATAAGTAAACTACATTCACAGAGTGGTTGGTAGAATTTAAACTTAGCTATCGCTAATGTAGATGCAGTTTAATTAAATAGGGGTGAAAAATTATACAATTTTTTTTATCTATTCTATGCTTAGTTCTCGCGTATAAGTGATTTTACCTTACCGTCTATTAAAGACTATGAATAGATGCTAATATGAGCACTTTACAAGTAATGTAACATAAAACTAAATGGAGAATAATTATTTCTATATGGGCACAACACAATGATAACTGATTTGAAAAGAAGTCTACATATTTAAAACAGATAAGTGAACTCCTATAGCGATAAAAAAGATGCATCCTTTTTTATAACGATAAAATCGCCTGTTCCTCATAAGCACACTACATCTAGTAGGCGTACGTCACTTTCATGTCTGCTCTGTCAGTTATAATTACTTGGTGAAGTTAATAAAATAATTATTGTTGTTCATTCATATATTATGTAGTTAATTTATCTTGCTAAAAAAACACTCGAGCTTTTCTTTCAAGGATAAATTTCTCTTTGTAACTCATGTTCGTTACAAAGAGAAATTTATCCGATAACAAAAAGCTCTTGCGTTTTCACTATTGAATAATAAACAGCAATTCTTACGACAACTTTCGAACTTCAAATTTTAAAACTATATAATGCAATTATAACCCTCTTGATCTTGAATTGATTTTCGATAACTTTATTTCTTGTTATTTAAACAGATCTGAGTGTTCTTACATCTACGAAGTCATCTACCTATTTATCATGTTGAAAATTGGCTAAAAAACTAAAGTGTGGTGATAAGTGAGGTTAAGTAACCCAATATTCGCTAGAAAACGTTAAATTCACTAGTAATATTATGACCTCTACTTAATTAAATTAACTTCGATGTAACATTTTAGTTTTGTTAGTAGGTAGCACTAACTCTACCTTACAATTGAAAAATTTATATAACTAAATTCGTCCCTGCTGTGTTAACGAATTTAGATTTCTCAGCCCAGTCACAGCGGAATAGAATGATATTTTATTTGGGATTAATACTGATGTAGTATGTAATGCTTCATACTTTAACTCTGGCTTTAAAAGCTACTTTATATGTCGAAATTGCTTAATCATTAAGCTAAGAATCTGAAATTACACAATAGCCAGTTTTATGTTCCAACTGTGCTTGCAGATGGGATAAAGTTGCATATATAGATAATTTAAGGCGTATAAGCCGAATTTGCCATTATCTTCAGCATATAACCCACGTTTATAGTGACATTTTGATATAAACGTGTGTTTCAATCGCCTAATACTTAAAGAGGACTTAGATTTATATCAATTGAACTGGAAATCCGATATGGATATATTTCATAGTTATTTAACGCTGTATCATTTTCTACAAATTAAAGATCAGAGACCAATAAGTAAACATGAATTTACAGTACCGTGAAGGGGTCTGACGTACATATTACATCATTTAGACAAATTAATTGACTGCATTCATTTTAGTTATTTTTTTAGTTGATCAATACAGAAACTATAATCCAATTCAAAAATATAATTTTATTATCTATTAATGCCAATTTTACATTCAGCAAAAATAGCAAATGTATCCAGCAAGTAAGTAATAGTGCCCATAAAACGTCCACGACAATTCTGCGAACTCTGAGGTACTCTGGATGTTATATCTAGAGGAATTCTTGTTTTACGGTACATTTACTTGAACGTTGATGTTATGGTATTTAAGTTTTTAAATTGCGTTAACCAAACGCGATCTTGTTAACATTGTACAAAAGGGCCTTTCAGTTATTGTCGGACAAATCCCTAAAGCCCATGCTCTTGTAGCTCGTTTAGTCTTTCGTTTTGTGCTGTTGCACATTCAACCCACTATAAAAGCTGCAATAATTCCAGAAAACCCCTATGCAGTAGCACTCATGCATTTGGTGTCGTCTTTCTCCTACAAAGCTTTGCATTCAAATAAGGCTTATTCTGTCTGCTTACAAGATTATTCTTCGCTAAAAGCGCATCAGGACAAGCAAATCTAAAATCGATTAGGCTTACAAGAAGGAATTACACTTTAGTGTCATTCATTATGAAAACGAATTCAAAACGAGTAAGGTTAAACACAAATTCGTACAGCTACTGGCATTAGAGCTACAGCAGTTTGGTTATGGAAAATGTAAATGACGCAATAAGCGTGTGTCACTCCAAGAGCGGATTTTATTGAAATTAGATGTTTCCATACATCTTGCACGGTCTCACGAGTCTTTAGCTATTTAAAACTTCTGTAACATGTAGTACATTCACACGATAGGAGACTAGATGTAATGCAACTAAAATTTGCAGGTAAGTTAGAATACTGAATATTTCATTTAGACAAGGTTTGAATGTGTTTCTTTAGAAGTAGGTACTTATAATTTATTATTTATGGCTTAATGCAGTTGAAGGAGCCACAATATACGATAACACATCGATACTAAGTTACCAGTTTCTTTGTCTACATACTCATTATTATTTGTTAATTGGTAGATGAAATCTTCGTCACAAGCTTTCTATCTTCTTCAATCAAGTAATAAATACGTAAGCTTTTCGAATACCCTGACGTTTTATCCAAGATGAAGACTCAATATTTTTTAGGTATTTCAAGAATAAAAGTTATTAAAGTGTCGAACCTTGAAATAAAGCATATTAAGGGGCTAATTGTTTTTTATATTTAAACACGCATATCTGAAAAACAGTTGAACTTAAAGTGATGAAGTAACATATAAAAAGAAAGCTCATTAAAAGGACTTTTCAAAAATACAAATATATACAGGGCGTTCCATTTGAAAAAGAATCGAAATGATTAAATTTGCAAATATTGAGCACCCTGTACAGCATTAATACCCAGATCCACCATTTTACTCTTGAAAGATAGTTCACGAAAATCATAATTTTTTGGAAACGTTTTCCTTCATTCAATTGTTTTCTGTTGCTTACAGCAGCCATCTAAAGTTCAGCATTTTTTTTGCATAAAATCTCCAAAACAGTTGATGTTAGACCTATACATAACTTTATATCAAACTAATGAGTATTTCAATGCAAACATTTTAAGCTACCCAAATATAGGGCATTTCATTTAAAAAAAAAGTAAGTTTGATTCGCCACACTTTTTTGAACCACCTTATATAATCAAAGCTGTTTTAGTAATGTGCACCACCTTTGTACCTATAATTTGTAGACACAATATTCATGTAACTCTCATAGTATTAGAACTATCGTCTACACCCGCATTGTTTTATCCTTGACGAGAAAGCGCATATTTTGGACCTAACATATAAGGGTGAACCTTAAAATATAAAATTGTGTTTATTTTCTATTTAACTACGAAATAGATAACTGTAATAATATGCACCAAGTTCAGGCTTCACCCTCGACGAAAATGAGATCCAACAGATACAGGATAAATGTTGTAAGAGACAAAAAGCGACAAAGAATAATTTACCACTTGATAGAGTTCGATGTGTACTACTTGAAAACATCGGGTTGTTTCCCCACTCTTTCTTATCTCGCAACCAACCATATTAATCCGTGCGATTATACGGAAGTGTTCTACCTAGGTAGTCAGATTCGGTTGTGAATATACTTAAACGAAAGCTTGCAATTCGGTTTTTGCGAAAACGCAAGATTCGCATTGTTTAAGCGTACGCTGTGAACAGACAACCCTTTTTTAGCGCAGCCCACCGTATCCCCAGTATAGTATCGATGTCTTTTGCTGATTATCCAGTTCTTTTGTTGACATTTCCCTCTTACGATATAGGTAGTCGTTTTGGTTCGATTAAGCTGAATTATTATTAAGAGCTCACAATTTCAGCGAAGTTTTAGCGTACGTCTTGTTTAGACGACGTGTCACGTTTGACATTTCTAGTTCAGAGAAAGTCATCGATGATTGACGGTGTTTGTGGTACAGCTAACGATGCAGTAAGGCTTACCTCTCGTGTCGCTATCTTTCAGTTAGTGCGTGACACATTATTACCTTATTTTCTTAACATCGTGTTCTTCCAATACCTGTATAATGGTATGTGAGAAACATTTCCCGACCGGCCAATTTATTTTTTTTTTGGTTGTGCAAGAAAACAAAAATTGATAGTAAAGAAACAACCTTACATCTGAGAAATAGAAATCGATTTGGAGATTCAACCCGAAAGAGAATATGAAAATGTTTCCAATAATCTCAATAATAGTAGGATATATACTAATATGGTCTTAAAATGGCAAAGCATTTTAAATAAAATAGAATTAACATCCAGCTTAATTATAAATTATAATGCTGATAAAAAGGATATGAAGTCTAGCAGTACGGTTTTATCATTTAAAAATTCTATTTTATAATGGAATCGACAGTTTCTTCTGCAAATTTGACTGTCCATTACTGAAACAAAGATTAGTAAGAAAGAATCATAGTTATTAATTCAATTACATTTGAATTGTAAACGATACCAGCTAATTGTCCATTCGTTGATTGTAATGTAACGCAAATTTGATTAATGACAGTGATTTTGAAGTAAGTTGTTATATTACTCAGTTTTTATCTGCAAAAGTAAATATTATTAGAAAGGATCAAACATAAGTTTGTTTCTTACATATTTGTTGTATAAAAGGGTTATTGTTGCACATTGTTATACAATAATTTGAGACAGGTACAATTTGAGAACAAGTTTATCTAAAATATGACATGTTTAGCTAAAAGTCACAGTGGTTGAGAAATAGGAATCGATAATTTTTTTATATTTGATATCCCAGGTTTTGGAGAATATCAAAATAGCAATAACAATGGTAGGTATAAAAATTTGGAATTAAAAACACACCAACTTTATGATCAAGCTAAAAATATAAAAATGCAACTAGGTATATCAAAACTAATTACTGGTATGTGCCCAGAAAAAGTGTTCTTAATAAAATAAATGTGGTCAGCATAAGAAGTTTGGACTAAGAAATATGAAGATGTTGGTGGTATGCGTGTAGCATAACTAGCAGGCGTTACTGACGACGGTGCAAAGCAGTCCATGCAGTAGATGCAAGTCCATTATTTCAATGAAGATAATTTGAGCTCGAAGGTATAAAAGCCCGAACGTAAGTGAAAAACAAAGATTATATTAAAAATGCCAGATCTGAGTGAAAATATAAATATTTAAATGAACGAAACTACTAATTGAAAAATTTTGAAATTGAAGAAAGTAAATTATAAATAAGTTAAAGACCAGCAAAGTTAATAGTGTTTAAGCAAAATAGTTTATGAAACAATTCAAAAATTACATTAAACTGGATGTAAACATACAGTATTAATTATTTACAACCAAGTTTACTAACGATAATGAGATTAAATCTATAAACACTCAAAAGATACAGGTTTATATCCAATAAATGCTAATCGCCTCATACTTATAGTATTATGTGTTTTATTTGTGTATTTCCTAATTAACCCAATGAGAGATTGAGAGTCGAAAAATTAATTTCTTTACAAATGTATGCTAGCTGTGGACCAAAAAAGGTAAGATAGAATACAACGTGATAAATTCCTGAGAGAAAATTGTTCATATCAATGAAATTAAACTGAAGTCATAAAAGGGCCGTAGGAATATATTAATCGAGGTATTATGACTTAGCGAACAAAGTGGTAATTTACCAGTCTATCGGTCGGTTGAGTTACACGTTTTATGCTGATCATAATAATATGTAACACTTACGTATTCGAATTTATTTCGAGTCGAACTAGATAAAGAAGTACCTCCATGGGAAGCAGAGCTAGCAGCCGTTGTCTAACCAAAGTAAATCTCCAGAATGACAGTTTACACTAGAAAACTACCTACGTTATTTTAGGGCTGTTCATTTGTATCTGTTAATTAAGGGGTGTTAATTTAGAGCTTTCCAACTGCTTACCTTACAGTTTAAATATTGAATCGTTTCACATGGAATTTTTTGTGAGTTTTCTAAAACTGCCATATCGGTTTGGATGCATGGAATGTTCTTTTTTGAATTTATGGATATGGTCAGTCATAAGTAATCTTCAGTTGCCGCTTTTCTTGTTGTGAAGCTCAAGAGTGGTGAACCAAACTCAGTTGGACTTGTGTGAAGACTGGGAGTCGCGTTCGTTCTCCCGAGCTTACAGGTAAGCAAAATTACTTTATTTATTGTAACCGCGATGTCACATGTCAAACTGCTTAGTAGATTTTTTGCAGGTAAATCTTATACCACATGTATTGCTCGACAATATTCCGTTGCAATTTTGTTCTAAACGTGGTGTGATCAGACAATGGCGGTATTATTGACTAAGCAAGTTCTCGGTTCCAATCCATGGCCAGGTGGAATTTTTCCGCAGTTCATTGGATCGGTATCGGGCTAGGTCACCATTCGCCGTTGGGTTAGAATTACGGGCGCTCTTCCTGGAAGACTGCTCTATAGGAAAGGGTAACCTGACCACACACAACACATGCTACATACATTATACACATAATATGCTGTGACCTATAATAGGTTTCCTGTAACTGTTGGTCGCAGTTTAAATACATTTAAAAAAATAGTATAATAGTTCCAACAAACCTATTATTTATTGATAAAGAACGTTGCATATCTGAGATAACAATAAAGTGTTTTAGTGATCGTAACACATTCCTATATAGATCAAAGCAACAGGTAAATGTGCTTATCAATGAGACAGCGTCTACTAAAGATAGTTTGACAGTAGCATTTAATTACAGTGTTAGATATCGTAATATCTAAGAGCTACCAACTTTGGGCCTGCAAGTAATTGAATATATATTAAAGTTGATGGCGTCTGGTATTAAAATATTATAAGATTATCATGAATCGCCTCCCTCTTCGAAAGCTGAGTTAGCGGGCTCCGCTGATCGCTAATTAACACAGGATCCTTTTGGAGAATGTATTGCTTGCATCTAAACTTATCTGGACTGGATTACATTTGTTATTGTTGTACTTTGTCGCGATTACACCATAGATCGTCCAGCAGTCTACAAAGTTTCCCTCTCGATGTGCGAGTCTACCCGTAGTAGTACGTCTTCGAAACCAGCTGCGTCTTTGACCTTTTTATGCAAGTGGAAGGTACAGTGCCTTCTTTCACATTTTTCAATTTCCACGCATTCTTAAGTGTACCACTCGGTCTGTCGTCTTTCGATTTCTTATATTGCAATAGAAAATGCAAAAAGTAAGGTTTTTATATCTATGCAGCAAAGCATACTTAAACAGAACATTTCATTAATACTAGATAGCGTAATTTAAAATTAAATGGCAAACATCTAAGTATTAGAAGTCATTGAAGCTGCGTTAAAAAATTCAATCTACTCTACTCTGCAAAATGTTTATCCATTATAAGAAAGAATATACTGTTCACATAGCACTATATTAGGGCATGTTTAATAAGCCACAGCTTTAAGCAAGTTGCGGGTGGTTTGGAGCTTTCAGACGCAGGTGAAGGAGACCACCCACGACGCTGTCTCTTTAAATTAAGCATTTCAAACAATCCCGAGACCTCAGCGAGTGCAGCTTAATTAGCATTTAGATGCAGCTTCCCTCCGCTCTCGAAATCTGGAAAATTGAATTCAAATAACAGAGATGGAAATTCCCACGTGAACTGCAGTTTTAGATAGCGCCGACGAGCTTTTCTGCGGAGAGGGTTCATTTACCATTCGCTACAGTTTGTTTCCTGTCTTCATTGTCCTCGAAATAAAGCTGTAGTCTTGAAAATCGCAAAAGGAATGAATTGCATTTCCACAGCGGTCGTATATTTGCATGCCATGTCCACTCCATTCTTTGCAACGTCGCGAACGTGACGTTCTGCTGCGAAGTTGATGCATTGTCCTTGTTTTATTGGAACTCGATTTGCCAAATAAGCCTATTACGGAAACAGTTTACGGTGGTCGTGATTTGTTGCTCTACAAAAAAGTGAAGCTACAGGTTTTCTTGGATGAACACGGATACATTCAGGACAACGATTTTGTTAACGTTTAGTCGTTTAAAAAATGTCAGGTCTATGTTTACGACATGCATTTAATTACTTTAATTATAAAGTATAAATCTGTTAAAAATCTACTTAGACATATATTTTCGCCCAATACTTATGAAAATCAATTAACTTACTTCAATTGACCGATTAAATATTTCAGGATAAATTTAACATTTGAAAAACTGTAAACCTTAATTTTTTTTTTCGTAATATTTTAGATTCACCTGCACCTGTTAAGTTAATCCGGATAAAATACCTGGGTGGGCTGAAAAGTAATGCACACATGCTTGAAGAACGAGAACAAAATGATATACACAGACGCGCATGGTTGTATTCGGAAGCTACATCCCTCCTACATGCACATGCCAAGTTTGAAAGAGTTTCGTTCACCAGTTCGTTTTTTAGTAGCGAAAGTATGGAGAGGTGTTCTCGTGCTACGTCAAGGCGAGTTAAACAGTGCGCGGTTAAAGAATTTTTAACTGCTGAAAACGTGATTCCTACTGCTATTCCATGCTAGTCCACGTTCGATCAGTAGATTTAAGCAACTCTCTTTCTGGTCAGAACTTGGATGGGAGTTGCACGGCTGCTTCTTTCGGCGCCTCGTGATACGGCTGTCACGGAAATAGTTGGTCCCGGCTCTCATAACAACATCATGATAGTCGTTAGTGGGGTTGGAAGTCCCCATAAATGCACAGCTACGCCTATAATTGGCCTAACGGCTGTTGGCTGAGTGCGAAATAAATAAATAAATAAACTAAAATCAACCAGAACGTAAATTTGAGAAATATATTGCATACAAGGTTAAAAAAAATCTACTTATTAACAAAAAAACCACAAATTTTCCAAAATAAACCACCCAAATAACACCATTGTATCAGATAAATACAAGCAAATTAACACTAAAGTAACTAAAGTTGATAACCCAAATGATTTCATGTAATTATAATAAGACCGACGTAAATATCCCAGAAAATGTTAGAAATATTTTAAGATTAAGCCCAAAATTTAATTATTATAATCCTAAAAGCAGATTCCCAACAGAAAATATAATATGTAACATGGGAATTGTACTGCTGAATTATCAAAAACTGAACAAAATTCTGTATGTGGGAGTATTTGTAACCTTTTAACCAACTTTAATAAAATGCTTCAAAATGTTACTTTTTCTCAATTATAACACAATAAAGAACTTACTAAAAATATAAACGAAACCATAACCTCTTTAAAAAATAATAACAGCCTAATTATAATATCTGCCGATAAAACTAAAAAAAAACTGTAATAATGACTAAATTCGATTATCATAATAAAATTACAGGTTTATTAAATATTAAATGGTGAAGATACATACAAAAAGAATTGAAAGACACTACAATAATAATCCAAAATCAAAATAACAAATTAGTAAAAAATTTCCTTGATAGCAATTACATTGACAATATTACTTATAAACATTTAATTTCACAAAATTGTCTTCCACCTAAAATATACGTGCTACCTAAATTACATAAAAATAATATACCTTTAAGCCCTATTGTTAGAAGTCAAACATATAATTTTTCTAAATATCTTTCAAACATTTTAACCAATGTAGCATCACTTAACAAATTTAACATTCAAGACTAGAGGAAATTTAAGGAAAATATTGATAACGACATTTTTTCAAATGATGTGGTTTCATTATATACCAACATACCAATTGATCTTTCTTGAAATACCATTAAAAATAACTGGAAATTTTTTTTAAAAAGATGCAAATATTTCACTAGATGAATTCATTCAAGCAGTTGAGTTTGTTCCAAACACAACTTATTTTACTTACAACAATACAATTTACACACAAACATTTGACTGTGCAATGGGTTCACCCATATCTTCTACAATACCTAATCTCATATTAGAAGATTTAGAAACTAAAATTCCTAAACTAAACACTAATTTATTGTTCTCTTCATTTAAGATATGTGGATGATATCATAATAGCAACTGATTCCATAAACAAACAAAATTGTTTTAACTTTTTTAACAACCTACACCCAAGACTCAAATTTACACATAAAAGGAAAAATAATAACACCTCTATACACTTTTTAGATTTAACATTATTCAGACAAGCTAATGGTGATAAGTATGATCAAAAATTAATCTCATCTAGTATGGCTATGAAAGAAAAAATTGTCTTTAGAACTGGCTGCAATATATTTTATTTTTAGGTTAGATTTAAGATGAAGTGTCGATTCGACCGGCGCAACCTTATTTGTTGGACAATTACATTACTTTAAATGAAAATTCTTTTATTTCAATATAATATTGTAATAAGATGGATAAAAAGAATATTTAATAATAAAATTTTATAGTTGAATTAAATATAAGCCAATTTTAAAGGCGTTGGTTTGCACTTCCACAGCCATACCAGATGAGATTAATCTTTGATCATATTATATATTAACTATTGTTCCTTAAAAACATAAAAATAGATAGATATTTAAGTTTTACTTCAAATACAACCGGTAGATATAAAAAAGTGTTATCAACAAGTTAGTAGATAAGTCTATAGAAATTATCCCAAATATGTTAATCACAGATGACTATCCAACTGAATTTAAAAAACAAATGAATTTTCGTATTAATATTATTAAAAATAATAATTCATTAGGATACAGCTCAATTGCTTAGGCAATGAGTATAATATAACTAATACATTTTCACAAAATAAATATATTTCTATTCACTATATTTCTAAGCTTCCTGAAACAATTAAAAATGAACTTAAAAAATACAACCTTAATACTGCATTTAATAACCACCATACCTTGGATAAAATAGATGACACCGAAATTAATATGCAATTTAAACTAGTTTATCAAATTAATTGCATAACTGTAATTCTACATACATAGGTCAAACTATACAACTATTAAGAAAAAAAACAAAAACAAAAAAACTCTATTAAAATTAATAATTTATAATGCTTCAACAAAAAAAACAGCTTCAACTGACCACGCCTATAAAAATCACCACAAATTGAACTTAAACACGCCTAAAACCCTACACACAAAAAATTATTTAAAAAAAATATGCTTGGAAATGATTGAAATACAAAAAAGCCGTACAGAAATTAATTATCAAACAGATACTGATAACCTAAGTTCAATTTACCATAATTTATTTAAATAAATTTCACGAAAGTATTGCATTCTTCATAGTTTACATTTCTACTATGGTATTGCAACTTTACTAAATATTACAATGTAAGTTAATACTGCCCTGCCCACATTAAATGAAAGTATCGAATTTTCTGCAGTTTGCTCATTGCTGATAGCATAAATATGAGAATAGCTTTGCATTCTCTTATCTATAATTCTTCTACAGTTCTGCTTTCATAATGCTTAAACCACCTTTGTGTATTTTAATTATGCATTTTACTAAACTACCTGATTAACATAATCATGCTGTTTTATTAAGTAGTAAATAATTATTAAAAAATATGTCGCAACTTTTTAATAAAAATTTAAACTTCGATTACACTACTTATAAATGTAAGTATGCAAGTTCAAGGAAAATAACGTATTTCGTTAACCTAATTTTCTCTTTATTAAGACGTGTAAATTGCTATTTTAATAATATTCTGTATAACTGATGAAGCTAGCAAAACTAGCGAAACGTTTTAAAAAAAATTTTAAAATTAGATATTAATAGTAATTTATTGTAGAAGACGATAAAATTAAATTTTATCCACGAGTGAATCGTTTAACGTCGAGACGAAGTCGAGGCGATAATGATTCAAGAGTGGATAGTAATCACTTTATCGTCGTGTATAATTTTTTTTTTCTATATCAAGAACTGAAGGATGTTCTCTTTCTTTAATTTATAGATATAATTTCCCCGATACCACGCTGAATGTCTCCAATGCAGTAAACTTTTTCTTCTTGGTTACCTTTCTTCAGTACAGCCATCTTCAACTGTTTGTTGGCTGGAGCATGAACAACCAACAATACCAATAAAGCGGTGACATTCCCAATCACGATAGCTGCTTTTTTCTTTTTTGATTCGTCAATTGCAGTAAAAGCGATCGTGGCGTCAGCATCGCCTTCTGCCTGAATCACTTTGAAGTCAGCTTGCTGTAAGTGTACCGTGATGACAGCAATCAGCTGCATCTTGTTCGTACTATTAGCTAGACATTCTGCTTGTTCAAGAGTGACATTAATTGCATCTTCCACTTTCCCTTCAACATGTGTAGTAGTGGATGATCTGCGCAAATGTTGTTGGTCTTTTGTTATGAGTTTTTCACCATAACCATCTGGCCTCTCCACTTCCCTGAACCCTTTATATAATACACTTGGAGCGAATACTACGAGTTTATAGGCGTTCATGCTTTTTTGGCCAAACAGAAAAAGTCATATTTTTACCCCTTCAATATCTTCGTAATCCTTTGCTGGAGCATAAGACCATTTATATTATAATTAAATGTAGATTAATTTTGTATAAGGTAAAGTTTCCGCTAAACCTCATAGTGAACGAGATATTTTCGAA
>OW679199.1:56054157-56142629 GCA_940337035.1 Agriotes lineatus | reverse complement strand
GATGCCATTTCGGGACAGCATGATGTGTATTTTCGTAGGCTGCTTCTGGGAAACCGGTGGCTGCTGCTAACACCACTCGTCTATATCTTCTACGTGTTGACAGCAGCACGCTTCTACATTAAATAAGTATAAAAAATATATAAAACGTTATTTTAACATTTGTCACGAGCGCGCTAACACGAATTGTCTATAAGATTTTATAGAAAATTCTATTATATATTCAAATCCAAGTCTAATTTCAACAAATGTCCTTAACGGATAGTACATCGTATGAAGTTTTTGGCAGCTTCTTTCCGGAGTTTTTTTTTCGGACTTGGTTAGTTTATACGACGGAGGCTTAGGCCTAATTAATCCAGGACCGACCCTGGGAACCACCGTCGGGGTGTAGGGCTCATCATCCCAACATTCGAATTGGAATGTTGCAGCCACCGTCGGCACCTGTGGCTCTTCGAAAGTTGATCCGTTGTTGACCGGATTGTGTCCTTTGCTTTCGTTGTCCCTTTGAGGCGGCGTCGGCGATGCCACCTCGGGACAGCATGTTGTATATTTTTGCAGGCCGCTTCTAGGAAATTGGTGGCTGTTGCTACACCATTCGTCTATATTCTCGAAATGTTGACAGCAGCACGTTTCTACATTAAATAAATATAAAAATATATAAAACGTTATTTTAACATTTGTCACGAGCGCGCTAACACGAATTGTCTATAAGATTTTATAGAAAATTCTATTATATATTCAAATCCAAGTCTAATTTCAACAAATGTCCTTAACGGATAGTACATCGTATGAAGTTTTTGGCAGCTTCTTTCCGGAGTTTTTTTTCGGACTTGGTTAGTTTATACGACGGAGGCTTAGGCCTAATTAATCCAGGACCGACCCTGGGAACCACCGTCGGGGTGTACGGCTCATCATCCCAAGATTCGAATCGGAATGTTGCAGCCACCGTCGGCACCTTATCTCCTCCTCCCAACATTTAAATTCGAACGTTGATCGGTTGACCGTGTGGTGTCCTTTGCTTCCTCTGCCTCTTTGAGGCGGCGTCGGCGATGCCATCTCGGGACAGCATGATGTTTATTTTCGTAGGCTGCTTCTGGGAAACCGGTGGCTGCTGCTAACACCACTCGTCTATATCTTCTACGTGTTGACAGCAGCACGTTTCTACATTAAATAAATATAAAAAATATATAAAACGTTATTTTAACATTTGTCACGAGCGCGCTAACACGAATTGTCTATAAGATTTTATAGAAAATTCTATTATATATTCAAATCCAAGTCTAATTTTAACAAATGTTCTTAACGGATAGTACATCGTATGGTTGACGTTTTTGGCAGCTTCTTTCCGGAGTTTTTTTCGGATTTTGTTATTTTATACGACGGAGGCTTAGGCCTAATTATTCCAGGACCGACCCTGGGAACCACCGTCGGGGTGTACGGCTCATCATCCCAACATTCGAATCGGAATGTTGCAGCCACCGTCGGCACCTTGGCTCCTCCTCCCAACATTTAAATTCGAACGTTGATCGGTTGACCGTGTTGTATCCTTTGCTTCCTCTGCCTCTTTGAGGCGGCGTCGGCGATGCCATCTCGGGACACCATGATGTGTATTTTCGTAGGCTGCTTCTGGGAAACCGGTGGCTGCTGCTAACACCACTCGTCTATATCTTCTACGTGTTGACAGCAGCACGCTTCTACATTAAATAAATATAAAAAATATATAAAACGTTATTTTAACATTTGTCACGAGCGCGCTAACACGAATTGTCTATAAGATTTTATAGAAAATTCTATTATATATTCAAATCCAAGTCTAATTTCAACAAATGTCCTTAACGGATAGTACATCGTATGGTTGAAGTTTTTGGCAGCTTCTTTCCGGAGTTTTTTTTTCGGACTTTGTTAGATTATAAGTTATAGGCTTAGGTCTAATTAACCCCGGACCGACCCTGGGAACCACCGTCGGGGTGTACGGCTCATCATCCCAACATTCGAATGGGAATGTTGCAGCCACCGTCGGCACCTGTGGCTCTTCGAACGTTGATCCGTTGTTGACCGGATTGTGTCCTTTGCTTTCGTTGTCCCTTTGAGGCGGCGTCGGCGATGCCACCTCGGGACAGCATGTTGTGTATTTTTGCAGGCCGCTTCTAGGAAATTGGTGGCTGCTGCTACACCATTCGTCTATATTCTCGAAATGTTGACAGCAGCACGTTTCTACATTAAATAAATATAAAAAATATATAAAACGTTATTTTAACATTTGTCACGAGCGCGCTAACACGAATTGTCTATAAGATTTTATAGAAAATTCTATTATATATTCAAATCCAAGTCTAATTTCAACAAATGTTCTTAACGGATAGTACATCGTATGGTTGAAGTTTTTGGCAGCTTCTTTCCGGAGTTTTTTTTTCGGAATTTGTTAGTTTATACGTTATAGGCTTAGGTCTAATTAACCCCGGACCGACCCTGGGAACCACCGTCGGGGTGTACGGCTCTTCATCCCAACACTCGATTTGGAATGTTGCAGCCACCGTCGGCACCTGTGGCTCTTCGAACGTTGATCCGTTGTTGACCGGATTGTGTCCTTTGCTTTCGTTGTCCCTTTGAGGCGGCGTCGGCGATGCCACCTCGGGACAGCATGTGTATTTTTGTAGGCCGCTTCTAGGAAATTGGTGGTGCTGCTACACCATTCGTCTATATTCTCGAAATGTTGACAGCAGCACGTTTCTACATTAAATAAATATAAAAAATATATAAAACGTTATTTTAACATTTGTCACGAGCGCGCTAACACGAATTGTCTATAAGATTTTATAGAAAATTCTATTATATATTCAAATCCAAGTCTAATTTCAACAAATGTCCTTAACGGATAGTACATCGTATGGTTGAAGTTTTTGGCAGCTTCTTTCCGGAGTTTTTTTTGACTTGGTTAGTTGATACGACGGAGGCTTAGGCCTAATTAATCCAGGACCGACTCTGGGAACCACCGTCGGGGTGTACGGCTCATCATCCCAAGATTCGAATCGGAATGTTGCAGCCACCGTCGGCACCTTGGCTCCTCCTCCCAACATTTAAATTCGAACGTTGATCGGTTGACCGTGTTGTGTCCTTTGCTTCCTCTGCCTCTTTGAGGCGGCGTCGGCGATGCCATCTCGGGACAGCATGATGTGTATTTTCGTAGGCTGCTTCTGGGAAACCGGTGGCTGCTGCTAACACCACTCGTCTATATCTTCTACGTGTTGACAGCAGCACGTTTCTACATTAAATAAATATAAAAAATATATAAAACGTTATTTTAACATTTGTCACGAGCGCGCTAACACGAATTGTCTATAAGATTTTATAGAAAATTCTATTATATATTCAAATCCAAGTCTAATTTTAACAAATGTTCTTAACGGATAGTACATCGTATGGTTGAAGTTTTTGGCAGCTTCTTTCCGGAGTTTTTTTCGGATTTTGTTATTTTATACGACGGAGGCTTAGGCCTAATTATTCCAGGACCGACCCTGGGAACCACCGTCGGGGTGTACGGCTCATCATCCCAACATTCGAATTGGAATGTTGCAGCCACCGTCGGCACCTGTGGCTCTTCGAACGTTGATCCGTTGTTGACCGGATTGTGTCCTTTGCTTTCGTTGTCCCTTTGAGGCGGCGTCGGCGATGCCACCTCGGGACAGCATGTTGTATATTTTTGCAGGCCGCTTCTAGGAAATTGGTGGCTGCTGCTACACCATTCGTCTATATTCTCGAAATGTTGACAGCAGCACGTTTCTACATTAAATAAATATAAAAAATATATAAAACGTTATTTTAACATTTGTCACGAGCGCGCTAACACGAATTGTCTATAAGATTTTATAGAAAATTCTATTATATATTCAAATCCAAGTCTAATTTCAACAAATGTCCTTAACGGATAGTACATCGTATGGTTGAAGTTTTTGACAGCTTCTTTCCGGAGTTTTTTTTTGACTTGGTTAGTTGATACGACGGAGGCTTAGGCCTAATTAATCCAGGACCGACCCTGGGAACCACGATCGGGGTGTACGGCTCATCATCCCAAGATTCGAATCGGAATGTTGCAGCCACCGTCGGCACCTTATCTCCTCCTCCCAACATTTAAATTCGAACGTTGATCGGTTGACCGTGTTGTGTCCTTTGCTTCCTCTGCCTCTTTGAGGCGGCGTCGGCGATGCCATCTCGGGACAGCATGATGTTTATTTTCGTAGGCTGCTTCTGGGAAACCGGTGGCTGCTGCTAACACCACTCGTCTATATCTTCTACGTGTTGACAGCAGCACGTTTCTACATTAAATAAATATAAAAAATATATAAAACGTTATTTTAACATTTGTCACGAGCGCGCTAACACGAATTGTCTATAAGATTTTATAGAAAATTCTATTATATATTCAAATCCAAGTCTAATTTTAACAAATGTTCTTAACGGATAGTACATCGTATGGTTGACGTTTTTGGCAGCTTCTTTCCGGAGTTTTTTTCGGATTTTGTTATTTTCTACGACGGCGGCTTAGGCCTAATTATTCCAGGACCGACCCTGGGAACCACCGTCGGGGTGTACGGCTCATCATCCCAACATTCGAATCGGAATGTTGCAGCCACCGTCGGCACCTTGGCTCCTCCTCCCAACATTTAAATTCGAACGTTGATCGGTTGACCGTGTTGTATCCTTTGCTTCCTCTGCCTCTTTGAGGCGGCGTCGGCGATGCCATCTCGGGACACCATGATGTGTATTTTCGTAGGCTGCTTCTGGGAAACCGGTGGCTGCTGCTAACACCACTCGTCTATATCTTCTACGTGTTGACAGCAGCACGCTTCTACATTAAATAAATATAAAAAATATATAAAACGTTATTTTAACATTTGTCACGAGCGCGCTAACACGAATTGTCTATAAGATTTTATAGAAAATTCTATTATATATTCAAATCCAAATCTAATTTCAACAAATGTCCTTAACGGATAGTACATCGTATGGTTGAAGTTTTTGGCAGCTTCTTTCCGGAGTTTTTTTTTCGGACTTTGTTAGATTATAAGTTATAGGCTTAGGTCTAATTAACCCCGGACCGACCCTGGGAACCACCGTCGGGGTGTACGGCTCATCATCCCAACATTCGAATGGGAATGTTGCAGCCACCGTCGGCACCTGTGGCTCTTCGAACGTTGATCCGTTGTTGACCGGATTGTGTCCTTTGCTTTCGTTGTCCCTTTGAGGCGGCGTCGGCGATGCCACCTCGGGACAGCATGTTGTGTATTTTTGCAGGCCGCTTCTAGGAAATTGGTGGCTGCTGCTACACCATTCGTCTATATTCTCGAAATGTTGACAGCAGCACGTTTCTACATTAAATAAATATAAAAAATATATAAAACGTTATTTTAACATTTGTCACGAGCGCGCTAACACGAATTGTCTATAAGATTTTATAGAAAATTCTATTATATATTCAAATCCAAGTCTAATTTCAACAAATGTTCTTAACGGATAGTACATCGTATGGTTGAAGTTTTTGGCAGCTTCTTTCCGGAGTTTTTTTTCGGAATTTGTTAGTTTATACGTTATAGGCTTAGGTCTAATTAACCCCGGACCGACCCTGGGAACCACCGTCGGGGTGTACGGCTCTTCATCCCAACACTCGAATTGGAATGTTGCAGCCACCGTCGGCACCTGTGGCTCTTCGAACGTTGATCCGTTGTTGACCGGATTGTGTCCTTTGCTTTCGTTGTCCCTTTGAGGCGGCGTCGGCGATGCCACCTCGGGACAGCATGTGTATTTTTGTAGGCCGCTTCTAGGAAATTGGTGGTGCTGCTACACCATTCGTCTATATTCTCGAAATGTTGACAGCAGCACGTTTCTACATTAAATAAATATAAAAAAATATATAAAACGTAATTTTAACATTTGTCACGAGCGCGCTAACACGAATTGTCTATAAGATTTTATAGAAAATTCTATTATATATTCAAATCCAAGTCTAATTTCAACAAATGTCCTTAACGGATAGTACATCGTATGGTTGAAGTTTTTGACAGCTTCTTTCCGGAGTTTTTTTTTGACTTGGTTGATACGACGGAGGCTTAGGCCTAATTAATCCAGGACCGACCCTGGGAACCACCGTCG
This sequence comes from Agriotes lineatus, assembly GCA_940337035.1. Classification (NCBI taxonomy): domain Eukaryota; kingdom Metazoa; phylum Arthropoda; class Insecta; order Coleoptera; family Elateridae; genus Agriotes; species Agriotes lineatus. The sequence goes on along the minus strand of OW679199.1, from coordinate 56,136,485 downwards.
GGGTGTACGGCTCATCATCCCAAGATTCGAATCGGAATGTTGCAGCCACCGTCGGCACCTTGGCTCCTCCTCCCAACATTTAAATTCGAACGTTGATCGGTTGACCGTGTTGTGTCCTTTGCTTCCTCTGCCTCTTTGAGGCGGCGTCGGCGATGCCATCTCGGGACACCATGATGTGTATTTTCGTAGGCTGCTTCTGGGAAACCGGTGGCTGCTGCTAACACCACTCGTCTATATCTTCTACGTGTTGACAGCAGCACGTTTCTACATTAAATAAATATAAAAAATATATAAAACGTTATTTTAACATTTGTCACGAGCGCGCTAACACGAATTGTCTATAAGATTTTATAGAAAATTCTATTATATATTCAAATCCAAGTCTAATTTCAACAAATGTCCTTAACGGATAGTACATCGTATGGTTGAAGTTTTTGGCAGCTTCTTTCCGGAGTTTTTTTTTGACTTGGTTAGTTGATACGACGGCGGCTTATGCCTAATTAATCCAGGACCGACCCTGGGAACCACCGTCGGGGTGTACGGCTCATCATCCCAAGATTCGAATCGGAATGTTGCAGCCACCGTCGGCACCTTGGCTCCTCCTCCCAACATTTAAATTCGAACGTTGATCGGTTGACCGTGTTGTGTCCTTTGCTTCCTCTGCCTCTTTGAGGCGGCGTCGGCGATGCCATCTCGGGACACCATGATGTGTATTTTCGTAGGCTGCTTCTGGGAAACCGGTGGCTGCTGCTAACACCACTCGTCTATATCTTCTACGTGTTGACAGCAGCACGTTTCTACATTAAATAAATATAAAAAATATATAAAACGTTATTTTAACATTTGTCACGAGCGCGCTAATACGAATTGTCTATAAGATTTTATAGAAAATTCTATTATATATTCAAATCCAAGTCTAATTTTAACAAATGTTCTTAACGGATAGTACATCGTATGGTTGAAGTTTTTGGCAGCTTCTTCCCGGAGTTTTTTTCGGATTTTGTTATTTTATACGACGGAGGCTTAGGCCTAATTATTCCAGGACCGACCCTGGGAACCACCGTCGGGGTGTACGGCTCATCATCCCAACATTCGAATTGGAATGTTGCAGCCACCGTCGGCACCTGTGGCTCTTCGAACGTTGATCCGTTGTTGACCGGATTGTGTCCTTTGCTTTCGTTGTCCCTTTGAGGCGGCGTCGGCGATGCCACCTCGGGACAGCATGTTGTATATTTTTGCAGGCCGCTTCTAGGAATTTGGTGGCTGCTGCTACACCATTCGTCTATATTCTCGAAATGTTGACAGCAGCACGTTTCTACATTAAATAAATATAAAAAATATATAAAACGTTATTTTAACATTTGTCACGAGCGCGCTAACACGAATTGTCTATAAGATTTTATAGAAAATTCTATTATATATTCAAATCCAAGTCTAATTTCAACAAATGTCCTTAACGGATAGTACATCGTATGGTTGAAGTTTTTGGCAGCTTCTTTCCGGAGTTTTTTTTCGGAATTTGTTAGTTTATACGTTATAGGCTTAGGTCTAATTAACCCCGGACCGACCCTGGGAACCACCGTCGGGGTGTACGGCTCTTCATCCCAACACTCGAATTGGAATGTTGCAGCCACCGTCGGCACCTGTGGCTCTTCGAACGTTGATCCGTTGTTGACCGGATTGTGTCCTTTGCTTTCGTTGTCCCTTTGAGGCGGCGTCGGCGATGCCACCTCGGGACAGCATGTTGTGTATTTTTGTAGGCCGCTTCTAGGAAATTGGTGGTGCTGCTACACCATTCGTCTATATTCTCGAAATGTTGACAGCAGCACGTTTCTACATTAAATAAATATAAAAAATATATAAAACGTTATTTTAACATTTGTCACGAGCGCGCTAACACGAATTGTCTATAAGATTTTATAGAAAATTCTATTATATATTCAAATCCAAGTCTAATTTCAATAAATGTCCTTAACGGATAGTACATCGTATGGTTGAAGTTTTTGGCAGCTTCTTTCCGGAGTTTTTTTTTTTTGACTTGGTTAGTTGATACGACGGCGGCTTATGCCTAATTAATCCAGGACCGACCCTGGGAACCACCGTCGGGGTGTACGGCTCATCATCCCAAGATTCGAATCGGAATGTTGCAGCCACCGTCGGCACCTTGGCTCCTCCTCCCAACATTTAAATTCGAACGTTGATCGGTTGACCGTGTTGTGTCCTTTGCTTTCTCTGCCTCTTTGAGGCGGCGTCGGCGATGCCATCTCGGGACACCATGATGTGTATTTTCGTAGGCTGCTTCTGGGAAACCGGTGGCTGCTGCTAACACCACTCGTCTATATCTTCTACGTGTTGACAGCAGCACGTTTCTACATTAAATAAATATAAAAAATATATAAAACGTTATTTTAACATTTGTCACGAGCGCGCTAACACGAATTGTCTATAAGATTTTATAGAAAATTCTATTATATATTCAAATCCAAGTCTAATTTTAACAAATGTTCTTAACGGATAGTACATCGTATGGTTGAAGTTTTTGGCAGCTTCTTTCCGGAGTTTTTTTCGGATTTTGTTATTTTATACGACGGAGGCTTAGGCCTAATTATTCCAGGACCGACCCTGGGAACCACCGTCGGGGTGTAGGGCTCATCATCCCAACATTCGAATTGGAATGTTGCAGCCCCCGTCGGCACCTGTGGCTCTTCGAAAGTTGATCCGTTGTTGACCGGATTGTGTCCTTTGCTTTCGTTGTCCCTTTGAGGCGGCGTCGGCGATGCCACCTCGGGACAGCATGTTGTATATTTTTGCAGGCCGCTTCTAGGAAATTGGTGGCTGTTGCTACACCATTCGTCTATATTCTCGAAATGTTGACAGCAGCACGTTTCTACATTTCTTTTCTGAATTTCTTTTTTTCCGATTTAGTTAACCTATATGCTGGATGTGGTGGTAAAATTAACCTAGAGAACCACCATCACGTGTGGCTCGTCGTCTCAACATTCGGCTTCCAACGTGGATGACGTTGATTCGTCGATAGATTTTTTCGCGTTTCGATAGAAAAATATTGCAAAATAGATATTACACATTAAACTAAAATTTCCTTAACGGATAATACATTGTGTGGTTGATATCTTTTGTACTTTCTTTTCTGAATCTTTTTTCCGATTTAGTTTAGCTATATGTCGGATGTGTTGGTCGAATTAATCCAGAGAACCACCATCACGTGTGTCTCGTCGTCCCCACATTCGGGTTTGAAAGTAGATGACGTTGATTCGTCGATCGATTTTTTCGCGTTTCGATTGAAAAAATATTGCAAAATAGATATTACACATTAAACTAAAATTTCTTTAACGGATAATACATTGTGTGGTTGATATTTTTTGCACCTTCCCTTCTGAATTACTTTTCTTTCTTTTTAGTTAACCTATATGCCAGATGTGGTGGTCGAATTAACCCGGGTCCAACCCGGAGAGCCACCGTCACGTGTGGCTCGTCGTCCCAACATTCGGGTTCGAACGTGGATAACGTTGATTCGTCGTTCGATTTTTTCGCGTTTCGATAGGGAAAATGTTGCAAAATAGATACTACACATTAAACTAAAATGTCCTTAACGGATAATACATTTTGTGGTTGATATTTTGTGCACTTTCTTTTCTTAATTCCTTTTTTCCGATTTAGTTAACCAATGTGCCAGATGCGGTGATCGAATTATGCCGAGTGCGATCCGGGGGACCACCGTCACGTGTGGCTCGTCGTCGCAACATTAGGGTTCGAACGTGGATGACATTGATTCGTCGATCGACTTTTTTGCCGTTTCGATCGTATCCTGAAGGAGACGGAGCCGGCGGCGGCACTTCGGAGCAGCATGTTGTATATCGCTTTAAGTGTTCGCTGGGCTGTTGGTGGCTTTACTACTCCGCTCGTCTATCTCTTCTCCATGTTGGCAGCAGCATGTTTCTTCATTAATTGAATGTAAAACAAAGTTTAAAAAATATAAAACATTTTAAAATTTTTGTTGGGTTATTAAGGGCCATTTATACGAAAAATTTCTGGTGCAGTGACTTTACACAAGTTCTCTCTGTCTAACATTCACGTGAAGCCTAATTCTACCGAATAAAATTTCAAACCAATGCAATCTCCAACAAGCGCTTGTTGAATAATCAAGTTAGCAAATGATGAGCGAACTAAAAAATACAGGCATAAATGTTACAAATTGCTCTAATTTTTCTGTTCATATTCACATTAATAAATAATTTGTTTCTAAAATCGTTTATTTGTAAATTAAAAGCAAAGTGATTTTAAAATAGTTTTAGAAAGCGTACCTGATTTTGCTGATGCCATCAGTTTTCGTCCACGTTTCTTTGGTTTTTTTCTGTTCTTCCTCATCAACTGTGCTATTTATAAGCCCATTTTGGTCGAATCGGTAAGCTCGGATTTACGTTTTCGTCCACGTTTCTGTAGTTGTTTCTGTTCTTCCCCATCATTGGTGGTGTCTTCTTCTTCACCGCTCCGATAGAAATTCGCGAAAAGTATTCTTTTTCGATGATGGAGCTTGAATCCTTTACAATACTGAGTTTTTATCTTTCTTGCTGACGCTCATAACTGGCTCGTTAGGTTTCGACTTTTCAGATTAACAATCAACAATTCCAACGCGGCTGATTTTTTTGTGTATAATGTGTTGGAACCCATCGAGGAGTATTTAAAAAATCGGAGATTAGAACGTGACTGTGTAAAGAAAATCGGATACGAGTTATATTGATGCTCCACCTTTGATGGTCGTCATCATAAAATTCAATGGGTCAGGCTAACCACCTGCCCAGGCTGCGGCCGAAGAAGGCTTCACAGCTGGAGGGTGCATACGTATACTATAAAAGCAAAACAATTGTATATGTGTTTACTGCAAATAAATAACTTTTTTCTTAATAGGTTTTTATTTTTCCTTTTTCCAAGACAATTGTAAACATATAAATGTATTTATTTATCTAAATCTAGATCAGTGGTTCCCAATCTTTTAATTTCGCGTACCACACAAAATTATAAATCAGTAGCGTACCACTGAACTGTAACCGTTAAAACAAACCTTCAAAATGATAAAGTAATAAAAACTGCAACAACTGTTTATGACAACATTATCATTTATTAATTATAATTATAGGAAAAAAATACAATATTCTTAGGGCCGGTTGCAGAAAGCAACGTTAAGTCTGGTGTTAGCTAACGCGACGTCAAAGTGAACAAAAACGAATCAAATCTCAAATGTATATGGTAACTAATACATTAGTAAACAAAATTTGATGCGATTTTGTTCACTTTGACGTGACGTTAGCTAACACCAGACTTAACATTGTTTTCTGCAACCGGCCCTTAGTGCGAAAAATGGCGCTGCATGTTCGAGACAAGAGAGGAAATATCTGCCTCAGTTGTACTTAATTTTAAGCGCAAATTAGGGTCTACGTTAAGCTTATTACGATATTTGTTTTTTATTATCAGCAGAGCAGAAAATCCGCTCTCACAGAGATACGTGGTTGTAAATGGAATCAGAAAGAGTAATGCTTTTCTGGACAGCGATAGATATTCATTTTTAACTTTTAGCCAAAATTCACACAGCTCTACTTTGTTGAATTCCGCTTGCAAACCTCCATCGCAAGATATTTCTATCAGAGATTCCTTTTCACTTACACTTAAATTTTCACGAACACTATCCAGATCCGAAACGAATGGGTTCCTTATCCAATTGAACTCCGAATAATCTTCTTTAAAGTATTCTTCAAATGTTTCAACGATCATTTGGCTGTGATTTTTGATGTTATTGATAACATTTTCACTCACTGCAAGTTCATTTTCAGTTACAAATTTTCTAAATTAGGAAAAGATGCCAGGTTCTCATTCGATACGCTCCTTTCAATCATTTGAAATTTCTTGATAAATGCTTTTATTTTGTCATTTACTGAAAATCGATTTGTAGATCTACCTTGCAAACTTAGATTTAAGTCGTTGATGCGATTGAAAATGTCTGATAAGTAAGCCAAAGATATAAGCCAGTGTTCGTCTGTCATTCGATCGCGTAATTCAAAATCGGTCCCCATCAGGAACAGCTGCACCTCAGAACGTAACTCGAATAATCTGCTCAGCATTTTTTCTCGCGAAAGCCATCTCACCTCTGTATGTAGCAGCAACTGAATATGGTCACTGCCCATTTCAGAACACAATTTGAAAATAAACCAGAGTTAAGAGCCCGAGATTTAATAAAATTTACCACCTTGATGGCGTCTTGGAGAACATGTTTAAATTGTTCGGGTATACGTTTTGCTGCTAACGCTTGTCTGTGTATACTGCAATGCATGAAAGTGCAATTTTTAGCAACAGATTTTACTTTTGTGGCTACACATCCGAATCTTCCTGTCATAGCTCGAGCGCCATCAGAGCAGAAGCCAACGCAATTCATCCAGTCAAGTCATTTTCAGCAAAGAATTCACCCAGTTTGTTGAAAATTTCATCCGCGGTAGTTCGTGTTGATAACGCCTCACAGATAAATAATCTTCCTTAATTGTTTTATTTTCATGTATATACCGCACGTAACCATAAGTTGAGCATAGTTCGTTACATCTGTACTCTCATCAAGTTGTATCGAAAAGAAATCGCTATTTTTGACATCATTGATGACTTTATTTTTAACATATGACGCCATACTCTCGATCCTACGTTGCACGGTATTATTGGACAGTGATATCAGATCTAGCTTTTTAGCTGACGCCTCACCCAACATACCAAGTAACCATGCCTTTGCTGCAGGTAACAACAGCTCTTCGTCAATTGTGTGAGCTTTTCCGGACTTTGCAGTTCTTAGGCTAATTAAGAATGATGCCTCTACTGAATTTTTGGTACTGCCAGTAAATGAAACATGACTTTCTTAGTGCCTTTCATTTCTGTTAATTTTCGGGTGAAAAAATCCTTCGGTTTACTTACTAACGTAGAATGTTTCGTGTTAAGATGACGATTCAGTAATGAGGGTTTCATACTTTGATTTGATAAAATTTCAAAGCAGATGACGCACTGGGGGCGTGGCTCATTATTTACATCCGTCACCGTGAATCCAATATTTATGTATTCTGGGTCATATTTTCTAGTAATTTTTCGAATTTTAGTAGGTACCTTATCATCTTGAATTACCGTACAATTTAATTCTTGAGATGAACTTGGTGGTATAGTATTTTGAGCACAAGGTCTTTTTGCACTATTAAGCCACTTATACATGTTAATTCAAATAAATTGAACTTGACTTAAAATAAATTAATTCGACCAAAGATTAAAAACTACAAGATTCACAGAGTACAAAGCACAAACAAGAATGACAGCCGGGCGGCGTGGGTGGACGTGCGGACGCTCGATAGCTCTGCGACAGCGCGTGTCAGAGCGCGAAATTTAAAAACGTTTTATCAGATAAACTTAATGTAATTATTTACTGTGTATGTCCTATGGCCATGGCTGCTTGCGTACCACCTTAATAATCGTCGCGTACCACTGGTGGTACGCGTACCATAGTTTGGGAACCACTGATCTAGATCATACATTACAATGTATTAGTTAAAATAAAAATTATTATTAATTATAACTATACTAACAGTTGTTGTTGTTGTTGCTATTGTGACATCTGCAGTAGTAGTAGTAGGGAAGCCTCATTACAAGGCCTGGATCTGGTCAGCCATCTCGACCTCCTCGAAGCAAAGTTTGGTAATGTTACCGCACTTTCCGCCAGATATGATGTAGTAGCAGCCGCCACAAAGTCGTTCCAGTCATATCTTGCTGGTAATATGAGTTTACAAACGTGTAGCTCAATAGCTACTTTATCGCCATATCTTGTACGACATCGAAACACATCTATTATTAAATATTTTTTTTGAACTACTAAGTCTTTAACATGTTTCCATTCTTTAATCTCGTTTAACTTAGACAATTTTTGAGCGAAATCGGCCATGTTATTAGAGCACGTACACGTACACACGAGAATGACAAAAATGCTGCAACATACCGAGTTTATATAGCACCACTCAAGATGTTTCTAAAATTATCCCCAACATGTGTTATGCACACATGTTCTTGTAACATGTGGTTACGATGACTCATCACAGCATGTGGCAACATGTGTTATGATGACTCATCACACATGTGGTACATGTGTTATGATGACTCATCACAGCATGGAGTAATTTACACAATATTTTTAGTATTATCCAGCTATTGTGCTGATTTGAAAATCCAAGCCATTTTACATATACCTTACCAGGTTTTCGTTTTATTACGCGTTCAATGAGAAATGTGTCTGGATATTTAACTTTTTGAAGCTCGAGATCGTAGAAACATCCTCGAATAGGTTGATTTGAAGCATCTTTTAGTAGATAGGTAATTGGAGTAGTTAATTTAATTTGATCGACAGTGAATATTTCATTAGTCCAGTTGGGTGTATATCCTTTTTCAAATATTGATCGATATTTGCTAATGCGCACAGGATCACCAATCTTAAATTTGATGTCTCTTAATTTGGTTATTTTTATGTGATTATAGGTTCGATTGAGAATTTCCTGCTCATGACTCTTATTCACATCAGCAAGTTTTTTACCAATCGTACTATGTTTTCTGTGATTGTAGGTGTGACTGACTTGAGATAATAGAGAGAGCCATTTGTAGGAACCTTGTAAACCGAACGTTTTCCACATGATAGATTTAAGAGTACGATTTACCCCTTCAACTACGCACGCTTTTTTAGTACTAAATGTTGAATAATGATTAATTTTATATTTATTCATTAGTGTTTGAAAATCTTTATTGAAAAACTCTTTACCTTGATCTGTTTGCAAGTTCTTTGGAATTCGACCGCTTTCAGACAGTATTTTTTCAGTTTTTTCAGCAACTTCCCTAGAGGTTTTGGTTTTACAGGCTCTAGCCAAACATATTTTGAAAATACAGCTTGATATTCAGTGTACGGTACTGGCGTATATGATGGTGATGACCGAGGTAGCACCCCTTGCTGTTGCTGCTATGGCTGAATATTCACACCCGCAGCAGCACGACTCCAGCTGCTGCTGCTGCTGCGTTGGTGTTGGAGACGACCCTCGACAATACTCACACCGACAGCATGAGTTTTGTGTTCAGTAGTATATCGTGGGCTGTACTAGCAAAAACAATGGATCAAGTACAAAAGGTTGGTGAAACTGTGAAGGGGCGTGTATGAAAGAAAAACGTGAAACTGTTATATCCAATATTGTTAAACGCAACAAGTTATCCGTTGAATAAGTCAAGAAATAAATCTGTGAGTTTGGGTTTGACCTGTTTTGGATCGTTTGTAGCGGGAGTGGTAATTAGTGGGATTAAAAATTTTATACTGCTAGACGAAGGAGAGTGGCAAGTCTTTGTTGCAAATAAAGATGTGATAAACAGGCATTTTAACTATGAAGGTGAAGAGTCAAAACCGGTGGATATAAGCCCAGGCAAATAAATATATTTTCAAAAAATTGGAAATAAGAAAGTGATTGTGCTGCAGGAACTTAAGCGATCCCAAGTGTATCTCGGTATGCAATCAGTAGCAGAATTGTGGGGGTTGCTGCCGCTGCTGCAGTCTAAAGCTGAACTATTGAAAAGTCAGATGTTTGAAAGTTTTTACAGCAGTGTAATCGACAGTGTTTGGAATTTACCATTCATTATTCGTGAAAATAAGGCACTCATTTTCAAAACCATCATCAGTTAATTTTTTAAAAGCTCTCGAAATTTAAGCGGTAAGAAATTATTTTTTTGTCTTTCTTTAAAGTACTTAAAAAATTGTAAAATATCCATGACTTGACGTTCCTTGCGTTCTATGTTAGAATGGAAAACTGTCATTAAAGAGTACAAAATACAAATAAGGCTCAGAAAATTGATTTTCAAAAAATGATTTAAGAAGGTATGGAGGACTTTTTTCAGATAAAAGTAGGCCTTAAACATTTTCAAAAGTCTCTCTACTGCGGGAAATAAAGATAACCACCTTGTTTTTGAATGGTATAAAAGTTGTTCATAATTACTGCCAACAAAATCACAAAACTCGCTAAGAGAAGCCACTCGCACAGTATAAATGTTAAAGTAATTAAATATCTTAAATACAATACTTTCGAGGTCTGCGAAGGGCAAGGAATCACAGCAGGTATGAATTGTGTTACTAAGGATGTGCGCTGGGCAGCCTATCCCTACCAACTTTTCATTAATCTTTGACTTAAGTTTACAAAAAATGTTGTTTGTACCCACTCTTCTCATACCTCCAAAGTTTGTATTGCAATTATCTCCCGAAAATGAAATGCACTCTTTTGTTAACTCTAATTTTTCCAAGTTGGATACCAGCATTTCAGAAACCATTTCTGCAGTTTCTCCATCTGTGCTTTGCAAATCAACAACTTTTATTTGCATTCCAATTTGACAGTCAAAGTACTGGATTAAATAGGAAACATTTTGATTGAGTTGTGGTTGCTTGCATCCGTAGATACACCAACATAGGGAATTTCTTTCAGCTGATTGTAAATCAATTTTAACGTATATGGTCCTAGAACACCAGTGATTATTGCTTCTGATTTTGTACGACCACAAGTTAATTTTCTTCCTACATCAGAATCATGATATATCTTTTTGTTAATCTAAAACAAAAATAAAAACTATCCTTCCGAATAATTATTACCTTTGAAGTACAATCCATTGAATTAAAAGAATGGTGATGCTCCACTGTATGATAAGCCAATGCAGCTTCAGCAGCCCTCACTGATTTATCTTCATTTTTTGTTACACTTACAAAATTTTGCAAACCCGAACTGTCCGACTGACTTCGCAACTTTTTCTTACGTTTGAGGGTATTATTATGTTCTAGGATATCTTTTTTGCCCTTGTGACCAATGCTTATAAAACAATTGCAAATTACGCAACAAACTTCTGTATTTGTTCTTCCTTTTTTTATTGAGGGAAATTCTTGAAAATAATCTTCTGAAACTTTACAGTGTCGTTTCGGCATTTTTATGTGACTGAATCTGGCGTAGACCTGACAACACAAAAGAAAGCACAGCACAGAATTCAGACCACAAAACAATACCTAGTGCAGACTGCAGACGATCTTTGCACGTGGTAGTTCGGACGCTTAATTAGACGACGCTTCACGAACGGCCGTGGCCGCTGCCGACTGCTACCGAATAGAGTAGGCGTCCGGTAGCAAATTTCGATTTTTTAGACGGATCTGTCTTGCGAGATTAGGTATTGTTCTATGCTTGCGAGTCAGTTTTTGAGTTTGAGACCTAGCGAAAATCCGGACCAGTTATCAAAACCCGCCCGGACGTCCCCGGATGGCCGTAAAACCCGGACATGTCCGGGGAAATACGGACGTATGGCAACCCTAGCTAAAGAACTGTCAGCTTGTGCTAGCGAACTGTAGATGGAAGTGCAAGTGTATGGATAATCAACTTGCAGAGGGGTGATTTCGTTGGCTGGGCGCTCTGGAGCATTATTATCCATGATGGCAAGTGTGTTAAATTTGTCGAAGTAATGCAGATTTTACGGCATTCCGATAATCAACGCTGGACAATCAAAACTAAGCTGGAAAATCAAGACAGCGCAGGAGCTTATTGGTAAAAAATGTGTGGTTATGAAGATCCATGGCCCACAATGAATCCAAATGTCAGAAAGTGAAAGAATTATTAAAATTAAAAACCACGCCAAAAATTAATACTAAGCAGGAACATAAACACTACGCTGGACATCTTCAGAAGGAAAAACGACAACAATCAGTTGATTACGGGATATTTTCGCTAAACGGTCGTACTTTATTTTGAATATGTAATAATTCATCGCGCGACAAATGAAAGTACATCACGTTCGCTTGATACTGCAAGTTAATAAATTGTTGCATTGAATGAATGAAACCATGGCGATATCGGCACTCTGAACACTGTCACGTTCCGAGAAAAAATTCTCTACAAGCCATTATTTAAAACACCGAGAACACTGAAATTTAAACTTGCTTTTCACCCACGATACAACAAAAGTAAACGCGTGGAATGGACACGTCGCCAACCACATCAGAGCATGCGTGGAAAAAGCATTCCGTAATCAGTCATTCGGCTATGTTCATTCCCTCTGCAGTTCCGTTTCCGGGTGGTATTTGAATTTTAAACATACAAGATGTATCCACATTTCGCGGCACTGCCGCATACTTTTTTATTGTTAAGGATACGAATTTGATGAAATCGCCAAACATCATCAACTGATTAGCTGATTAGCATACACTCAATCGCGAAAAAAAAGAATTAAAATAAAATTCAAAAGCTTGCTTATTAAGCAAAGATGTATATCTTTACGAACTAGTGATAGTTGATCAACTCGAAATATCTTACATTCGATTTATTTAAGCTAAACACTCACATGTGAATTTTTCCTATTAATTTTTGAAAATACCCAGTCCTAAGTTTTGAAATATGGCGACTTACCCTAGAATCAAAATCGAACATTTCAATTTATCGAGTAGCTCGAAAATGTAATCTTTCACTTTTATCAAATATGCAGAATGTTCTTGCAGAAAATACGAGAATCAAAACAATAGGTGGTATAAATAAATTTTTGTAGATAAGGTTTGTCAATAATTTACGTTTGTAAAAAATGCAGCACACTTTTGCAAGAACAAATATGTTTCGCGCGCAAAGTGCTTCCTTCACTCCAAAATTTTACTTATAGAACTTAACTTTTTTCCTAGTTTCAATAGTTTTTTATTTTAGTAAAATTCATATATTTTAGAGATTCGTGTAATTTAGAAAAAATCACATCACTCCTTAAATTTTAAGCTACCAAAGCCACTGTCTTTGCAAGTTACCTACCTGCAGAACTAATCACAAGCTCGGGTCGCGGGAAATAGAACCGTTTCATTGCATTTTTTCGACCGCCAAAATATTGCAGAGGTTGCACCTTGCACGCCCACTAGGCTGATACAAATTGCATCGAAATATAAATGGCGGCCAAAACCATTGACACTACTTTTGTTCCACTTCAATTTTGAAAGTGCTTTAACAGTTAAATAACCTTACAATTTTGTAAACAAAGTAATCGCTAGATTAGTGTTCAAGAATTTCGATTTTGTTGCCTTACTTATGTTGCCACCACTGTCGTGTTAATTGAATGCAAGATATCGTTGCAAAATATAACGAAACTAAGCATAGGACCATTAAAATGGCTCCAAATGATGTAAAGTCTGATACTAAATTATAAGTCTATATAGATTTTCAAGTAAGATCGCCACACCACAATCCAAAGTATAAAGTTGGAGATGTCAGAATTAGTAAATATAAAGGTGTTTTTCTCGCGGTTTCACACCCAACTGGTCCACAGAAGTATTTACTATTACAAAAATTCAGAATACCAATCCCGTATCTTATAAACTGAAAGATATACATGACAATCCCCTTGCTGCGCACTTTCTATGAATTTGATCTGCAGAAAACCAATCATCCCGATTTCTACCTTATCGAAAAAAAAATTAAGAAGAAAGGAAATCAGATCCATGTGAAATGGTTGGGAATCAATTAAAAATCGTGGATTGCTAAGGACAGCCTTTACCTTTATTATCTTAAAGTTTTAATTGTAACTTCAAAGTAATTTTTTAAGTTTTAGATGATAGTTTAAGAGTTATATAATGATATCTTTATTTACCTTTTTCAATTTTCTGATGTGAAATAATTATGTACGAGTGCTTCATTATTTAAGTTTATCAAATGCTGCTGCATTATCAGTTACAAGGTGTTGTGTAATATAATTTAACTTTTGATATTGAAATTTACATAGTTCATGTTTAGTAAGAATAAATGTTGTTTAATTGAACTTCTTGTCTTATTTATAGAAACGGAATGCCAGGTGTGGGATTTGAACCCACGACCTCTTCCGAGAGCCAGAGTTTAAATCTGGCCGCCTTAGACCACTCGGCTAACATGGCTTTAGTGTTTCCCCTCCCTGCGCCCTATAAGTTCAAGTAAAGATTATACAGTTGTTACCGACGAATTCTTAGTTTTATTTTATACACTTTCCAAACCCGCTGCTGAAACTGATACTGCTGCTGCTTATGTCAGTCAAATGGCTGCACTGCTATACATATATTAAGATTGAAAAAATGCAGCTTAGGGATAGCAGTACAGCCATCTGGCTGCCATATTTTACCAAGCACATACCTCCCGACTATTGCATAACACACATTCTTTCCGACGACAGGCAATCACATGACATCACTGCCCAGCACAGCTCGTGGTGAGAATGCTATTTAAATGTATGTTACACAAAAGAAAATGTGGTCACTATAATCCTTTTATTTCAACTAGACGACCAATTGTATATACAATTATATTGGATGTTAGTAGTGCTGGCGCCATGAAACTAGAATATTACTTAAATTTATATTAGTCAAATAACGATATTTCTTAAATATATGTCAGTCAGATGGCAGCAGTATTATCCCTAGAAGTGCAACTACCTGGCTGGCATATTTTGACACGCACATACCTCCCGGCTATTGCGTCACACACAACTTAAAATATTAAACTAAACTAGTCTCACTCCTTGTCCTCGTTCAAATTAGCTTGCTGTGTTGTTATTTCGCATGTTTTATAATGCCCCCATGGGAACGTCGATATGCCGTCAGGCATAATAAATCTCTTATCGTCCTTGTTACTAAGCGCAATTTTTGTTTTGACGTGTAGTAAAACTTTATGCTTGAAGGATCTGATTCTATTTTGATGACAAGAAACTAATATTCCGTCTCTAAGCACGGAATAATAATTTTCAAAGATTAATTTTTTTCGCAGCACTTGTTTAACAATTCCCTTCACCTTTTTAATTTTACACTTGTTATTAACTTTTAAACTGTAAATTTTGGTCTTTAATCCAACAAAATGTGTTATGATTTCGCCTTTTAGCTCGTTTTTCATGAGTCCAATTTCCTTTTTATGGGCTAAGGGAACGCCATAAATATGGAGAGGAGGGTAGTCAGTCGTATCGTATCGACTAATGTCGCCTATCATGGTTTTGTAAAAATCGTCAGTATATATTTCGTATAAAAATGAATCAGTGTCGGTATAAAGCATATTATTAGCAAATTTTTGCATCAAATAGTTATATTGAAAGTCATACATATATGTTTTGGATATGTTCACTAGTGACATTTCGACATAGACGGGTTTATTCATTAAAATTTCTGTTTTGTTCAACTCAATTGTTACTAATTTTTTGCTAATTGTCCGATTGCGAAAATTTGGTTTCGAAATATAATATTCAGATCCGAAACGACCTTTCCATTTCCACACTAATTTGATGTCCCTCCTACGGCGAACATCCATCGTTTTGCCAAAACATGCGTTATTTGCTTGTTTGTGGAAATACTTTTTGAATTTATTGTCTGCTAATCCTCTTAAACGAGTATTTAGATCGATGTAGTCCCCCATCCAAGCTTTCTAACGAAAACTTAATTTTCTATGAATTTTTTTAATTGATAAGCCGAAATAAATACCTTGTTTAAGGCTCCTGTAGTGAATTACGTATGTTTCTTTATCGTATAGGGTTGTAACTAATTTCGAGAATTTTGAACCTTCGGGCACTCTATTTTCCGGAAAGATAGGAAAGTCCTTATGATGGTCGTGCAAATATTGTGAATAGGTAATATCCACTTCTAAAATGTATCCCGATTCGCTATCAGCTATAGTACAAATATCGAAATTTTGAATGTCGTCGAAGGAGAGCCATTCAAAGTTTCCAAAGGGTAGTGCCTCCCTCATCGCCTACCGATAAAGAATATTGAGATATTTATAGGGAAATTGATGGTCATAATCAACCATGTATTTATTATTAGTTTCGCTGTAGCGCTTAATAACTTGACTAATTCCTCCTATGCCACGCTCCACAAAGAGAAGCAAATCAATATCGGTGAGAAGTTCTAGTTGAATTCCAGTTATTTTTAAAGCCGCGTCCCATGCAAAGCCGGGAATTGTATAATAATGCAAAACATCTAAGTCAAAAATATATTTGCACATTTTTCGAAAATTTTAAAACACGTTGGCTAGAAGCAAGATGTCGATTTTCAAATATAAATCGCTGTACTCGCCTAAATCTTTTATGTTAAATTTCGTATAAAAATGCATCAGTGTCAGTATAAAGCATATTATTAGCAAATTTTTGCATCAAATACTTATATTGAAAGTCATACATATATGTTTTGGATATGTTCACTATTGACATTCCGAAATAGAGGGGTTTATTCATTAAAATTTCTGTTTTGTTCAACTCAATTGCTTCAAATTTTTTGCTAATTGTCCGATTGCGAAAATTTGGTTTCGAAATATAATATTCAGGTCCGAAACGATCTTTCCATTTTCACACTAATTTGATGTCCCTCCTACGGCGAACATCCATCGTTTTGCCAAAACATGCGTTATTTGCTTGTTTGTGGAAATACTTTTTGAATTTATTGTCTGCTAATCCTCTTAAACGAGTATTTAGATCGATGTAGTCCCCCATCCAAGCTTTCTAACGAAAACTCAATATTCTATGAATTTTTTAAATTGATAAGCCGAAATAAATACCTTGTTTAAGGCTCCTGTAGTGAATTACGTATGTTTCTTTATCGTATAGGGTTGTAACTAATTTCGAGAATTTTGAGCCTTCGGGCACTCTATTTTCCGGAAAGAAAGGAAAGTCCTTATGATGGTCGTGCAAATGTTGTGAATAGGTAATATCCACTTCTAAAATGTATCCCGATTCGCTATCAGCTATAGTACAAATATCGAAATTTTGAATGTCATCGAAGGAGAGCCATTCAAAGTTTCCAAAGGCTTACCCATAAAGAATATTGAGATATTTATAGGGAAATTGATGGTCATAATCAACAATGTATTTATTATTAGTTTCGCTGTAGCGCTTAATAACTTGACTAATTCCTCCACGTATGCCACGCTCCATAAAGAGAAGCAAATCAATATCGGTGAGAAGTTCTAGTTGAATTCCAGTTATTTTTAAAGCCGCGTCCCATGCAAAGCCGGGAATTGTATAATAATGCAAAACATCTAAGTAGAAAATATATTTGCACATTTTTCGAAAATTTTAAAACACGTTAGCTAGAAGCAACATGTCGATTTTCAAATATAAATCAGCTGTACTCGCCTAAATCTTTTATGTTAAATTTCGTCCAAACTTTACGAGCGTACTCATAATCTTCAGAATAAACATTTTTCAAAGTGAACTATAAAATTTAGTTATATCCGGCAGCAATGTTTCGCTTAATTTCTCGAAAGAATCTACATACTCATATGGAAATACGCCTTTTCGCATTAGCAACTGTACTTGATTCCAACTTAAATTTACATTATTCTTTTTAAGAATTTTGAAGTCGTCTTCCTTGAGATACGACGCTAACTGGTCTAACGATGAATCAATAAACCTGAATGAATCAATAAATCTAAATTTTACCTGAGAATTTACCCAAGTTTTCGTCACCGATATATACTTCTCGTTGTTTATGGGAATTAGCTCAATTCTACCGTCTACAGCGGTAGCAACTTTTTTAATTATGAAGTGACAATCATAATTACTACAATTATGGAATACCACATGAATCACTGGAAAAATTCGATAGTTTAAATTGCAGTTTTTCTGACCAAATCCCCTGAAGCTACCGCTGAAATGGCAGTGATCCGTACAAACTTGGTTGTTTAATTGAAAGGGTTTATCGCAAATATGGCAGGCAATTCATGTTTGGGCTCATTGCTGTAACAGTGGTAAGATCCATGGGAACTTCTTTAAAAAGAAGTCCGCATAACTACCTACAACCGATGTTAGCTCATTAACAAACCATCCAGAACAATCTTTACCCCTGCACTGTTTTGCAAGCATTTGGCAACAATTTCGATAGTAGGTCGTTGTCACCAATTACTTTTAAAAGACATTCAATATCTGCGAATATGGAAAAAGGTAAATCAATACGGTTTCTAACGTTTTTAAACGAAAGCCATTTATTCTTTTCTGTCGGCAATATGATTTTACAATCATTTAATTGGTTACGATCTTGAATCTGCTGTGATAATTTAGTATCTCTATAAAAAAATTGTAAGCAGCGATCGCAAATGTACAATGGAGCTTTATGTTTATTAATTTGTGATACCGCTAAACGAGAAGGACTCTTGATCCGACAGCCTTCGCTGCCTCAACTTCTTTCTGAAAAATTTAAATCGTCGCAGCCGTCATCATCATCATCATCATGAAAATTCGATTCGGCATTAGTAAAAACACTTTCTTTTCCTTCATCTTCTGCCGCATCATAGTTTTTCTCTAACTTTAGCAAATTAACGTGACTATCTAATTTATTTTTGGTCAAATACTTCAGTAGCGTGATAAATTTACCTTTTTCCAATTTCAGAATGTAAACGTTAATTGATATTTCATTTATTTGCTGAAATTTCGGAATTGGATTCAGCGACATTGGTAATCTACAGCCATTTGTACTCAAAAGCGTACTATAGTGAGGGTAAGTACTTAAACGGGATGGATTGCATTTAGGCTAACAGATAGCACTAGCTACAGCAACGAAAAACAAATTAGATTATGGCTCGGCAAATTTAGAACAGCTTTCTTATATTTGATTTGCTCCGGCAAATCAATATCAGGAGCTGCTGCTGCATTAAACAGCCGTTCACATAAGTTTATGTTTACATATAAGGACACTATTTCTGCCAGGCGCCACCCAGAACCCGTAGTTTCAAACTCGCTAATTTGATTTAGAATTGTGTCTACAATATTTTCCTGAAACCATTGTTCCACTACCGTAAAAGCATTTTCGATTGTAACATTTCTTGTATTGAAATATTTATAGTTACTAATGGAATTGTCGTCACCTTTACGTTTTAGTAAATTCGCCAGAAAAACTAAAATTAATTTTAAAATTGCGTACCGTATTTTGTCTGCTGAACAAATTAGTTATGCGAATTTTCAATAATTTTGTTACGGTATAAAACGCTCAGATCGACATTGATCAAGAGCACTGTCAAAAATAGGGTACAAACTACAGGGTTCGCCGGCCTTACTAAAAAGAACAGATCTTAATGTGTTGGAGCAGATTTCGTGGCTCCGATTACTCGCACGTAACTCAGTCGGGAAGGGGTGGTTCGAAAGCTCAAAGAAAAACCGGCGGCACTTACCCTAAAGATTGCTTAAAATAGATGCCTAGAGCGCCACTTGTTTCTAGATAAGGAATGGCAAACGTGTTAGAAACAAGAACACACACGTAGCCTATGGGGAAGTCCTCCACGTAACTGCAATCCACTACAGCGTCCCCTCCACCAAGTTCCTTCGGGCCTGTTGGTGTATACACGGTGTGGCCTTGCGACAAATGACTTACCTTGTAGCCACACCCTCTAGAGCAATAAAAGAACACTGATAAGCCCAAATCTAGGGGCGTTCTTACTTGAAGAGCAGGCTTTGGGTTCACATTTAATTACATCAGGCTTTTGCCGTAATTAACTAATGACTAAAGGGTTCAGCAACAACAAATAACTAGACTGAAATTAGCAAAGATTTAGGTTTAATAGCCCACCTAGCGGTGAGTTTAAATTTAATACAAAGGGTACATCCTAACTGGAATTTCGGGGTCCCCTAGCAAAAGTTAACTTAATCTAAGTATCATTAACAAATAAGCAGAACAAAATCACAGGAGTGACGCCCCTGCGTATAATAATTATTTGAATAATTCAATCAAACGGGCGTACGCAATGTCCAATATAACCTTCAATAACGCACGACAGATGGTCGATATCACTTCACACGGCACATAATTAAACAAAGCGAAAACACATATTTACTGTAAACAATTTTACCTTAGCCCCAAAGCGTGTGTCTTTGGCGGGAGCGGTGAACGAGGTCCTGGTGAAGTCACTTGGCAGAAGGAGGGCTGCAGTGCAAACGGAGTTGTTGGGACGAGAGTTTAGGGACTCCCCAGTAATCAGGAACAAAAGATGACGGCCTTCGAAGAAGCTCGGGTGCAGCGTAACGAGGTGTTGCGAAAAATCCCTCAACGGTTGTGGGAGGAATGACAGCAAATACTATACTATTGCGCGGGCGGGCTCCCAATAATTACAAAAACCACGGCGTTGACACACAGATTTGCAAACAGCAATGGTTTTCCCCACTTAACAGGGAAAAGTTAGTTACGGCTTAAAGATGTCGTCTCTAGTCGAATGTGCAATTAATGCAAATATCTTTCCCCGGAAAGTACACTATAGGAGACGAATCGGCCATTCGTATCAACGCCGAGTTACTTCACCACATCTGCCCGCACACGCAATTCCAAAACACCAACAATAAAATGCTTCGAAGGTTTGAGCTTGACTCACTTAAGTTCAGAAGAAATCAACACGCCGATTTACTAAAAAGGCACCGAAACTTGCTACAGGGCACTCACAAAAATAGCGCAGACAAAAGTTCATTAATGCGTTAACAAAAGCTCACAAAAATAGCGAAGCCCCCCCCGGCCGAGGCCCAAGGGTCGCGTTCTTCTAAAACGTTCTTGGTCGGAAGCTTGCTACTAATTAATTAATTTCAAAACGGGCTACGCGCGACGGATACAATGGAAGAAAATTTCGGACTCAAAACCACTAATTTTAAATGCATCATTCCTTAAGGAGTTATCAATTCTTATTTCCTTCACACAAAGCTTGGTCATCAAGAAGCGTTCTAGAAGGAATTTCTGGCTTATACAGCGGATCCCAAAAATATTAAGTTACAAGGTCAGCTTTTACGAACTTCGGGCGTTGAAGTCAATAACAGGAAATGTCCAAGGGTAGCATAATGCGCTATTGCCAAAACAAATGTAATCCCAGAGCCTAATTTCTTTGTGCGTGGAACAAGGAAGGGTTGTTCAGAATAGATTTGATGCATACGAATTTAAAGAAGTGGTGATTACGACGCCGGGCAGTCGCGAAACATGACGCAATTGATATATGAAAGGGGGAATATTTATCAAGAAAGGAATTACAATATCTATGTTTGTTTTGAATTTAAAAAGAGAACGCTTACGGGACGAATTCTACGGACCGTGAACGCATCATTGTTTGGGCCAAATTATATTTAAAATGTAGCTAGTACAGGGCCGAATCCAGGAAAAATTCGGGCAGAATATTTTTAACTAATTTCGTTAATGACAACATAAAGTTGAACTGACAGCAAAAACGGCTTAACGAGGTCGAATATTCTAACAATTTCTAACAATCTTCATGAAATGTATCCATTTTGGTATGCTTTAGATTGACAATAATGGCACTTTGAATTCTTTTATGAAACGCAGATTTGTAATTCTCCCAAACAACTCGCGATGCAATGGCGTTTCTGCGTCGAATATTGCGCGAAAGAAGTCTGTTGAAACAAATAAATTTTTTTTTGTGAGCCATAATTCGTTCTCAATTTTTCTCTTAGACCCCACTGTATCACAATATTGTAAACCTCGCCGAAGAAATGATGTAGTTGTTTTACAATAATTGATGCACATTTTAATATTAGCATCACCGGCGTCGCCCCCACCGCCGTATGCTGCTTGTAAAGCCAAATATGCCCTTTTTAAAATGTTGACTAAGTTTTTGTTCAATTCTCCGAGAGAATCCGTGGTTTCCATTTTATTTGAGTTTAAATTTTCTTAGTGTATCAAATGCGCGTTTCAGGTCTTTTCTAAATATTTATTGACATACATTTTTTATTGATTCATTATACTTCTCAAAGGAGCGTTTGAACTCTCATCAATTTTAATGCTTCAAATGAGCGTTCGAACTCTTTCCTAATGTTTTTGTTGACTTTCACGTATAACTTTTGAATAGATTTTAGGTAGTTATATATTTCCAAATTTATTTACTCTTTTGACAAACTGGATTGATTTGTTACAAATTGATCCACAGACTTAACTAACACATCGAATAGAAAAACGCTACACTCTGAGTGGCAATATTCAAGTCTTTGTGTGCGCTCTTACATGGCTGGATATGCGCCTAAATAATAATGCTCACACCCATCACATATTTCTTCGTATTTTAGTATGGTCAAGACGATATCCGTGTACGTAATTATTAAAAAAACAAAGCCAAAGCAAGCTACTAACGAGAACAAGAAAAGTGAGACTTCCAGCAATCGGTTTGGGTGTTGGTGGTTGTAATAAGAGAAGGATTATGCGGAAGATAAAACAATCCAGATTAGCGTTTCAAGTATTAATTTAAAAATATAACTTACCTAATTTTGTTCCTCCTCAAAGGAAAATGAAGGCGTAGTGAACTACTTGCCTACATCTTCCATGCCTAATTACACCAGCTTAATTTTCTTCGAATTCATTAATTGAATATCTACCTCCGTTCGGGCATCCCCGAGACGTTTCGGTAGAAATACTATCCCGTCTTCCAACTCGCACAGGATATACTTGTAATTACCTTTCGGGGCAAACCCCGATTTTAGCGAAATTATTTGGTATTTCTGGCCGATTATCAGATCTTCTGGCTTCAACTTCGGTTTCTTCACAATCGTACCAATTTTATTTATTTGCAATTGGGAAGTGAACTGAAGGCGGAGCTTAGTTACATGGCCGCTCTAAGAAGGTACGATTCTTAAAGCCTATGCATTTCCCTATTTAAACGCTGATTTTAAATGTTTTTTAGTATTTGTTTAAATAATTTTAGGGGCATAATATTGGGATATTTTAAGCTTTCATGGTATGCACTTTAATTAAAGATGTGTAAACGGGATTTTAATAGGGCTGTTTTACCATAAATAAATAATTTAATCAGTAGTGCGTAAATATACCAATGCTACATTTAACAGATTTCTAGTATTTTCTTAAATAATTTTACGGGCCTAATATTGAGAAATTATAAGTCTTCATGATATGCATTTTAATTAAAGATGTTTAAATGGGACTTTAATAGAGCTGTTTTGATAGAAATAAATAATTTCACCAGCCGTGAGTACATCAATTTGCTATTAAGTCATGCTGCATTATTTACAAAGTTTCTATTTCTAGTAGGTAAGTATTTCTTACACACAGCAACTATTCGGGAATTTTAAGTCTTATGGAATGTAGTTAAAGATGTTCTAATGATACTTTAATAGTCACGTATTAGTCATCAATAGTACAAATAAATAAGTTCGTTACACGCGCAGAAGTCAGTCAAACGGTAAAGTGTCGTGAATATTTGCAATTATGCACAAGCAACATTTTCTTCTAGAAATTATATTGAAGGGGAACAATTAATTAATTCTGGACATGTTATTTATTGTGGGTGCCAAAGTCAAGAAAATGTTAAAACAAGTGTCGTTGCTCTTTGCCTAGAAACTTCGGCGTTAAACTTGTTTTGCGTTTACTTCTTGTGTTATTGGTTTTGCATTATACATTTTAATTTATATCATTACGATAATAAGTATTGTGCTCACCAGGAAGAATATAATCTTCTTTTTTAAAATGCAGAGAACAAACATGCATACTTTCTGTAACTTTTTTCACCATTGTAAGTAAACGAATCCATTCCTTTCGCCGATCTGCTTTCTGATTATTAATTTTTACAAATTCTCCTTCTTTAGGAAACTTATGGAACCGCACAGTTGTATCGGGTTTTGATAGTGATTTACAACCATACACGCAACAAAACCGTTTCGATTTATTTGGTACAGGAGAAAATCTAGCTCCCTCACGTTCACGAACCATTTTTACGTTAAAGATATTCCGTTATTAAAAATATAAACAATAAATTAATATATATAAACAAGACACTGAACTTCAGCAAGAACAAACCTATTAAAAACAAGAAGGAGCAAGGTAAATAAATGTAGGCATGTACCACCGTATTACAGCTGCGCTCGAAAATAAAAGTAAAAGAATTTAAATAGTGATTAGCGGGGTAGTTGTAGGTCTGAGTCAGAGGAGAAAGTTGCCAGAATAAATATTCCCTAGTATAAAGACGTTTCTCGCATTAGTAACTTTGTAATAAGCCAACAAAAGTTAGCATAAACCATTTAGCTCAATGCGAGTGTAAATTTCGACCTCATTGATACAGTTCAAAATTCTACCGCATGGTGGCGTAGCGCTTGGATTCAGTTGCCAATATAAAAGAAGCCATTTTACTCACTCAAAATAACTGCGTCAACTTGGCGTATGCGTGTAGAAGATGCTGCTGCTGAGCTGAATCACTTTAAAATTTAGCTGAATTTCCACCCTTATATACAGGCTGAGTCATTTTAATCTTTGGACGCGTTTATCCAGTGAGGGAAGCAAGATGGTGAAAAATACCCCGGGACAAAATTTTTCGGGGCGAAGGGGGACAACTTTTGGCACCAAAATCCACTCCCCCCTCGTACTCCCCCCCGCGCGGGAGGGGTCAACTTTCAAATTTCAAATGGAACCCCCCATTTTTTTCCATGGATTCGGGTTCCTGATAAAAAAATATGAAATTTTTGTCCGAACAATTTTTCATGAAAATGCTTCCTTCGGTCAGAATTATGACCCCCCGCCCTATTTAAGAACTACAGTGAATGGACATTTTCCCGAAACAGCACATATGATTGTTAGCGCTCGATATGGAGTTACCAGGTCTACAGCCATAAAATTGTCCCCACACGATGTCATCACAGCTGTCAGGTAGCTGTCATCAGGGCCAAAAGTGTCAATGCTTCACCAAAATGACAAAAATTTCCAGGATTGAGGTTCCAGAACGTTAGATTGGACCTACGCTCGTGATGTACAGCTGATTGCAAATAAAACTGGGACAGCTAATAATGTAATATTGTAATATGAAGTACAATAACATATTAAATACTCGTAATTATGTTCCTTTTCTTATGCTTCTATCTTTAATAATATTTTATGTATTCACCTACGGAAATATAAGTTAGAGAAAGTTTCACACGTTATTAAAAACGCAAAAAGTAGTCTCAAGACTTGTCTCACTTTTATTTGCAATCAGCTGTACATAGTTGAGAGTACATAGTTAATCGCAGAGCGCATGGAAACAAAGTGCGATTTCCGGCCTTATTCTCTCCTTCTGCACATAACAAGAGGCACAAGAGCAGCGAGCCTTTCTCCCACCAAAGTTGCGCGCGCCGTCTACAACTCCTAACAGCCTCAGCCGGCTCTTCCACAACTCCTACCAGCCTCAGCCGGCTCTCCCACAACTCCTACCAGCCTCAGCCGGCTCTCCCACCAACTGACGCTTCCGCCCCGCTTTCGCGGTGCTCGCTCAATTTCCCCTCTCGTAGTGGCTCTTCCCCGCGCTCTGGTCATTTTAATCACGACATTCTCAACATTGTTTTGCGAAAAATTTTCAATATACTTTGCTTGATCGCTTCGGTGTAATATTTTTACCCAATATGGCCGATTATCCACCTTCCGAAATTGTAGACATGATTTTAGTGTTGGGCGAATGTCTTCTGAATTACGCAGCTGCTGCTGCGCTTTATGCAGACCGGTATCCTGACAGAAGACATCCAAGTGAGGTGACAATCCGGAATCTCCTTCAACGAGCTAGAGAAGGACGTCTACGTCGGCAACGCCCACGTCACGTCTATGATGAAAATGACGCGCGTCTTCTCACCGTATTAGGTCTTGTGCATATCAATCCGCACATAAGTAGTCGCCAGATCGAAAGAGAAATGGGTATCTCACAAAGAACGGTAATACGCATCTTGAATGCCAGAAAATTTCACCCCTACCACATCACATTAACCCAGCAGCTATCAGAGAACGATATGAGAATGCGCTTCCAATTCTGTCAGTGGGCGTTGCGAATGATCCAAGTTGATCAGCGATTCTTTTATTATGTGATGTTCTCTGACGAGGCGACATTCAACAATATCGGCGGATTGAATCGACATAATTGTCATTATTGGTCGGAGGTGCAGCCTTACTGGTATCGGCCGGTGGACCATCAGCACCGCTGGAGCTTGAACGTGTGGTGTGGCATCGTCAACGGGTACTTGATTGGGCCTTATTGTTTTGAGGTTAATGTAACTGGGGAGATATTTCAATCTTTTCTCCGAGATCATTTACCCGGATTGTTAGAAGATGTTGACCTTGAAACAAGGCGTAGATTATGGCTTCAACTGGACGGTGCACCACCACATTATGCACGTATTGTCCGTAATTACCTAAATCTCCAGTTTCCCCGGAGATGGATTGGTCGAACAGGTCCCAGAGCATGGCCTGCGCGATTACCAGATCTGACATCTCCTGATTTTTACTTGTGGGGATACCTCAAAAATGTGGTAAATAGCTGAGCTCCAACGACCAGGGAAGACATGATGGAGCGAATCCGAGTAGCGTGTGCAGCAATACCGCGTAGGGTATTGTTGAGTACGGTCAAGCATTTTCAAAGGCGATTGCATTTATGTATTCAGAATAACGGTGGGAATTTCGAGCAATTGCTCAACGCGTAGGTGTGCAATTCATCATTTCGTGAGAGGCAAGGGGACTCACGCGAAAAAAGCATCCCGAACGTGAGAGGCAAGGGGACTCACGCAAAAAAAGCACCCCGATGGGAACAAAATCCCACCACGTCCACGTCGTTGTTTCTGGGTAACGCCAAGGGTGGGATTGTAAGATGCGCTAAAACTGACTGAAGAAAGCATTTTCATGAAAAATTGTTCGGACAAAAATTTCACATTTTTTTATCAGGAACCCGAATCCATGGAAAAAAATGGGGGGTTCCATTTGAAATTTGAAAGTTGACCCCCCCTCCCCGCGGGGGGAGTACGATGGGGAGTGGATTTTGGTCCTAAAAGTTGTCCCCCTTCACCCCGAACAATTTTGCCTCGGGGTATTTTTCACCATCTTGCTTACCTCACTGGATATACGCGTCCAAAGATTAAAATGACTCAGCCTGTATATATACTAGTAGAAACATTCCCCGTATATCTACGCACGTCGTGCAAAACATTTTTATAGTTATTCCAGAATCCTACCACAGCTTATCTTGAAATTTGTTTACATCGACCAGAAAATATTTACATATATGTTAATTAACATCTGCGCTCGACATGCAAAACATTTTTCATATACTACAAAATTTCTTCCAGGATCCACTCGCGGCCCACCATGAAGTTTATTTACGGCAATTAATATCTGGGGTACATCAACCTCGCTAGAGGTGCGTTAGAACCAGAAAGTTGTTTTGCAAAACACTAATAAATTCTGCGGCTGAACCACGATCGTGTCTAGGAAATTTTTACACGTGGTAATTAATGAAGACGCTGCGGTTACTTAATGTAATTTTCTGGTAATGGTGATGGTCAGGTAGTCGCTGCGAACCACATTTATCTCGAGTCCCACTTGACTACACCATTCCGTTATTTTGTTTAATTTTGTCTGCGTATGTGAGAGAAGACATATGTCGTCTGCGTAGGTACGCCAAATCATTTAATTTGTTTAGAAAGTCCCATCTTATGCCATTTTCCGTAAAATCCGCATTTTTCATTGCCCAGTCTAATATTATATTGAATAGTAGGGGTGATAGCGGGCAGCCTTGCTTCGCCCCTACTTTGACTGTTAGTTGGTGACTGTATTTACCCCTGTGCAGCACCTTACTTTTTGCGTCGTAGTACAATGCTTTCATAATGTTGATGATCTTTGGCGGTATTCCTATATTTTCTCCAAAATTTTCGACACTGAGGCATGAGTCAGTGAGTCAAAGGCTCTTTTAAAGTCGATAAATACGAGGTATAGCGACGATCTCCATTCCTGTGATTGTTCAATGATGATTCGGAGTGTATTTATGTGGTCAACACATGATTTGTTAGGACGGAAACCTGCTTGTTCTCTCCGTAATTTTGGTTCCATGACATCTTCTAACCTACTTCTCACGACCTGTGCCAATATTTTATTGATCGTGTTTAAAAGTGTAATTCCCCGCCAGTTGCAGCATTTAGTTGGGTCTCCTTTTTTGGGAAGTTTAATGATCGTTCCTTCTTTCCAACTCTCCGGAATAGTTTCATCATTCCATGCTTTCTCGAGTATGGGTTGTAATTGTGCAGTTATTGCAGGTGTGTCTGCTTGTAATAGCTCCGAATTGATATTGTCAGGCCCTGCGGACTTTCCTGCCCTAAGTTGTAGAATTGCTGTCTTTATTTCTCTACTGGATGGGTCATTGGTGTTCATTTGTATTGTTCTGGCGGTTTCTACTCTTACTGGAGTTGTTTCCGTTGTGTTACTTATTAGCTCGCTGAAATACTGTTCCCATCTTTCTATTTGTTTTTCTTCCGATCTTATAATGTTTCCCTCGTTATCTCTTATTGGTTCGTTGTTCGCGTGGGCTTTATTTGCTAACCGTTTAGTTATTCTGTACATCTCTCTCATATTTTTCTTTTTACCAGCTTCCTCTGCTTGTTCCATTAGCCGGTCAACCCACTGCCTCTTGTCTCGTCGTGCTGATCTCTTTACCCTTATATTTATGTTCTGGTATTGTTCTTTTAGTTCTCTTTTCAGGTCTGCGTCATCTGTTTGATTGATTCTTTGTTTAGTTTCTTTTCTTGTATCAGCCTCCACGTTTCATCTGTTATCCATTCCTTTTGTGTTCTTTTCTCACTCCTAGTATGCTTCTGCTCGTTTCCATTATGTTCACTTTTAGCGATTCCCACCTGGATTCTATTTTTTCCTATTCATCTCTCTCTGTCCTTATTTGCATTTTGTTTCTCAAGGCTTCTTTGTACTCTGTTACAGTTTTAATTACTCAAATCGACAGCGATCACAAACACTGTCAAAAATCGGGGAAAAGTACAGGGTTTGCCGGTTTTACTAAAAAGAACACAGATCTTGATGTGTCGGAGCAGATGACGGCGCTCCAGTTACCCTCGGTCTAGCTTAGTCGAGAAGGCGTGATTCGAAAGCTCAGTTAAAACCGACAGCACTTACCCTATGCTTTGCTCAAAAGAATTGCCTAAGGACGCCACTCGTTTTGATGAAATTAACAGCCCTCGTGGCCCAAAACGAGAAATGCCACAGAGCTTTACCTACGGTGTACACAAAAGAAAAAACAAGACAGGAGTCAAGCCCCTGTACAAAATGATCGAATAAAATGGTCGTACGCATTGTTCCTTAGTTAATATAGCGCCGGACGCGTCGCTTCTTTCGACACTTCCCGATCACTTAATTGGGCGCAACAAAATGCAAATAATTTACCTTGTAGCTACCAAAGCATGTCGTCGGAGAGGTGTTGGACGGGACAGGGGTCGCTTGCAGAGGCGAGAGAGACAGGGCAGGTCCCCACAGTATAGGATGATGCGGGAACTCGTTCAGAACCCCAAAGGTAGACAAGGGTGGGCCGGAACCCTCAACAGTTGTGGGAGAAATAACAGTAGACAATACGACAATATCGCGCGGCGAGCTCCCCTCTAATTACAGTAAGCCCGGCGTTGATACACAAATTTGCATAAAGCAATGGTTTTCCACACTTAACAGGGAAAAGTTATTTAAGGCTTAAAGATGTCGTCTCTAATCGAATGTGCAAGTAATGCAAGTATCTTCCCCTGGAAGCAAGCTATAGTAGACGAATCTGCCATTCGTATCAACGCCGAGTAAATTACTTTACTTCAACCGCCCGCCGCGCGCACTTTTAACACCCACAGAAAAAATAATCGTTTCAAAGGTTCGAGCTTGACTGACTTAAGAATTCCAACACCGCTTAACAATCACAGAGTTAATCCCCCTCGTTGCTGTGCACTCGTCTCTTTCTTACTACGTAAGCTTAATTGGGCAAACAGGGTCCTTGAATCCTGGACAAAGAATTTTGTGGTTATAGCGAGTTCCAAGAGTATCGGGTTGCTACGAAAAGTCCCGGATTGATTTATCGATGAACCGAAATAACATTTGAAATCTCATTTCTTTATCGCGTAAGACAAAGGGAGCTCGAGTTTAAACACGCTGGGTGCACAAGAGTTCCGAGAATTTTGTATTGAAGGCGCCTGGGTGGCGGAATGGACAACGCCATTAGCGTGCGAAGCGGAAATGTTTATAAAGAAATATCCCATTGGGCTGTAATTGTTTTTTTTGTTTTGATTTGGGTTCAGCCGGACTTTAGATATAACTGGGAGCCCCAAGGTTACAAAACGAACCAAACAATTTGAACGTGGCACAGAAGTGCTTACGGAGAAAATTTTCAGCAATCGCTTGCATATCAGAGCCTAATCCAAATGAAATCAAATTACGATTTTATATTGCAAGGCCAGTTTTAAGGCAGGGCCGGCTTGTGAAAGAAATTAACTCGACCGAGGTTTTCAGATCTAACTGGAAATGAAATGCTCTTACAACTCCCGTCGTATAAAAGGATTGCGAAGTTTCTCCACGTTCAATTTTTCTCTTGCTGCTCTATTGTATTTGCCTCTGAATGTTGCAATCCTTAGCCGTATTTCTGCAATTAACAAGTGATGATCACTCGCTGTGGTTGAACAAAGATCTGTACGTTAAAAATAAAGAAACCTATAATTATCATTTACGTAATGCTATAGGTCGTAACGACTTGCAAACTTTGAAGTATATATTACAAAAAGTTGGTATTGCTATACCTAGTAAAACTCTTATTTGGGCTACGCACTGTAAAACTGTTGAAACTGACGTCGTAAGTGAAATTTTAAGAACTATGTTAGATGCTTTCGATGTTATTAGAAAAATTATTAACGAAGTAAGAGGGAGGAAGTTGAAAATTAATAGTGAGACAGATCTTGACTTGGTGCTATCAAAATTATCTCTACACCACACCAGTTCCTACGAGCAGCATTTTCTTATTGAAATGTTATTATCATCTCACTCTCGAATTGAATTTGTAGCAGGTGAGCAGCAGCAACAATATCCATATTTTCTTCACGATGCGATCTTCGACGCAGCCTATTATGCTCGCATCAAGTTTATAGAAGAGGTATTCCAGTATTTGAATACACACCACATAGCTTATATATTTCAACCCAGCGCTGTACATCAGCTCAAAGATATTTTTAAATGGCTTGAGGAAAATATCAGAATAGCTCAAAATGGCGAAGCTGTCGGTTGGAGAACTGGTCCTTGTTCCGGTCCTTGGCCCTCAACACCTCAAGACTATATTGATACTTACTCTGTTAAGTTCTGTTTCACTCATGAATACATAAGATATTTAATTAAATAAAAAACATGTATGAAAATAAACGTCTTTTATTCAGTATTGATAATATATATAAAACTACTACTACCTAATTTTACATTAATTTTTACTGGAGAAATATGTAGCGACATGGTCGGTGCAGGTAAGGTGAATTCATACTCAGCCTGATATTGTTGGTATGGTTCAGGAGAATATGATGGCGGTTGCTGCTGTGGGGGCTGTGATTGCGATAGCTCTGCTGATGGCGGTTGCTGGGGATGTGATGATGACGATTCCGGCGACCCCCGACAATATTCGCACCCGCAGCACGAACAGCCGTCATCATCGACTACCAGGACTTCATCTTCATCGTGTTGTGCCGAATATGATGGCGGTTGCTGCTGCGATGGTGGTTGCTGGGGCTGTGATAATGACGATTCCGGTGACCCCTGACAATATTCACACCCGCAACATGAATCGTCGTCAGCGTCAATCGTCGGAGGATCGTCGACATCCTTCATGCTCGACCAAACATGAGGGTCGTCTTTGGGCTGGTGCCAAGTCCACGATCCCTCATCGCTGTCGACGGTTGCGGTTGACGTTGACGACGAAATAGCTGGCACTTGCTGACACATGGGATTCATCTTGGAGAATTAATATTCCTATAGCAGAACAGTTATTCTTATATACATGCAAATTTCCTCCTACTACTCTATACTGCGCAGCAGGAGGTCCAGATTAAGCGTCCGCAGCAGGATGCACATGTGCAGATTAAGTGTCAACTAATGCCAATTAATGACACTCATTATACCACTTGTGCAAAATGTGTACATTTTGTTTAGCACATTGCACTCTTGTACCAATATGATGGGAACAAAAATTAGCATTATACAGAGTCTTTAATTGCTTTATATTGGGGCAAGCTGGTAAATCAATAAATTTTACATTATCAGTTTGTTCACCAATCAACATTTTTTTAATCCATATTCTTTTATCTAATCCTTTGAGAAATACGAAATCATTAGTTTGTATGATCCTCCGGATGTACAGAGACAATTCTTCGTAGGGTATTGTTCCATTATTGTTCCATGCAGATTAGTTGTAAGCCAAACCACCTGATCTTTTAAAGCGTCTGAAAGTTGCTCGTACGGTATCGGCGGTTCTACAATCTGATGGATTGTATCATTTGTATCACTATCATATACAGCTATTTCTGTACAAATAAAGTTGCTATTTTTAGACTGAAAACTTTGAATATCAATAAATTTCATCGCAATCACTGTTGTTGTTATTGAAAGAACAGACAATCTGCAACTAATCGTGCAACATGTAGTTAACTATTTTTATGTCGCTGGTGAAAGGATTATATTTTACTTTTCGATCGAATAAAATCAATGCGTAAGCTGATGTATTTTGCGGTATATCAGTAGTGGTTGCGAATTCAAGCCGAATATCTACAGCACCACCTTTTAATGTCTCATTTTGTCTAGAACAATCTATTACAACTAATGGAGCTATGCTTTTGAATTGTACAGGTGTAAGAACAGGTTGATTGTCATGCTCGTAGTAAGACGATTGAAATCCTGCAAACATTTCATACAGTTGCGCATAACGATTGCTGGAAAATTCTAGATTTAAATTATCATAGGGGTATCTTTCAGAATTGAGGTAAAGTGTAATATTTCTTAAATCGCAAGAATCAAATTGACTCATATTTTTATTATTTTTATTTTTGCGGTCTGTCTAGAAACCTACAATAATGTAGCGTGGAGTTTCTACTTGACTAACATTTTTTATTGCCCAAGTGTGTCGTTTTGTTTGCTGTAATACTGGATACTCATGCAATTCCCAACTTCTAAAATTTATTTCCAGCTGACTACTCTGCTCAACGTATTTTAATAATTTTAAACGATTTACATCAGCCACTGAAATATGTGGCACTCTCCAATACACTTTTGTTAATTCTACTTTAAGCTTTTCATCAGCCGCAGTATTAATAACAGCATTTAAATCATGATTGCTTCTAATAAGTACTAATTCTTGACGAACGTTTAGTAAAATCTTTCTAGTCTTCAAAAACTCCCATCAGCATTTCGCAGGGGACAAATATCTGAAAATTTCCTTTTAAGTCAACCAATCCCTCAATAGTTGTTTTGGTCGGAGCCCAACCTGCATTCTCCAAACGAATACTTTGGTTCGAATTATATGATACGTAGGCTTTCATAGTCGCAGTTATACCGACATTAGTAGGGTGTTTTGGAGTGTTCTGAGACAAGGTCAGGTCAAGGTTGCCACCCCCCACCACTCAACCTGCCACCCCCCACCACCAACAATATTAAGTTCAAGGCTAAGTGGTGGTGGGGGGTGGCAACCTTGACCTGACATTGTCTTAGAACACTCCAAAAGAAAAAATGTTTAAAGTGAATGACGTCAACCATTTTTTCAAGGTACACACTCCTCCAATGAGTTCTACCCCTAATGTTTCAAGAGCTTTTGCACACTTACCTTGACCTACCCATGTCTCAAAAGAAATCTTCAAAGAATTTTTTAGTGTCGGCATGGACCTCCACCACTGCTATTCACAGGTGTCGTTTCGAGAACGTGTACACTAGCACTGTTTCAAGATCTTGCACACTAACACTTACCTTGACTTACCCTTGTCTCAAAAAAAACCTCTAAAAAATTTTTTAGTGTCAGCATGGACCTCCACTACTACTATCCACAGGTGACGTTTCGAGAACGTGTACACAAAACACTTTAGGAAAAAAAATATATGGAGGAAACTAATATTTATTTTTTCTATGTACAAAAGTAAGTTCTATTTACAAGATTAACTAAAGTACACTAATATCCACACTAATATTATATATAACTTACGCTACTCTTCACTAATTAAGTTGTGTATTTCTCCACTGTCACTAAAACTATCATTAGCACCGTCAACGTCGTAGGCTTCGGTGGACACGTCGGAAAAGACTGAGGGTGCAGGTGAGCTGGCGTCGAAGTCTGAGGGATCCCAACTCAATGATACCTCAGCATCGTCGAGCTCAGCTAAAGCTGCAGCCTCTCCAGCCAAGACCCTGTCCACGATGTCCTCCAATTGGGGGACGACGACGGAAGCCTCCCAGTTCTGCGTTGACAGATGTCCAGCGGTGTAGTTGAAGAACAACGTAGAGGATGAGGGGGTCAGAGATCGCAGGAGCAATATTAGCGGTTCTTCTGGAGCCGGTGTCCATGTGAACCGGCTCAACCAGTACCGCATCCAACCGGCAGATAACTCTGCACGTGCCTCTTCGGGGGCGTACACAATTGTCAATGATATAAAATTTATGAAGAACAACATCTTAACTACTCGATGTTTGTGAGACAAGTGTTGCACAGCGTTGAAAACAGAGTTGCCGGGGACACAAAACGTTACGGTGAAGGTCGTCCAGTTCTATGTATACTCGAGTTCAAGTGCGTTCATTCAAAGTTCATTTATATGCACCATGAATGCAGGGTTCGAGTAACATGATTTCCCGAGCACGTCAGAAACCACACTGATCACAACCGCATTCCACAGTTCAAAGACTCGAGTGCAAGTACGTTCATTCAAAGTTCATTTATATGCACCATGAATAGAGGGTTCTAATGAGGATGAATGCGGGCTACTAATTGCCTTAGAGTGAAGGTCTTCTAGTTCAGGAAAATGCAACCACGATAGTATTTCTGCAGGAGCGCAGGTATAAAGCATTGAACAGTTGTAAAAAAAAATATCCAGCAGCTGAACCCAATTATTATGATTTCCACGTATTTGTATTACTGGTACAAATCCACCGCTTGTTTGTAGACCCACACATACAAACTTAGTCTGTGAATTATTTAATCTGTATGTACTACTGCCAAGGAGCACTGGACACTGTTGCGGTTTAAACTTCGTGACACCATCGAACACTGCTTGCCCGCTCTTCACTAAGCCAAGAACTTTGGTAATGGTTTCCATTCTTAGTTGCACTGAATAAAACGATGTTCTGCGATTCCTACTCCTGCTTGCTCTTTTTTATCTACTTTTCGAAGGTAGTGGTAGAAGGGAGTTACAAGGTTGCCCACGGTCACGGTCAAGTAGGAGGAGTACCAAAACTAGTGGTGGGGGGGGGGGATTGGTCAGTTAGCAATAGCATTTCAACGAAGTAGCAGTTAAGCGAATCGAGTGTGCGTAGAAGCGTTAGAGTAAACTATAATGCCGCTGGATAAATTTGGAAGGCATCACCTTGGCCATCCCTCAGATCATTCCACTGATCCTCCTCCTCAACTGTTTCTTTTCGAGAACTTGGCGGATTTTTACTATGAAAAGGACACACACTTTACACGTCTAGGAGTTAACCCTGAAGGCTGGTATATTCTACTATCCGGTAAATTAAACTATACAGTTCAATTCGCTGAGGCTGTTATATCTTCTGTCAATACGAATCCTGCAACTCCTACAATTATTTTGAATGATAGCCAGCTTAGCGCTACAGAGTTGACTGGAAAGACCTTGAAAAGGGGTGACGTGCTGAAATTTAAAGCAGTCAACGACATTCCTGTTATGTATGTGGAATTTCATCTCAAGGCTCCCATCCTAGTGGAGTCGCCGGTCAGCCTTGAACAGCTATTCCTCCCTCTCATTTTGGATTACCAACTATATAAGCGTGTCACAACCTTACAGAGTAACAGTCGCTAGTTTTCATTTAACCATGTGTCTCGAAGTATTTCCGCCATACCTCCGCCGATACGAGCACCGCATCCAGACCTACAAAAACTGGACTGGTGTCATACCTGCAGCCTCGCTTGCACGGGTTGGATTGTTCTACCTGCAAGACAGCGATGAAGTGCAGTGCTTTTGTTGTGAAATTCGTATCCACAAATGGGTACCGGAAGATGATCCTCTAGAGCAGTGATTCCCAAAGTGGGCAATATCGCCCCCTGGGGGGCGCTGGAACGATCCAGGGGGGCGATAGTAGCCTCGGGTGCATTTGGGGGCGGTGAATAAAATAAGGGGGCGGTGAAAGCTTAAAGAAGGAAGAGAAGATAAGAAGATTTAGAAAAACCATTCGTACATATTTCATCTGTTGTGTAATATAGTGTAACATTATTTTCCAAATAAACACACAAAATGCAAGTTACAGATTTATTTATTCCATGAAGACTATTTACCATTATTAAATGTTCTTATTCTTCTTCATACCTTTTATTACTTTATTTATTCAGTCTGTTTATTCTCCGTTTCTTTAATTTTACTTTATCACACCCTTTAATACACCATCCAGAAAGTAAATACCATTATAATAAAGGGCTTTTATTATTCAAATTTGCTTTTACTCAAAATAGAGGTTAGAAATTCAGAAAACATTTGTTTATTTTAAAAATATAATTTTCTCTAGCAATAATAATCTATACAAAATTTCTGTATGCTATATTTTATTATAACATTTCATAATGGACTTTGACATAATTGAGTTTGGCTGTCACTTTAGTTATTCCGATTGGCAGTTCATACCTACAAATTAAAATCTAAGTTCTGATGTTACTAAACAACTATCCCAACTAAATCAACTTATATGCTGGAACCTTTTTAATAAACTATTCGCAATTTAACAGTAACTGTATCTAATGTATCATTCATTAAACAATTCTCAAATATTTATGTTGTACTTTTAATGTATTCCTTCCTTGTACTTTTTAATTGCTAACTAATTTATTCCTTCAAAATAATATCCTACCTAGAAATACTCGTATAGATTATTCAACACTATAATGAACGAACCAATGAAAATTGTTCAATTTGTCAGAAACGACCAATCAAAATTGACTGCCATTGAAAAAACATAGGGCCGGTTGCAGGAAGCAACGTTAAGTCTGGTGTTAGCTAACGCGACGTCAAAGTGAACAAAAACGAATCAAATCTCAAATGCTTATGGTAACTAATACATTAGTAAACAAAATTTGATGCGATTTTGTTCACTTTAACGCGATGTTAACTAACACCAGACTTAACATTGCTTTCTGCAACCGGCCCCTAATGTCACAGTGTTTTCACGCGAGCCCTATTGGTTTCAATGATTTCAATTTAGTGAGTAGCCTTTGACTGACATTTCACCAAAACGTCAAAGTCAAAATTTGCAAATCAACGTCGTTCTAAAAACTCATAATAATCGTGTTAGAGCTCCAGTATCGAATTAATAGTGGAAAACGTTAAAAATGTGTGCTGTCGAACACGGTAAAAGTCGTCTACCCATAGTGTTCAATAATCTTTCCAAATACCACTCAAGGCAAAATTTTTTAAGAGATTTTTTTTCGTCAACATGCAAATTATTGCAAATTTCTCTCAACAAAAACTGCTCAAATTCCACTCGACCTGCGGTCTCGCGGAATTTTTAACGCAGTCTCAAGAAGCTACCACTACAAAATATTTCTGTTTGTTCGCTTAAAGAATGTAGATTTCCAGGGGGCGCTGACTATTTTTTTTTCTGAAAAGGGGGCGGTAGGCCAAATAAGTTTGGGAACCACTGCTCTAGAGGAACATTTGCGCTGGTCCGAACATTGCGTCTTTGCGAAGATGTGTAAAAAGTTGCAACAATTACAAAACGAGTTAGAGAGGTCAAACAATTTTTGGTTGCGGATCAACTTATCATAAGTGATGCCTTACAAAGAATTAGTGCACGAGACTTGACAATTCCTAATTAATGTATTTATACTTAATAAATGAATTTATAACACTTTTTTTCGTTTTATTCATTGTCGTTGTTCCTTTAGCCGTCTTCACAAGTACATTTCAACAATATGAATCTCACAACCCCGCAGTTTGTGGAGGTTCTTGTTTGAAAGGGTTTGGAACAAGGTTAAGTCAAGGTAACCATCCAAATACGATTTAGCCTTGAACTTAAAAGCAGAGGTCCTTGAACTTAAAAGCTGAACTCCTTGACTTTAAATATTTTTTCTTTGGAGTGTTCTGAGACAAGGTCAGGTAAAGGTTGCCACCCCCCCACCACTCGACCCGTCACCTCCCACCAACACTTAGCCTTGACCTTAATATTTATGGTGGTGGGAGGTGGCGGGTCGAGTGGTGGGGGAGGCAACCTTGACCTGACCTTGTCTCAGAACACTCCAAAACACCCTACTGACATTTCTCACGCGATCAACCGCTACACCATTAAGTTCATATCTAATTTCATCTAGTAGGTGCGATATGCCTAAATTTACAAATGATCCTGTTGCGGTAGGTTTACTATCTGCATTCTTTAACAATTTTCCTTCAAAATATATAACACTGTTGCACGGTAAAGTGTACACATTTTGATGTAAAATAGGTATTCGGATTTCATCATTATTAAATGTTGTAGAAGAATAGGGCTGGTGTGTATGTTTCTCTGCATAAATAATTGAATTACCTTGAAAATCTTTTTCAGTAACGTTTAGTACTTCTGAAACCGTCATTTCTATTTAATGATGATGATGAAAAGCAAGCGCTCTTAATATGGCAGAGTATTAGAATTTTTCTAATATTAACAACAAAATTTAATTTAATAACGGACCAGATGTTTTCTCTTCTTCCTTTTACCTTCGCCGTCGTTACTTCTATCAGTTAACTTAAACCCTAAGATTTTAGGAACAGTTTATTGTCAGATGTTAATCTGTCGACTGCAGGTAGTCTACTAATGTCGGATACAAACTGTTCATCCCTAATATATGTTTGTTGTTGCTGCTGTTTATTTAAAGACTTGTATCTAACCACCATTTTGTTTTTTGAGATGCAACCTTACCGTAACGGTTTCTCCACAGAAATTGATCAATTTACCATTTTGATCCAGTATTTGTATGACAATGTTATCGATAATTCTCGTATTGATTGGTTGATATATAACATTCGAAGAATTTTCTACAATTTTAAATCCTGGCGGATCTGTAGGGAAAAACTGATGAACTCTGTGTACAGCACTGCTGTTTTGATAAGTACCAGTTACGATATTACAGTCAATACATATAGTATTAAATTTAAATATATCTACAGGATTATCGGAAATATATCTACCATAAGCTTTCAGTTTCTTAGGCTTGAAGCCTAATAATTGACCAATGCTATATTTAGCAGTAAAATATGTTTGTACAGTTTGTAATTTCCTTTAATTAACTTGTGTATATTATTTTTATATCTATTGTGGCTTGATTAATTTGTATATAGAAGTCGATGATTTATTTTGTAGTACTAGAGTATGTATAGCATTTATATTTTTCTGACGTATTCTAAATATTGTAATGGGCATGCTCGTACCTAATTAGTTCAGGCTGTTTTGGGGAAAGGGACGAGCACCACTTGTTTGTGGGCCAGACAGTCGAGCGGACGTGGCTTATTAAAGTAGTCCAGAGTAAAAGTGCGTTTTATTTCTGTAAACAATAACAAAGAGAAATCCAGCGTAAATAAATTCCATGGTCGTTCGAGCCGGATTTCAAGATAGAACAAGAGGAGCTAGATGTTAATTAAGTAATTAACAAAGTGGTATCCACGGGCAACAGTTCGATTTCGAGTGCAACTTTGCGAGAATCTGTGTGTCAATAGCACGAAGGGACTGCAGACCGACCCAAGGCAACATCTGTTTGCTGTTTGCCAGATCTGTCAGAGTCCGAGTATTTGGGTGAGCTAGTTCCTTTGTCTTTTAAATCTTTTCAGTTATACCTGCTGTTTATTTGTACAAGTGCAGAATTCGTGAAAAATGTCGTTACCCGCAGAAATACAGGGTTTAGTTAAAAAACGCGGTACAATCAAATCCAAGCTGACGCATTTTTCTAAATTTATAGATACCGTGCAATATAGTAGTGCAAATGGTGCTAATTCGTTAACTAGTACTGAGGTTATTGGTCTTGAACAAAGGGTGATCAAAAGTGAACCTCTCCTGTATGAATTTGATCATGTTCATAGCCAAATTGAGTCCATGGCGGATGATGCAGATGAGCAAAGCAATTACGAAGAGCGAGAGGATTTTGAAAATGCATACTATCATGTAATATCCATTGCAAAGGATTTATTATCAGGTTACAAGCAAAAATCAACTGCATCATCTGCGATTTCACAAACCTCCACTAGCCAAGCTTTAAATGGTATAAAACTTCCAAGCATTGAACTGCCCCGCTATAACGGATCCTATGAGAATTGGTTAGAGTTTAGAGACACCTTTCAGAGTCTAATAAACGACAATGAATCAATTAGTGCAATACAAAAATCCATTACTGGAGGTCAAGTGTTTGTGATTCCGCAAAACAGGTAATTCAGAGTTTCGAGTTTTCTGCGTCAAATTATGCTGTAGCTTGGGATGTTTTGTGCAGCCGCTACAATAATAAACGCTTGCTTGTGCACAATCACGTTAAGGCTCTTTTTGATTTATAATCTATCACAAAGGAATCGTCACATCAACTGCGCAAATTAATAGATAATTTAAGTAATCATTTAAGATCGCTCGACTTGTTAGGACAGCCGACGGAGCATTGGGATACTTTAATTATTTATATCCTTTGTACTAAATTAGATAATATCACGGTACGCGAATGGGAAAGATGCAAAAATGGTAATGACGTTCCAACATTAAGTGATCTGATACGGTTCTTGCAAAACAGGGCAGATTTCTTGGAAACTATTGAACCTAATTCGCGGGCTGAGAAAAGGGTGCACAAGGTTACCGCTAATGTTAAATCTCTAATTCTTGACGAACGTTTAGTAAAATCTTTCTAAAGTCTTCAAAAACTTCCATCAGCATTTCGCAGGGGACAAATATCTGAAAATTTCCTTTTAAGTCAACCAATCTCTCAATAGTTGTTTTGGTCGGAGCCCAACCTGCATTCTCCAAACGAATACTTTGGTTCGAATTATATGATACGTAGGCTTTCATAGTTGCAGTTATACCGACATTTCTCACGCGATCAACCGCTACACCATTAAATTCATATCTAATTTCATCAAGTAGGTGAGATATGCCTAAATTTACAAATGACCCTGTTGCAGCAGGTTTACTATCTGCATTCTTTAACAATTTTCCTTCAAAACATATAACACTGTTGCACGGTAATGTGTACACATCTTGATGTAAAATAGGTGTTCGTATTTCATCATTATTATTAAATTTTGTAGAAGAATAGGGTTGGTGTGTATGTTTCTCTGCATAAATAATTGAATTATCTTGAAAAGCTTTTTCAGTAACGTTTAGTACTTCTGAAACCGTAATTTTTATTTAATGATGATGATGAAAAGCAAGCGCTCTTAATATGGCAGAGTATTAGAATTTTTCTAATATTAACAACACAATTTAATTTAATAACGGACCAGATGTTTTCTCTTCTTCCTTTTCCCTTCGCCGTCGTTACTTCTATCAGTTAACTTAAACCCTAAAGATTTTAGGAATAGTTTATTGTCAGATGTTAATCTGTCGACTGCAGATAGTCTACTAATGTCGGATACAAACTGTTCATCCCTAATATATGTTTGTTGTTGCTGCTGTTTATTTAAAGAGTTGTATCTAACCACTATTTAAAGAGTTGTATCTAACCACCATTTTGTTTTTTGAGATGCAACCTTACCGTGACGGTTTCTCCACAGAAATTGACCAATTTACCATTTTGATCCAGTATTTGTATGACAATGTTATCGATAATTCTCGTATTGATTGATAGATATATAACATTAGAAGGATTTTCTACAATTTTAAATCCTGGCGGATCTGTAGGGAAAAACTGATGAAGTCTGTGTACAGCACTGCTGTTGTGATAAGTTCCAGTTACGACATTACAATCAATACATATAGTATTAACTTTAAATATATCTACAGGATTATCGGAAATATATCTGCCATAAGGTTTCAGTTTCTTAGGTTTGAAGCCTAATAATTGTCCAATGCTATCTTTAGCAGTAAAATCGATTGCAAAGGTTGATTTTATTTCGCTCCTGAGTGTGTTATTATTAGCTTTAATACGTAGCACAGGTTCTGCTCGTTGCTGTACAATATTTTCTAGTACATCATTTACCGCTGCCCGTTTGAGGAAAGGGTAGCTTAGGCTTTGTTAAATTACTTACACTATATATCATTGCCTTCATAAGAACCTTCGGGTATTTCAATTACACTAGGCTTACCGTCAATGTTTGTATAATGAAATTTATTATTATCTGATTCAATATTAGGTATAGTATTATATGCCCCAAAACTGATTAATCCAATAACGTATTCAGATTCAGAATCCAGATGTATGGATAGATACTGAGCCGTGAGAACAGATTCGTTCCCAGACAGTGTAAAAGTCCAGGACATGTTTAATATTAGACAGTTTAACTAGAACTGAAGCAAAACATCTGGAGGCTATTAATTTAATCCGTCAGCCGACGATCTCCTCTCAGAATATTATATATTATTATGAGAAGACGTTGGTGATTAGATTACTGCTGTTGATCATATTGCACACACACGCCATGATATCCTCCGACGTATCAGTTTTTGTAATAGCTTTACTAATATTTTTTGTTGAAGGTAATGATGAGAAAGAGATGGTTGTTAAGCATTTACATAAGTTTGGTTATCTTGAAAACGGTATCAACATTTCAAATTTGAGTAAGGTACATTTTAGCACTGCTTTATCATTATTTCAAAAAGATTATGGTTTACCTGCAGACGGTAAAATTAACGAGGAAACTATTCAGTTTATACGCACTCCACGCTGTGGAGTAAGAGACAATAGTGCCGACTTTACTCTTGGTACTACCAAATGGAAATATAACACTACTATAAAATGGCATTTTCCTACAATCCATA
Organism: Agriotes lineatus; assembly: GCA_940337035.1. Taxonomy (NCBI): domain Eukaryota; kingdom Metazoa; phylum Arthropoda; class Insecta; order Coleoptera; family Elateridae; genus Agriotes; species Agriotes lineatus. The sequence continues at coordinate 56,093,536 of OW679199.1, read as the reverse complement.
TGAGCATATTAAATGTGACTTTGACTGCATTTTCTACCTGGGAAAAACATTCATCGTTAAAGTTTTCTCATGATGTTGAAAACCCAAATATTTTAATATCTTTCAAACAAGCTGCACATAATTATAGTTGGAATAGTAGAACTTGCATAGTTCCGTTTGACGGTCCTGGAAATATTCTCGCTCACTCGGATTTTCCACCACGTAACGCTACAGGTAGCAGTGTTGTTGAAATACATTGAGATCAAAATGAAGACTGGTATTTTGATGGTATAAATAAACCTTCCAAGGATAAAGTAAGTTTATTTTATGTATTACTTCATGAAATAGGTAATACTTTAGGAATTAGACATTTCCATAATAAAGCTGCTATAATGTACACATATTTCGAATCTGCTCATGTAACAGATTTGCATGCTGACGATATTGACGCAATTCAGTCGCTATATGGTAAGCCTTTATCACCACCATCACAACCAACCCTATCAACAATAGTAACAAGAAAAACAAAAACAGTAACAGCGAAAACAATATCATCAAAAAGAACAACTTCAGAATCAATTCAGAATAGAAATATTCCTCCAGCTCCAGCTTTGTGCAATGTTGATGTAAATATGCTATTAATTATAAATAAACGTATGTATATGTTCTATAGGAATTGGGTTTGGACATCATCTCTAGCAGAAGATGAACATACTTTTGAGGGGCCTCTGTATATACCTGATTGGCTTCCGTTTGTACCGAAAATTTTTTCAAAAATCCCTGCAGTTTATCAAAGACCTCGAGGCGAAGTTGTCTTATTTATTGATAGGTTAGTTTATTTAATAGATTTTCCCAGTCTTCAACTTATACCGGGCTTCCCTAAACCTTACACTTCGCTTGGAATGACTGATAGCAGCAGGATTCATGCTGCAGTAAATACCTACACAGGTCGAACATATATCTTTTACGATGACAATAAATTCATCGAGTTGGATGAATGCACATTTAGACCTAAAGTTTACTGTCTAATTTCTAATAACTTTCCAGGTTTGCCTCCCAAGATTAATTCTGCATTTAGATACATGAACGGCTTCATATATTTTAAATAGAAGAGAATTTACTTTGAATTTAATGAATTTACAAATACTATGGTTAGGGCTAATAAAATGATTTGTTGTCATTGTTTAACGGAAGCTGTTCAAATACAAGTCTTTTACAGCAGTTAAGAGATTTATTATCCAAATTACTATCCCTCGACGTATTACTAACAGACACGAGATATGAAAATGAGGATGATGATGAGGAAATTTATTAAATTTGTTGTAAATGTATGTAATTTGTTATGTTACATCTCATCAATTGTAAATGTGCTTACTAGAAATAAAACAACTTTTTAAACAAATGAGTTTTATTTTCCTTTTTCGTACATCCTATTTATTACAATTATTTTCTATAATACATTCTAATTTCTTCTTTAAAACTGGTTCTAGCACCAGCGACATTTTATCTATTCTATCCTTAAACCTCATCCTGTCGAGTGCGCACAACTGCCAGTAATTGTGCGGAAGACCATCGTCATCTTCCACTTCTCTCTTATGGAAATGATGGATTTGAACAATAGGGTAAAATTGAACCTGCTTGCTGTTGCAGGTGTTGCTACGCCTATTCCTAATCTTCCTTCTCCATTGTCAGAGCATGATTGAATTGATCTATTAGGAGAAGGAAGAGCTGATCCTGCTGCTGCTGCTGTTGTCGCTGCTGCAGATCGCTTAATTGCAGTTGGAAAAACTGTGTTGACATATCGTTTAATTTCTGATATGTCTCCACATCCTTTTTCAACACCTCTAGCTTCTCCAACCAACGGTTAAGTTGCATTCTATATTCGTCGTACGGTTGAGGTTGGTGACTCATGATGTGAAGTCTGTGCAAAGCTTCTCGGGGTTTAAATATCAAGTTACGAGAACATTCTCACGCAATGACTTCATACATTTAACTTTTAGCGAACGCTGCAGGTCGGCAGATGTACAACTACAGCCATCTGGAAGCTATTTCAATTACACATGGTATTGTACAAAAACTGAAGACATAAATGCCCACAATTTACAGAATCATACGTTTGAAATGTCTGGTGATTATATTTAATACGATGACAGCTACCATCTTTGCTACTTGCAAATATTTGACAATCTCTATTGGCGGTTGTAAGTCCCCAAAACTATCAAAGTAAATTGCATCTTTCCCACGTTTTATGTAAGCTACCCAATGTGTACCAAGATTCGTTTTATCGTCTAAATTTACAATGCCACATTCTATATTGCGAACCTGTTTCGGTAAATCATCCCTCATAAAGATACCTCGAAAGTTAGGAATTTTTAAACGTTTAGCGTATGATTGTAAATCGATATTTGTCAAGGCGCGGTTTGGTAGCTGCATTACTAGTTTTTTGTCATGAACAATCCGTATCCTCCTTTATAAGGTCTTAGATATAACCCTTTACCCAAAGCGATTGTTTCTATCGTTTTATTATGCCTTTCAGACTCTGCTAATTATTTCTTTGCAGACTCGGTATCTTGTAATTTGTTAATTCCAGGATCTCCTCTTGCAATATTGATATCCAGGTATGTGCAATTCGAAAGGCAATTTATTAATAAGCGTATTGACTACACCTGCGCCTCGCTGTCGAATGACTGGTTTGCTGTTTCGATGACGAAGCATTTTATAAAACTGAGAACTGGCTGATTAGAACCTTAATATATATTAAGCGTATAGCTGTATTAGTATGAGTTTGCAATTAGTCGTCATGAGGGTAGTTAAACTAAAAAATAGCTTGCCAATAAAAAATCATGATGATAATCATACTACATCTCTAAGCAGGAGACACGGACCGTTGTTACCTTCCACGATACGATGCCTCGTTCTAGGTCCATCCAACAGTGGTAAAACAAACATAATTATTTCGCAATAGTAGATGCTAATGGAGTACGATTCGAAAATATTTATATATATTCAAAATCGCTGTTTCAAGCAATGTTTAAATATCTAAGTAAGTTGTTTCAATTAATTCCTGAGGTTGGTTACTATACATACAGCGATGGTGCGAACATTGTACCACCTGATCAAGCTAAATCTAACAGCATTTTTATTTTTGACGACATTGCTTGCGACAAACAGGACGTTATGAGAGAATATTTTAGCATGGGTCGGCATAAAAATATGGACTGTTTCTATCTTTGTCAAACATATGCATGTATTCCTAAACATCTTATTCGTGATAATGCTAACATGCTGGTGTTGTTTAAGCAGGATGATGTGAATTTGCAGAAGTTCTATCAAGATCATGTTAATACCGACATGACTTATGAACAATTTAAAGAAATGTGTGCTTATTGCTGGAATAGACATAAACACGGATTTTTGGTAATAGACAAAGATAGTGATTTAAATAATGGTCGCTATCGTTATGAATTTGATTCGTATATATACATCTAACAATTCTAGTAATCTATTATTCGATAGATAGCTGTTAGTGTGTGAACTGGTCTGGTTTTGAACAGTTTACGTACCTATCTGTCCACCTGTCTAACTGTCTGTCTACCTACCTGTCAACCTGTCTGTCTGTCTGTCTGTCTCTGTTTACCTACCTAACAGTCTGCTTACTCAACAATAATGAAAACGAGTACAGCAGCAGCAGCATCGACAGAACTTATTAAAACTAAAAATATTATAAGACAGAAAGTTAGAGCTCTTAAGGAGGGTAATTTGCAGCAACAACAGATCCTCGGAGAATTTTTTAAGCCTGTTACAGAAAAAGTGCAAACTGTTGTAGGAGAGATAAAGAAAAAAGAGCATGTTCCATCATTATCACAATTTACACCTTTCAAATTGAAAAAGCAAGTTAAATACAATTACGACGACGGCGATGATGATTATGATGATAAAGGGAAAACCAAATACGATTATGATGCTGATGAAGAATATATTTCACCAAAACCTCCAAAACTAGCATTATTTACACCAAAACCGAACGTGGCTGTATCAATCGCAATCGCTATCGTCTGCTGAAGACGAATTTCAATCACCTCGCAACATAGAACCGCAAGCTATAAGTTCTATTTTTAAACAGTATGACGATCTTCGTAGGAAATATGCAAACAATTACCTTATAAAAAGACCTGAGCTCGGGAGGTATGGGATTAGATATGATTTTGATAAAAACCAATTTTATTTTGGTGGAGCTGAACTGGATATAAAGGGTTCAGATATAATTGTTCAGAATGTGCGCTATGAAGGTTCACCCGGTTTGTACGAATTATTATTTAAAAACAATCCTCAAATAACTCCAACTCGATCAGATATAGCAAATTATAATGATATTATAGACTGCTTGCTGCTTCAAAAAATCATAATAAAACTCGTACATTACAGTTTTCGAAATATCCAAAACTGAGAATCCAACATAACTGGGTTTGTCATAGACAACCAACGTCTTGTTCATTTCTACAGCAATTAAATTTTCACCAAACCGAATTCTATCTTTAAAGTTAGGTTTCGCGATCCAAGCTTCTGCCCCCATTCTGTGACCAAGTTTCTCCCAATGACTCACTAATTTTACCTCAACCCTTTTGTCCACGTTTTCCATAGTTTTGCCAAATTCGCTGTTGTTAGCTAGCTTAAAAGAATTTACGATGGAATTCGTTGTCAGACTGGTTTCTTAAATTCGTGTTTAAGTCGATGTACGATCTAAGCCAGGGGGATTGTCTAAATTTCAGTATCCTATGTGTTCTAGCCAAAATCAAACCAGCCTTTAAGCATTGCTTTAAATTTCTATAGTGAATAACGTATCTATGTTTGGCATGTAAATTTTGAATCAACTTCGCATTTTATATTTTCCCTGTGGAGGAACCAACAGCTCGGGAAAAAGGGCAAGTCATTGTGAGCGTCGTGTAAATTTTCCGGGTACTGCAAGTCAACTTCCAGCACGTACCCAGTGTCAGATTCGTTGGAAACTTGAAAAACGCCAAAACTGTCAATTTCCTCGTCAGTCAACCAAACAAAACCACCTTGCGGTAGAAACTGTCGCATTCCAAAACCGTATAAATTTGTCGAATCCAGGAACATGATATAAGAAGTGGGTTTGGAAGGATCATAATTACCCGCAAATTTGTTGTTGGCAATAGCCTTTCTCCAGTCACAAGTGCTGACTCCCCCGCGAATACCTTTTTTGAAAAAGTTAAACATATCAATGTCAGTCAACAGCTCCAACTCAACCCCCGTAAATTTTAACATGGCATCCCAACTTAATCCGGGGGCTGTGTAATACTGCGCTGGATGTAAATTATATTGTTGCAAATAAAAATTTCGAAAGTTTTCGAAAACGTCTGCCAAAATAAAAACGTTTCATTTGAGGTGCACATCGGAATAGTCGCCCAACGTTTTACATTCAAAAGTTTGCCAGACCTTAACGGCGCGCACGTAATCGGCCTCAGTGATATGGGCATCGTTTAACCGGTCATAAAACTGGGCGATTGTGGGTAAGGTAGGCTCGCTTAATTTTGCAAAAGAGTACGTACGAATAGGGAAATACACCTTTCTGCCTCATCAACTCAAATTTGATGCCATCTCCGAATTGATTTTAAATTTCAACACACTGTTCATCCTTCAACGTACCGGCCAGCGATGCCAAAGAAGCACTTAAAAATCGGTAACTAAAAAGCGAATTTGCATATAAACTTGTTTACGTTCCCCGTTCTCAAAAATTTCGTCAACCCAAATACGTTTGCCAAATGAAATATATTTTTCTTTAGTTAGCGGAATGACATCAATTTTCTCCTTATTTTGAGCCAACTTTTTAACGAAAAGGTGTGAATCAGTTTAAATTATGAAAAAATACGGGGATAAATTTTGGAAGTTTATAATTTAGATTGCAATTGGAATGAGCAGCTGCCCGATAGTGTCCCGTCAAATGGTCGTGATCACGAACATTTACGTCCGAGTCTTTGAAAGGGCGATTGCAAATGTGACATGAAACAGCTCCGTTAAAATTTGTAGTGTTCGCGGGAACCATATCCCTAAGGGGTACAACAGTCTTCAGGTAGTTGGAATACAACCTGAAGACGTCTTGATCTAGACGATCCACAAACACTTCGACAGCATCTGTACCCCGATAAATTTCGAATTTGGATAGAGTATCGTCAAACGAACATTTCAAATAATATGCGAAGGAATACGGTTTGTGTGCGCACGTTGTAACCGTATAAGGTCTTTCGCAATCGGCGTGTAGGTTCCCTCCACCGACCGGTGTTAAAATCGTTTCGAAATCTGCATAAATGACAAACGGTACCTTCATCTGATTCGCGCAGTTGTCAAACTTAAGAATATTGCATGGCCTCACCTCCCCAAACGCAGGCGTGACCAATTCTGTTGTAGGCATTTTAGTGTACACACGATTACAGTCAAAAACGTTGATGCATCTGCAACTTCGCATCGCTATCAAAATGATTTAGACAACCATCGCAAAAATGTTTAGCATGATCATTACTCGTTATTTGGTGTGAAACTAACCTAGAAAAATCCGCGATACAACAGTAGTGACTATTACCTTTGTCTTTGGTAATTAGCAACAAATTTACATGCCACCTCTTTTTCAAAGAGGTGTGCAACAGAGGTCCCACAACTTCATATTCCGTAACATTGCCTCGAAAAAAAATTTCCAGTCCGTATACATTTACAGAAATTTGCGGATTATATTTTTCAAATTTTTGAATATCGCGCAATCTAACAGGGAAATCAATGTCCCTAAATTTCAAGAATCGACGACAATCCGGATACGAAGTCGTTCGATTAGGCTGTCCAATTGGTTTGCAAATGGCCGAGGTTACAGGCCACCCGAAACAACAGTCGTCATCGTTTTGGATGTTCACGATCGCTTTCTTGTTTTTAATCTGCTTCGGCAGCGGGATATATGACGATGCTCGAAGCGGATTATACTTATTTACATTAACCCCTATATACAGCAGCTGCTTCAGGATCCACCCTGTTAAAGAACAAAACGCGATTAGTTTTGCTGCAAGAACCCTTCAAAGATTGGACGTACCTGACTCTCGTTCCTAAAATTCGGACACCTTCTCGTCCAATATCCCCGTAAAATTATCATATAATTCGTTCAAGTTTGTACCGCGAGTAGCCACCTCGTTAGCTGTATTAAAACTTTTTACGTCTTGCACATCTTGAACCTCCAAAATAAAATACCCGAAATGTTCGAAATTTATTTTTACACTAGCTAATTTATGTAACTGTCCTTCTATAAGACCTATAATTTTGTCTTTGAGTTCGGTCATATATTCTACAACACTTATATGATAATTTTCCGTGGACACCCTATAGCTTATTACACGGGACTTGAAGGCGCTCTGTAGGGCCACCACTCCCTTCCCCAGGTAGGCGACACAATACCGTCTTGTGTGACGACTGCTCCGGAGATGTCCGATGAAACCATTCGAGGGCACATTCTCGTCACACACGTTGCAGTATCGGGTCCTGGGTGGCTGTTCTGTTATTACAAAAAAACGTTAGCAACCATGAAACGCTACAATAGAGACACACTCACCAGCACTGGAAACTTGGACTCTTCTGCGTTTACTGATAGAGGCTCCTTCACCAGTCACCACCGAAGATTCCATAGCGTCGCCTGCAGCAAACACAATACCATTCAGCTTGTCTGCATTGTAACATCTATTACACTTACCACTCGTCGACGGGTGGCCCAGCTCTGGACGACAGATTTCTCTTCGATGGCGGAACAAATTGTAGGCTCTGGTGAAGGATCGTTCGCACTCGGTGCACCTGAACATACTGGGTAATTAGCTTCACGCAAACTGTAATTATACTAACTACGCGAACCCAGCTAGAGGGGGTGATATTCACAAAAGCGATAACACTGTCAATTACAGTCTACAAATAAAATGACTCTTGAAACCTCGAGCGGAATACCCAGGTGCCACCACGCGGAGGATTCGCTTTTGACACCCTGGAGAGGATACGGGAAGGTTATTTGTTTTGTGTTACGGACGTATCACATGTTAAACTACAATCTACTATCTACAATTGTACATTTTGCCAGAGCTGATGACGTGTGGCAAGAATCTCGTTCATTACCCTTGATAGGTCGTTAGATACCTTTCGCCGCTCCATCTCCAGCGACCGCATCTCGTTCAGAGTGCTTCCGCTGTCCCGTTTGGCGAGGTGGGGTTTTCTGGATTTTATACGACCTTGAATGGCGTCCAGCGAATCTAGACACTGGTCCATTTCAGTGTCCAGGTCGTCGATTCTTTTTTCGCCGGTGGTGACGTCATCATATCTGGCAAAAAAAGCGGTGCGTTTGGCCTCATACTGACGAATGGCACATTCCGTTAGCGATATGACTTCCTCTTCCTCTTCCTTATCGGCGGAGGCAGTTAACATCAGAATATCGACCACCTCACTCCTAGAGGCCGCCGACGCGACAAGGGAAGCAGGTGTTGCAAGCCTGTCAGCTCTATCGTCCGCTACCAGGGAGACCTGGCTGATAACGGATGTTGAAGCTGCCACTTCTGGAGAAGGTTGCGTTGCAGGTGGATTAACGCGTCGGGAACTACAGCTAGACGGTCGCCTTGAGCCCGAGACGACCTCGATGCCTAGCTCCTTTACGATGGCTTCGAACTCTTGTGCTGCACGACCACCGCAAACCTCCGCGCTACTATCGTTAAATTTCTTACAAAACTCAGCATTCACAATAACTTGTTCCGCTTGTGATAAGTGTGGAGACTGTGATCTCATTCTTTTTGCAACCGATTTTTCAGTTTCCTCCACGCCTGGAAGAAGCTGTGGAGTACATACATTTATCACACTATCTGAATCACTTCGAACTTGCCCCTTTCCGGTCACAGCCTCGACATTCATCAACACTGGCTCTACGCGTTTTGCCAAACTTAATTTCGACGCACGTTTTCGCTTTGGCCCCTCGGTAAGGAGTTGCCTTAAAATTTTGCAAGAGCTGTCCTGACTAGCAGGTGTACAGCTGGCCTCGACGTCCGAAATCGGAGAAAACAAAGAACGGCCCGGTACCACTACTACATTGTCCAAAATGTTTAACGAGGCTTGCGGCGTCCGGCTTGCGGGATTGGGGGTTGCCCCGCTTCGCTGCGTGCAAACGCAGAGTTCGGCATTAGCCCGTTCCGGCGTCGATAGGCTAAGTCTATTAGCATTACGCTTCCACTCCGGCAATACAATACCTCCACACGAAACACACTTCACAGCACTGGAACCAACCATCGCGACAGCAGGGAAGAGAATGACCCCTCCTCATCTGAAAATTGCTTAAGTACACATTGGTTGACCATGGGTTGAAGGACGGAGACGTCACCTTGCACATACGGACGGTAAGCATTCAGAGTACGCGGACGATTTCCTGTGCAATTTCAACTCAAGGCTCCCATTATTTCTTTACTCGTTACCTCTGCCTGAAAAGACACACAGCTTTTATGTAAAGTGACAATACTCTATTTACAAAAATTTATTTTTCTAAATGGTTACAACTTCTAAAGCAAACAGACTTAACTATTACGCACCGCGCTTTGCATTCTATATCACACTGTATAATGTCCAGCGCAAATTTTAGCATTTCGTACATACACATCGCATTTTCCGATGTAGGCAACGCGTTCGCAATGTTTGTTTTGAAATCACCCGGTTCATTCCACACACTTTCAATTACTGTGCTATAATATTTTTCAAACTGTTGGCACTTTAAACATTCTATTTTAGACTGTATGAGCGGCACCAGCTCCCAAAATTCTTCGAACGACTCCATGTCCAGTTCAACTCGATTACGCCCTATTTCCTCTAGTTCAATCATTTTCTTGTTTAGAAATTTCTTACAAGATATTCTTCTATTAGGTTCAATATCTACCAGTTGTGGCTGAGCATCATCACTGATAAAGTAGTTATTTATCATACATTGATTGTCCAAAAACACGTTAAATATAGGTTCCTCCATCCGCATCCAATCATAGTCCGAACCACAAAACAACACTGTCGGCACAAACGATCCATAGCCGCTTAAACCCACACTCACGAATTTGTACCTCAATTTATTTAGAGGATAGGTTGTGGAATTTAATAACACTGGATATGGTTGCAGAAAATTGGCCTTCAGCAGTCTAAGCTTTATATTTTCCATAACTTTTTGTATGTTCTCGTCTGTCATTGCTAATGTATTTGCTAGTACAACGCCCGCTAGACTATTGCACATATTTATTTATACACATGCGTCTGGCCTTGAGAGCCTAGCGGTAGGAGGATTATCCTTGGCCTTGAAGTCCACGTGCCTTGCAATGCCAGTGAATGACCGTGAAAGCCTGAGGAGTAACGTTGGCCTTGAAGTTCACGTGCTTTGCAATCCGAGTGAATGACCTTGAAGTCCGACTCGTCAGGGGAAGGAGTGCGCCTAGTCAGGGGAGGACGCAACCTCGACCTTGACCTTGAAAAAGTGGTGGGGGGAGGTCTCAGAACCGGCAAATGCTACCTAGTATGCTGCCAAGTATTCCACATCGTTTTCTAACGATCCGTAATCATTATTTTCGTCTTGTCGATCAGCTTTTTCTTTTTCAGCTTGTAAAAATGTCTTTGAAATATTACCATCATCATCATCATCGACGACATCGATAGTACGCTCGTCCGTAAGTATCCAATTGTCAACGTGGTCCACGTCGCAATAATACGTTTCGATGAAATCGTCAATTGCCGTTTCGAGGAGTTCACTTCGATCAGTACGTTTCATGGATGTCGATTCTTCCATTGCCATCAGAATAGGGCCCTGAACGGCCATCGAAATTACACTACGCAAGTATTGATTTAATAGATCGATAGCATCATTGAGTATTTTTAACGACATCGGCGTATACATTTGTTTCTCGTGCCGTAAATGCGTAATGCACGTATTCGTAATAATTACGCATAAATCGCGCATTAATTTTCTCGATAGTGATGGAAGCGATGTCATCACATTATGAAATTTAATACCTTTGATCGATATATACCCACTAATATGCGCTTCTGTTATGGTGACCTTTGTCGTCGAATCCTTTGCAATACTGACTTTTTTTAACCTTCCAATGTGAATCTGAAAGAATGATAACACTAACTATATACTTATATGGATTTGAAAAGGTAATAATTGGGGTATATGCTCCCAATGATGACTCGAAACAAGATATAAAAGATGATTTTTACCAAGACCTAAGAAGAGTAATGGCTAAAACAAAAAGACACCAAGAGATAATATTGGCTGGAGATCTCAATGGAAGAGTAGGAGCGAAAACACAAGATGAAGTCATAGGCCAACATGGAGAGAATGTCATTAACCGTTCAGGAGAATTACTAATAGAGTACTGTGAAGAACACCACTTAAAAATACTAAATGGTTTCTATCAACACAAAGCTATACACAAAGATACCTGGGAAAGACCGACACTGGATCAGCGATCAATTATTGATTATTTTATTATTAAACAATTATCATCTACGAAAATACAAGACTGTCGAGTTAAAAGAGGACCCAACTGCGGTTCCGATCACTATTTACTTGAATTAACAGTATGTTGGCCGTTCATAACAAATACCTACAGACAAGCACAAGATAAAATAACAAGAGATACAAATATAGAAAAGGATCGATACAAGTTATACCTCTTGTCAGAAACCAGTATTAAAATGTTGTACGAAAATAGACTAAAATATGAACTCAAGACATGCAAACGAGTTGATGATATCGAGAATGAATATGACAATATTAAAAAAGCATTGCATAGTGCTGCTTATCAAGCACTTGGGACCATAGATAAGAATAAGACAAAACAAAAACCATTCTGGATTACAGATGATATCGAAAAACTAATATCGGAGAAAAAGAAATTATACAATAAATGGTTAACTAAGCAAACTCAAGAAAGAAGAGAGCAGTATCAAGAAAAAAATAAAGAACTAAGAAGAAAAATTAAAGAAACAAAAAACCAATACTGGGAACAGAGATGTGTTCAAATCGATGGCATGATAGGAGGATCACGCTGTACAGAAGTATGGAAAACTATAAAAACAATGAAAACAAACAATACACATAAAGACTGCCACTTAATAAGATTGAAAGAATGGGTAAAATATTACGGAAAATTGTTAACAGAAGACCGCTGCGAATACAAAAACATAGTAGAGCACGAAATAGTTGAAAGAGATAATAACTTATTAATGATAACGGAAGACGAAACGGAAAAACACGTTATGAATATGAAAAATTCAAGATCACCGGGACCAGGCAATATACCTATAGAATTGATAAAATACGGAGGAAAAGAAATTATAAATAGAATAACAAGCTTGATGAATAAATGCATTTCATCGGTACAGATCCCTGCAGAATGGAAAAACGCCCATATAATCTCTGTTTTTAAAAAGGGCAATAAAAAGGATCCTGGGTATTACAGAGGCCTTAGTGTAACTAGCAGCATTAGTAGGCTGTTTGGAAAGATACTTCAAGAAAAAGTAAGAACAAATATTGGAGATAGTATAAGTGATGAGCAGACTGGTTTTATCCCTGGTCGCTCTTGTATTGATAATCTATTTACACTGCTACAAATACTAGAGAAAAGGATCTCGACGGGAGAAGAAGTTCATATGGCATTCGTTGACCTAGAAAAGGCCTACGACTCAGTACCACAAAGTAAGTTGTGGGAAGCTCTAGATCAACTGAACATCAACACCCATTTGCTAGCTATCATAAAGGAGCTATATAATAACAATGTATCCTATGTAAAACAAGGAAAACAACTATCAGGACCTATACCAATAACAAAGGGACTCCGCCAAGGGTGTAGCTTATCACCAATATTATTCAATCTCTATATAGAAGTAGTATTAAGGGAATGGAAAAGGAACTGTGGAAGAATGGGTATACCAATCAATGAAAATTACCTATTTACACTTAACTTCGCAGACGATCAAGTTCTCGTAGCACAGGATTCTTTTGATCTTGAATTTATGCTGAAGAGACTTATGCCCAATACTAAAAATGGGGGCTACAGGTGAGCTTACAAAAAACTGAATACCTAGTAGTAAACAGCGAAACACAATTTGAAGTTCTGCTAAATGATGACACACAAGTACAGCAAGTTGATGAATTTAAATACCTGGGGGCCATAATAGATAGAAAAGGATTGGGAGAAGGAAAAATTAAACATCGAATTCGAGAAAGCAGAAAAGTAATTGGCTGTCTCAATCTTCTATGGTGGGATAAAAACATTTCCAAAAATGTGAAGAAAAGAATAGGTCAAGTAATGGTGGAGTCTGTTCTCTGTTACGGTAGTGAACTTTGGGTAATCAATGCAGAAATGAAGCGTAGACTACAAGGGGTGGAGATGGATTACCTTAGACGCAGTGCCAGAATATCTAGACTGGAGCGGATCCGGAATGAAGAAATTAGGCGAGAGATGAAAGCAGAACGAACAGTTATTGACAGAATTGAAATGCGTAGTTTATGCTGGTTTGGACACTTAATGAGAATGCCTGAAGACCGATGGCCAAAAAGAATTTTTCACTGGCAACCCACGGCAAAAAAGAAACGCGGAAGACCACGACGTTCCTGGAATGAGGGGATAAGAAGAGCAATGCATTTTCGCTTGTGTGTGCTCGCAAAGGTAATGATGTACGTTGCAAATTCGCATTAACACCATCCACAATTTGCGATCTTCTTTACATAAAACGGGATAAAAAACAACAAAATGGCATTTAATCATGTATAAACAAGCTTTGCTGCTTTATCTGCGTCGATCACGGTTGCATATTGTTGTTTTCTGTTCGTGATCCATTCTGAGAATAGTTGCTCCATAAATATGACAACGTACGTTTAGTGTTTTTGGCCGTGTCGCATCTTCGTCGTATTTTAGCAAGTAAATAAAAGATTCCAGCTCACCAAATATAGGAATTTGCCGATAGATATACGCAGATGAGGAAACAATATTGGTAAATTTTAGAAAACGCACCCGATTTTGCTGATGCTGTTAGTTTTCGTTCGCGTTTCTTTAGTTTTTTTTTTGCTGTTCTTCCTCATCGCCGCTACTACTTATAAGCTCATTTTGGTCGATCCACCTTTTCCTTTTTTTTGTTGCCGTTCTAGGAATCGATAAATTCGGATTTACGTTTTTGTCCACGTTTCTGTAGTATCTTCTGTTCTTCCCCATCATCTGTGATGTCGTCTTCTTCGACGCTCGGTAGAAATTCGCGAGAAGTATTCTTTTTTTTTCGACGATGGAGCTTTATACCTGATAGTTTTTCTATCATTTTTCGGCGTCTTCGGTTTGCATGGCAATCTATGCGCGCTTTAAACGTGTTACTCCTATCTTTAAAAAAGATTTGCTCTTTGTTGTTAAAAGCATTAGGTTTCATAATTTTGTTATCGATTCGATCAATCAATATATTACATTGATCTTTATTCAACGGATTTATTATGCTCATTGCATAATAACATGAGTTGCAACATGCAATTTCAATACCATTGGTCGAAGTAAAACGTACCGCATACACGGTTGTGCAAATGTCGCAAATCGGACATTTCGTACGAGCCACTCGGTTGTCGAGAATTTCTAAAAAGCGGTCTGGATCATGATACTGCATTTGTCGCTACATCATGGCCTGAAAACTTGGCATTTTAATCGATCTTGGTGAAGCTTTGTGTGTTGTTGTTGGTTCTACTGAGCCGTTATTTATGCGTTGTACTAAGATAGTTTTGGCAGAATTACGTTTTTTCGGTTCGGACATGGGTTTGGGTTCTTAATCGGGTAATTTTTCGAGCGGCCTTGCTAAGTACTACACATCGTTTTCTCTGTAAACATTATTTTCGTCTTGTCGATCAGCTTTTTCTTTTTCCGCTTGTAAAAATGTCTTTGAAATATTACCATCATCATCATCATCGACGACATCGATAGTACGGTCGTCCGTAAGTATCCAATTGTCAACGTGGTCGACGTCGCAATAATACGTTTCGATGAAATCGTCAATTGCCTTTTCGAGTTCACTTCGATCAGTACGTTTCATGGATGTCGATTCTTCCATTGCCATCAGAATAGGGCCCTGAACGGCCATCGAAATTACGCTACGCAAGTATTGATTTAATAGATCGATAGCATCATCGGGTATAATTTGTTTCTCGTGCCGTAAATGCGTAATGCACGTATTCGTAATAATTACGCATAAATCGCGCATTAATTTTCTCGATAGTGATGGAAGCGATGTCATCACATTGTGAAATTTAATACTTTTGATCGATATATACCCACTAATATGCGCTTCTGTTATGGTGACCTTTGTTGTCGAATCCTTTGTAATACTGACTTTTTTCTTTCTTGCTAACGCTCATACCTGGCTCGTTAGATGTCGACCTTTCAGATGTATAATCTACAATTCCAGTTTCTAGTAAATAACAAGCGACGCTTCTAACTGTATGATACAATAAAGTATTCATTCGCTTTTGGAGTCGATGCAAACCGTTGTGGCTTTTTGTTGCGATCCATTCTTGAAACATTTCCATTACCATGCCGGACGTTAATGTCTCGTTTACGTGCTCTTTGTGAGCAGCCTGTCTTTCATCATACATAAATTTCAACATGGTTACGGTCCATTTCGCCATGACGTGCATTTTCGCTTGTGTATGCTCGCAAAGGTAATGATGTACGTTGCAAATTCGCATTATCACCATCCACAATTTGCGATCTTCTTTACATAAAACGGGATAAAAACAACAAAATGGCATTTAATCATGTATAAACAAGCTTTGCTGATTTCGCGTAATTTCGTATCTGTTTTATCTGCGTCGATCACGGCTGCATATTTTTGTTTTCTGTTCGTGATCCATTCTGAGAATAGTTGCTCCATAAATATGACAACGTAAGTTTAGTGTTTTTGGCCGTGTCGCATCTTCGTCGTATTTTAGCAAGTCGATAGTTTTTAAGTACCGATAATTATAAATAAAAAATTCCAACTCACCAAATATAGGAGTTTGTCGATAGATATACGCAGATGAGGAAACAATATTGGTAAATTTTAGAAAACGCACCCGATTTTGCTGCTGCTGTTAGTTTTCGTTCGCGTTTCTTTAGTTTTTCTTTGCTGTTCTTCCTCATCGCCGCTACTATTTATAAGCTCATTTTGGTCGATCCACCTTTTCCTTTTTTTGTTGCCGTTCGAGGAATCGATAAGTTCGGATTTACGTTTTTGTCCACGTTTCTGTAGTATCTTCTGTTCTTCCCCATCATCTGTGATGTCGTCTTCTTCGCCGCTCGGTAGAAATTCGCGAGAAGTATTGTTTTTTTTTTCGACGATGGAGCTTTATACCTGATAGTTTTTCTATCATTTTTCGGCGTCTTCGGTTTGCGTGCCAATCTATTGTACGATATGCGGCTTTAAACGCGTTATTCCTATCTTTAAAAAAGATTCGCTCTTCGTTGTTAAAAGCAATGGGTTTCATAATTTTGTTATCGATTCGATCAATCAATATATTACATTGATCTTTATTCAACGGATTTATTATGCTCATTGCATAATAACATGCGTTGCAACATGAAATTTCAATACCATTGGTCGAAGTAAAACGTACCGCATACACGGTGGTGCAAATGTCGCAAAACGGACATTTCGTACGAGCCACTCGGTCATCGAGAATTTCTAAAAATCGGTCTGGATCATGATACTGCATTTGTCGCTTCATCATGGCGTAAAAAGTTGGTATTTTAATCGATCTTGGTGAAGCGTTGTGTGTTGTTGTTGTTGGTTCTACTGAGCCGTTATTTATGCGTTGTACTAACATAGTTTTGGCAGAATTACGTTTTTTCGGTTCGGACATGGGTTTGGGTTCTTGATCGGATAATTTTACGAGCGGCCTTGCCAAGTACTCCACATCGTTTTCAAACGATCCGTAATCATTATTTTCGTCTTGTTGATCAGCTTTTTCTTTTTCCGCTTGTAAAAATGTCTTTTCAATATCACCATCATCATCATCGACGACATCGATAGTACGATCGTCCGCGTCCGTAAGTATCCAATTGTCAACGTGATCCACGTCGCAATAATACGTTTCGATGAAATCGTCAATTGCCGTATCGAGGAGTTCACTTCGATCAGTACGTTTCATGGATGTCGATTCTTCCATTGCCATCAGAATAGGGCCCTGAACGGCCATCGAAATTACGCTACGCAAGTATTGATTTAATAGATCGATAGCATCATCGGGTATTTTCAAATACGTGGGCGTATACATTTGTTTCTCGTGCCGTAAATGCGTAATGCACGTATTCGTAATAATTACGCATAAATCGCGCATTAATTTTCTCGATAGTGATGGAAGCGATGTTATCACATTGTGTAATTTAATACTTTTGATCGATATATACCCACTAATATGCGCTTCTGTTATGGTGACCTTTGTCGTCGAACCCTTTGCAATACTGACTTTTTTTTATTTCTTGCTAACGCTCATACCTGGCTCGTTAGATGTCGACCTTTCAGATTTATAATCTACAATTCCAGTTTCTAGTAAATAACAAGCGACGCTTGTAACTGTATGATACAATAGTAGTTAGGGTAATAAGAGAACGGGACCAATTTTCCCATAAGAAATACATGGGGCTCTTTTTTTCAATTCCACTTCCGGTCTAGCGCACGTGTGTGATGTGGGGTGACGTAACCTGACCGCAGGTTACTGCCCCCCGCTGCCCGGTGTGGATCACTTCCGGTCTAGCGCACGTGTGTGATGTGGGGTGACGTAACCTGACCGCAGGTTATTTTCCCCGCTGCCCGGTGTGGATCACTTCCGGTTCCCACGCTTATCTGTCGACACTTCCGCCGGTTCCCACGCTTATCTGTCGACACTTCCGGTCTAGCGCACGTGTGTGATGTGGGGTGACGTAACCTGACCGCAGAGGTCATGTTGCGCGCCTGCCCCGTACCCACACCCCGCAGGTCATGGTGCGTGCCATCCCTGCGGTTTTTTCTTAGAATTTTTCCCCCACCACCCCCCCTGGAGGTTGAATATAATAGGCAACAGTTTTTCGATATGGGTTTTTGTGTCTCGCCAGTTGTCTTGTGAAGTATTTTTAAAAATGGAGGAATTGCGTGAAGTTGGGCATAATATGACTGAAACCATGAAAACTGCATTGCTGGAACTGACTGATCACCCCCAGCAGCTGGAGACATGGATCAAGCTAGGGGGTAAAAATAATCGTCTACTGAATGCCGCTCTTAAAAAAGGGCAACTAAACATGGGGCTGAAGAAGAACTTGGAATCGAATATAGGAAAAATGTATGGTAAGGTTTTTATGCTAGTTCTGTAATTTTTTTTTTAATATTCAAATTACAGGGTACCGAGTTATGATGAAAGCTCTTCATCGTCAAGGTGCCGGATATGTTCCTGCCAAACAGCTTCGGAGTCATCGCATCAAATGGGAGGATGTGCAATCAGCATTCAATAGTAGGGTTAGAACTGGAGTTATCATTAATTTAAAGCACGTGGACCCCCTAACTTTCTTGGAGGACGCATTTCATCTGTTTAGCATTCGAATAAAAAACGCCTTGAAGGAGCATGCCATGCTGAAAGTAAATGTAGACTTCTGCGGAGAATTCGTGAAGAATTCCGGGGACACAGATATTTACGATTTGAAGCATTTTAACACGAGGAATGAAGTAATAGAACGCAGTACTGATATGAATGAATGGTGGGAGGAGAATGTTCAAGATGACTTAATAGTCCAGTTGGAGGATTTCCAAGAACACGGTAGCGGTTGGATATTATCTGCAGTAATTAACTTGGCGGTCAATATTAACAGGTACGTGCCTTTGCGCGGCTCAAGCTATGTTGAACTGCCTCCTCAAATAGCTGTGAAGCAGGCCGTTATAAATCTAAAAACTGATGACCATGCATGTTTCGCATGGGCAGTGATGGCCGCCCTCTACCCAGCCAAGACTCATAGTGATCGAATATCTTCGTATCCCCATTATTCAACAGTGCTTAATTTGAATGGTATTCAATTCCCAATTGCAATGAGCCAAATTAAAAAATTTGAGAAGCAAAACAACGTATCGATTAATGTATACGAGTTGGCGCCGACAAGAGATTCGTTCAGAGTGGACCCAGTAAGATTGACAAAAGAAAAGTTGTTAAGGCATGTGAATTTGCTTCTCATTCAAAACTCCTACGGTCCAGGCGTTGAAAAAATAAAATTTCATTATTGTTATATAAAAAATCTTAGCAGGCTTATAACTAAACAGCAGTCTAAGTATAATGGAAGAATTCGAGTGTGTGAAAGGTGCTTGCAGTATTTCTTCAACGATAAAAAATTTATGCTGCATGAAGTCGACTGCAAGCAGGTAAACGAGTGCCGAGTTACGATGCCGTGGAGGGAAGATGAAAAAGTTGTGAAATTCAGAAAAGTTGAGAATAAAACACCTGTAAAATTTATTATCTACGGCGACCTTGAAAGTATGCTTAAACCAATGAGAAGGAGAATAGGTCAGAAAACTGAAATTTACCAGAAACATGAGGCATTCAGCGTGGGTTACTATTTCAAATGTTTTTATGATGATTCTCTGTCTTATTATCGAAGTTACCGAGGACAAGATTGTATGAACTGGTTTGCAAAGGAATTGAAGCAAATTGCTGAAGATGTGGAACCGGTACATTGGGCCCCACAACCAATGACAATTACACCTAGACAGGAGCAAGAGTTTCAAGAGGCTACCCACTGTCACGTCTGTAATAGAACGTTTGAGCCTAATGAACACAAAGTTCGGGACCATGATCACATGACCTCTGACTATCGTGGAGCTGCCCACGTGTTGTGCAATCTGAATTTCAAAGAATCTAAAATAATCCCGATAGTTTTCCATAATTTGAGCTCGTTCGACGCTCATTTTATCTTGAGAGATATAATGCAAGAAATTGAAGGGCCCATTTCGCTTCTTCCAATTAACAAGGAGAAATACATCTCCTTTACTAAAAGCATTAAAGGAAGCGAAATAAAATTCAGATTTATAGATTCGTTAAGGTTCATGCCATATAGCTTAGATAAGCTGGCATCATTTTTAAACGAATTGAAAATTATGCGTAAAGAATATAGCAATTTGAGTGAAGATAAATTCAGGTTGATCACTAGAAAAGGCGTCTTTCCTTACGACTATGTCTCATCAATAGAAAAATTGGAGGAGACCCGATTGCCTAATCGAAAGGCAATTGAAAACAAACTGACTTCAGTAGAGAATCCCACACGGCAAGAGGAAAATGATGATCAATTAACTAGAAACTACGAACATGCTCATCGAGTGTGGGAAGAGTTCGGTTGCACGACTTTAGGAGAGTATTCCGACTTGTATTTGAAAACTGATGTGTTACTGTTGGCTGACGTGTTTGAAAACTTTCGTGAAACCTGTTTCAAAAACTATGGATTGGATCCAGCTCATTACGTTTCGGCTCCTGGATTAACTTGGGATGCTATGTTGAAATATACAAACGTTGAACTGGAACTAATTCCCCATGTCGATATCCTAATGTTTGTAGAGCGAGGAATAAGAGGGGGAATTAGCCAGTGCAGTAACCGGTATGCTAAGGCAAATAACAAATATATGCACGACTACGATCCTTTGCGACCATTAGTGTATTTGCAATATTACGACATAAATAACTGTAAGTATAAATCAGCAACATTATATAAAATATTAATACTCCATTTTATATACAGTATACGGTTGGGCGATGTCACAATATTTGCCGTACGGAGGATTCCGGTGGAGTAACAAGTTCGATTTGGATGTGTGCAAAATTCCAGACGATTCCCCTATAGGCTATATGTTAGAAGTAGATTTGGAGTATCCCAATGACCTTCATGATGTCCACAAAGATCTACCGTTTTGTCCTCAACATGGGATTTCTCCAGGCTCAAAACAAAAAAAATTGATTACAACACTTTACGGAAAACAGCGTTATGTATTGCATTACCGCGCACTTAAACAAGTGCTCAAGCACGGCCTGAAATTAACAAAAATTCATAGGATACTTGAATTCAACCAGTCCGACTGGATGAAGTCTTACATCGCCCACAATACCAGTATGCGTACCAAATCTAAGAATGAATTTGAGAAAACTTTCTATAAATTAATGAACAACGCATGCTTCGGGAAGACCATCGAAGATGTTCGGAAAAGGAAAATTATTAAGATGGTATCCAAATGGGATGGCAGATTTAGTGCCAAGATCCTAATTGCTAGGCCAAATTTTTATAGTAGAACCATTTTGGATGAGAATTTGGTGATAATAGAATTAAACAAGACGGAAGTTACAATGAGCAAACCGGTATATGTGGGAATGAGTGTGTTGGACATTTCGAAAACAAAATTGTACGAATTCCATTATGATTACATGCTCCCCAAATTTGGTCCTATGTGTAAAGTGTTATATGGAGACACTGACAGTTTGTTATACGAAATAAAATGTGATGACATATATGAGGAAATCAAAACAGAAATTAACCGTTTCGACACAAGCGATTACGCGATCGATAATCCCTATGGAATTCCTCTAGTAAATAAAAAAGTTTTGGGGCTGATGAAAGACGAGAACAACGGGCGAATAATGACGGAATTCGTCGGTTTAAGATCTAAAATGTACAGTGTTCGAGTTGAAGACAAGGACGCTATGAAGAAAGTTAAGGGGGTGAAGGCGTATGTGGTGAAACAAACTATAAGTTTTAACGATTACTTGGACTGTTTGCAGAACAGTTGTGAAATTGCGAGAAATCAGAATTGCATAACATCAAAAGAACATGTAGTATATAGTGTAAAGCAGAATAAAATAGCAATAAGTTATCGTGACGACAAAAGATGTTTGTTACCGAACACCACCGATACATTGCCCTGGGGGCATTATTCATTGTATAATAGGTAGATAAATAAACCGTTATTTGAATAAAAATGCAGTTTTTTTTCTTTTTGCAAGAGCTTTATTTCAATTCAACTATCGATATTGTCTACATTGTAAAATAGGTCCTAATATATATTCGAGATGCATAATTCTTCTTTGAAAGCGGTGTCTGTCAATGGCCATTTGAATCCATGGTGACTTGCGTGCCTCTCTGTGTGCAAAAGCCCAATGGCTGATGTACCGTGTTTGAGGGTTATCTGCGAATGTCACCGTCTTCATATTAGTACTGAATTGATGCTTATCCATTGGTCATCCGATTTATCATATCCAAGCCATCGAACGTAGAGTTGATCGCCTCGTCTGCGTAACACTTTCTCAATCAAGTATCGGTCAGGGTACTTAGTTTTCTGAAGTTCTTCTGCATAAAACGCTCCTTTAATAGGATTACCCTTATAATCTTTGAGAAGATAAGTTACGGGATTACACAGTTTTACTTGTAAAATTGTAAATATTTCAGCAGTCCAATTGGCAGTATACGATTTCGCGAAAGCAGCTTTATACTTGGATATCCTGACGTGATCTCCTATATGAAACCTTTGTTTCCCAATGTTTTGAACCCGGCTGTATACAGCTAATTTTGTATGTGGTTGAATGTCACTAGGTTTCATTCCTGTAGTGCGATGTTTACGATTGTTATAGTCCTGAGTAACATTATCAAGTATATCAATCCATTTGTACTGGGAGCGCAAACTGAACTCTTTATATAGAATGTTTTTTAGAGTTCTTATTACCCTTTCGACGATTGCCGCTTTCTTTACGCTATACGTGGAATAATTATTGACGGTATGCTTTAGAAGCAGCGTTTTAACACTTTTGTTGTAAAATTCTTTCCCCTTATCAGTCTGCAAATTTGTCGGTATTCTGCCGCCTTTTAGAATTGAAGCAATAGCTTTCCCAACTTCCACACCAGTCTTTGTTTTTAACGGTCTGGTCGATAGGTACTTAGAATAGCAGTCGATTACAAGTAAAATGTACTTGTATCCTCGATTATATTTAGAATAAGGTATGAACTCTGCTAGATCTGCCTGCCATAAGTCGTCGTATCCTAGAATTACAGTTTTTCTTCTGCTAAATGTTTTTCTGGCGGATCTGTGGAGCTCATTTACGATGGCTCTTTTAGACATCACGCTTGAGATGTAAGTGATTGTATAAGCGATTTATATGTGAATCTATCTTATCAAGTTTCGAATAAATGGCACTACTTAATGTAATTATGGAATCCTGTGCACCTGAGCCTGTTGAGTCAGAGTTCTCAAGGGTTTGCTCTACTGTGTCAAGTTTGATTTTTGTATCATGTAGTTTCTGAGTTACCTCGTTACTAAAAATATTATGTTTTGCCCTGATGTCATTAAACTCTTTGATATTTTGAGCTTGGTTGGAAATTATAGCCTTAGTCATGGAAGAAATTGTTTCACTACTTAATATATCATTCTTTACATCATCACAGTACGCACGCAATTGGATAACGGAATTGTCTACATAGTCTTTATTTACTGCGTCGGTTCCCTCGATAGGATTGCCAACGTGTTGAAATGTTTTGTAATCGCAGCTGTGTTTGGTAGTTAAATAATAATTTAAAGTTAAGGCATTATTTAAAGCTTGGGGTTCTGCCAAGTTTTCGATTCGCTTATCACGTGCATCAAAGCAGTCGTTCTGAATAATAAGAGTATTTTTTCTGTTGACTGCATCAAAATCATAAACTGCGTCTGCTATATTTGTTAATCTTCTTTGTTGCATGTCATAATGCCCTTCATGGTTTAATTTGAATCCCGGGCCAGGTTCACCCCTCCTACCTTCTTTCAGGTAGTTGTTTGTGCCACGACCGAACTTGTCAATGCTCATGTTGAAACTAATTGATGTGGGGGTGGTACCTATTTAAATAACAAGCCCGGTTTCTCTAAGTTCCTCGATGATACTAGGTATTTCGTTTTCGTGACCTGTATTACCAGCCATTTTGGAAGCATAAAGCAATTTTAAGCGCTCAACTAGCTCGTGTGGGTTGTCCCAGTAAACGTACTCTTTTTATTATTAACGTCTTTAATTAGACCATCTCCTTCAACTTCACCACTTTTGAATAATCTACTAATGATCTTAGTGTATTTCACTCCCTTATTCCCAGCAATTTGTCCATAAGGGCTAGAACCTCGTTTGTGTGCACTAGTCAATTTTAATATTTCTCTATATGAATGTAAATCGGCATCATTGTAATTTTCAGGAGCTTTCTTAAATAACAATTCGTACAAACCTTCAGTCCCCTGGAACTGCCTGTTTTCGATAAAAATATCCTTTGAATCTTTAGCAAATTCGACGATTTTGTTACCAATTTTCCAATTGTTAGTGATAGGACTATAATGAATTCCATAAGTCGTGTCGAATGTATTTTGAGTATCCGCAATAAGCATGTTAAGGAATCCTCGCGGCACTTCATGAATGTCTGATTCTTCATTATCTGGTTCTTCATAAATATCTTCTTCATCATAATCATCTGAATCCGCATGGGATGAGTACTGTGAAGTATTAGGTGGCCTGGGTATTTTCGATGATTTGGTCTTTACATGCTCTGATTTTAAAGTAAATGGTTCTCTCGGCACAGTAACTGGTTCTTTTTTTGCGAGTTGTTCTAATGGCCGTACTATTGGTTTATATGTTTGTTCGACAAATCGTCTTACGGCAATTTTAGATCGCCTTAACTGGTCGTACTTGCGTCTAATTGATTCTCTAGCTTTAATAATTTTTTCCTTCAGTTTAGCCTCCTGGGAATCCATTGTAGACCAGTTGAAACTAGTTGAAACCAGTTAACAGACCAGTTGAAACCAGTTAACAGACCAGTTGAAACCAGTTAACAGACCTGTTGAAAGCACTTAACAGACCAGTTGAAACCAGTTAACAGACCAGTTGAAAGCAGTTAACAGACCAGTTGAAACCAGTTAACAGAGCAGTTGAAACCAGTTAACAGACCTGTTGAAAGCACTTAACAGAGCAGTTGAAACCAGTTAACAGACCTGTTGAAATTGGTTAACAGACCAGTTGAAAGCAGTTGAATGGCAGGGAAAAAATAAACTCATCTCCTTATATAGCAGTCAAATCCTTTTCTAAATCTTCCCTGATTCATTTCGAAATCGATATCGATTACAATGAATCCGTATTTTTCTCTCCAACATTCTGCGCACATGTGGCGGAACTCTTCGAAGGTCATCTCGGGTGAGATGAAATCATCAAACACATGTTTTAAATTTAAATTGTCTTGCTTGAACAATATTATAAAATTGGCATTATCTCGTATTAATTGTTTAGGTATTTTGGAATATGTCTGGCTGAGATAAAACAATCGATTGAATTGTGTCTTCCCATACAGAAATAGTCTCGAATACAATTTTGCTTATCCGATATGACGTCGTCAAACACCATAATACTGTTAGGTTTAATCTTATTAGGTGGGATTATTTCATCGTTCTTATCGAACGTGTAATAACCGACACCTTTAATTGGCTTAATAACCTGTTCCAAGTACTTATACTTCGGTTGATTTAGAGATTTTGAGTATACCTATAAGTTACAGAATTTTACTCCATTGGGCTCCTCTAGTAGGCTAAGAAGAGTATTTGTCTTACCAGAACCAGAACGACCTGCAAAGATAGTAGTGATGGGCAGAATCGAATACTTTTCAGAATCGAATTCATCGCATTCGAATACTTTTGAGAATCGAATGGTCGTTCGAATGCAAGCAATTCGAATGCAAAATCGCACTTCCGAATACAGAATCGAGTTGTGCGCTCGCTCTCGTATTGGGAAGTGGTGAGGTGTGACCTCGACTCGGCGGCACGCACAACCAGGGATACCGAGACGCTGCACGTGCACAAAACAAAAATAAAAATTTGTTTTGATTGTAGGCGGTTCAGCTTACCCTATTAATAACGTATATTTGTTTTGTAATACTTAAATGTTAAATTTATAGTACCGAAAATGAATATGAGAAAGGGACCGTTTATAAAATAGTTTTTTTATTGTTGTTACAGGCCTATATGTATTTCTTTAACATAAATTATTAAGACAACCCCAGCGTTTGTTTCTCTTTCCTTTCCATGTATCGATTGAAATTTTTAGTAGATTTTTAGTTGCATTAGTGATTTTGGTGGTGCTGTATCGTTTGAGTGTACAATCTTCAGTCTGTGTGGTAATATTAGTCTAAACTCATATGATACGCAGCGCTGTGCTAGTGAAAACTGAATCTGAAACGATTCGAGTGCAAAACAGAGTACCAACCGCCGCCAAGCGCCGATGCATTCGAATTCAGCATTCAGATCGGAATCGAGATCACGCCGGGCGAGATTTACAAACACCGATTAAGAATTCGATTCGAAGCATTCGAATACACTCAAAAGAATCGAATGCAATCGAGATCTTGCAAGAATCGAATACTGTAGTAATTTGCATTCGAATAGTCCCATCACTAAAAGATAGCTCTTATGGAATCTGGAAGTAGATCTCCATGCTTTTTTTTTATTTTTTTATAATCATGATTATTTCCTTTTATTTTGACATGTTGCTTGACGAACTTCATTTTTAGTTGTGCGGGAGTACTGTGGGGCGGATATGTATATATATACCCCAGCATAACCGGAAAAATTCTTAAATGCTAGTAACTCATCAAGGTGAAGGTTTCGTTAACAGCCTGATAAACAAACTTCCTGTTGAACTTCACATTCCAGGGTATGAGTTTTGTGGCCCGGGGACGAAACTGCAAAAACGTTTAGCTAGAGGTGACTCAGGAATAAATAGTTTAGACTCAGCGTGCAAGGAACACGACATCGCATATTCCTTACACAAAGATTTGGAAAATAGGCATCGTGCCGACAAAATACTTCAGGAGAGGGCTTGGGAACGCGTACTTTCCAAAGACTCAAGTCTAGGAGAGAAAGGTGCTGCGTGGACCGTAACTAACATAATGAAAGCTAAAACAAAATTGGGAATGGGAATACGTAAAAAATCTGCCAAACTCAAGAAAACTGGAGCAACTTTAAAAACAATCGTAAAAGCAGTTAAAAATGCTGTCAAAAATTTCTCAGGCGGTAACCTCAAGGATATTGTTGAAAAGTCTCTGGTTGTTGCTAAACGGGTGATTAACCAAATTGGTGGAAAACGCAATGTTAAAGTGCCCAGAATAATTCCTGTACCCAAACGAGGAGGCATTTTACCATTTCTGGTACCTCTCTTTGCAGGACTCAGCGCTGTCGGAGCATTGGCAGGGGGTGCAAGTGGGGTTGTGAAAGCTGTAAACAGCGCACATGAAGCAAAGAGGCAGCTAAACGAAAGCGCTCGACACAATAAAGCTATGGAGGCTATTGCATTGGGGAAGAAAGGCAATGCCTTGTATCTACGTCCTTATAAGACTGGAAGTGCTCTATACTTAAAACCGCATTCAAAAAACGGCTAAAGTTGCCTCGGAGAGCGCTAACCGATATCGATCTAAGAAAATATGCCAAAGAAGTCCCTTACTATAGAGGGGTGTTCATGAGAGACGATCTACCTCTTTCCCCTAGAATGCACGAAAGCGGTATTATAAATCTCGATACCAAATACGGTGCTGGAACGCACTGGGTCGCTTATAAGAAGCGGAACTCAGACGTGATTTACTATGATAGTTTTGGGAACCTTAGGCCTCCTATAGAAGTAATAAATTATTTTCGAGGCTGCAATATTAAATACAATTACGAAAGAGAACAAAAATTTAATACAGTTATTTGCGGACATTTATATTTAAGATTTTTATACCGCGACCTACCATAAAAATAATCGCTCTAGGTCGCAGTGCTTCCTGACCGCAAGTTTATATATAAATAAAATTGCTTTGAACCGACTCATTGCAAACATGTCCCAGACACTGACCTTGAGTGGTGTCGGAAATGTTATCAGTGTTGATTATTTCCCGCCGATAGAACTGAATCCTAGTTACAATTACGCTTTAGGTGTGGTCGGATTTTACGGATGCAATTCGATTCGAAATATTTTTAAAGGAAATGATCAATTTTACTGGGGCAATCGATCATTCACTATACCGTCGGGAGCGTATGAATTGGATGAAATAAACAATTACTTAAAAACAAAAATCAGTACTGGTTTCGAACTGATCGCTAATAATAACACTTTAAAATGTGAAATAGAGACATCTGACGTGATCGACTTCACTAGGGCAGATAGCATCGGCCGTATGCTCGGATTTTCTGCAAAAAAACTTGAGGCTA
Organism: Agriotes lineatus; assembly: GCA_940337035.1. Taxonomy (NCBI): domain Eukaryota; kingdom Metazoa; phylum Arthropoda; class Insecta; order Coleoptera; family Elateridae; genus Agriotes; species Agriotes lineatus. Next base: position 56,065,267 of record OW679199.1, on the reverse strand, counting down.
ACGTGAAACATGAATCGGATCTTGATGTTGAAATTATAAAAGCAACAAATATTCAGGTAGACTGCAGTATTACAGGTGGAGCGTATCGTAACACTAACTCGTCCCACACTATATTTGAGTTCGACATATCGGTACCTCCAGGATTTAGATTAGTTAAGGAGCCTTCAACAATAATACATTTGCCTGTGATTGTAAATATTATTGACAACATAACTCTTAAATTGGTGGACCAGCACGGCGATCCAATTGATTTCGGCGAGGAACCTTTCACTATTCGTTTGGAACTTAAAGAAAATGGGCTTAGACCTGAAAAACTATAAAAAAGAACACATACATTTCCCCGAGGTCATTCAACAATCAAACCCGGGGGTACTTACAACTGACGATATACGCTTCTTAGAATCGATCGGCTTAAAGGTGCAAGATGCAAGAAGAAAAAGCCCTGAAAACCGTGTTCGCAGACGTGTCGTACACAGACTTAGTTATTGATGCGTCATCGCGCACGTACCACCCGTATACAGTGAACGCATTTGATAATTCAGACGAAATCGCCTTATTATTGAAAAAGGTGAATTAATAACAGCCACATATGATAGTAAAATCTACCTTGAAGGAACTTTGACTCCGTCTGAAGAAGGGAAAGACTTTGCATTAACTGGAAATGCTCCACTATTTCTATTCGAAGAGATACGCTATCAGCTCGGCGAAACTGTAATTGACAGCTGCAGAACCCCTGGAATTACTACAAGCATTGTGGGTAATGCTATGTATTCACCTAGTGAAAATAAGGGGTTATCTCCAGCAGGATTCGACCCTTTAAACGTAGGGTTACAGATCAGCAGCGTAGACAAAAAAACGTTCAGTGCATGCATCCCACTAAGTCATATTCTCGGTTTCGCATCTGGTTATCAACGTGACATTATTAACATGAGTAGATAACCAATGTGACTACGGCCTCAGGAAGTGACGTCATTTTGGCGGGAAATTCAAATTCGCGCGCAGGTCGTCTGCGCATCGCGCAGCGCAGGTCGTCTGCGCAGGTGTCGGGCGCCTGCGCAGACATCGCGGGGGTGGGGGGCATAGTCCTGGTTCGGAACTTAGCTAAACGGGGGCCCCCATGCTGCGCAGGTGTCGGTGTGCAGGTGTCGGTTTCCGGGGGCCGGGGGCGGGGGCCGGGGGGCAAGGGCCGGGGGCGAGGGCCTGAAGCTGTTTTCAACCCTTTCGAAAATATATGAATGAAATGAGCACGAAGCGATCTCTCGTAACCGCAAGAGCTGATAAGGCGAGCGCGAGTAACCGCAAGAACTGATAAGCCTCCGAACTGTACATGATGTGCCATCTAGCGGTTAAATAGTTAAAGTGTTTATAGTAATCTGTAGGGGGGTGACATCTACTAACTAAAATAATTTAAACAAAAAACGATTGCATTAATGTGAGATACGGGGACGCCAGATAACCGCAACGGATGTGTTAAATGATAAACCAAGCACGCTATCGACTGCAACAGCAAATTTGTACCTCGATTTATAATACAATGTGATTTCAACTACTAAAAATGATCAATCATTCATATTTATTTAACACTCGAGGAATCAAAATGTTACGTTTACCACCAACAGATCTCCTATTGAATTTATATTTGTAATTGTGCAAAATAAAGTTTTCACATGAGGTTTGTAACTGTATCCTAGACACCGCGACAACAAAAGATAAATCATGTTTCAACATAGTAGTAGCTACATATTAAGGCGGATGAACTGTATTGATAACTAAATAAATAAAAAGAATTTGAGCTATGAAAGTAATCTGATATTATTAGTTTGATCTGTTCATTAATTAATATGCGGTTTTCACCCACACAAATCAAATCAAAAACACATATAACATAAATTTTATTTATATATATATACAACAAAAACCCGCACATATAAAACCATCCAACACCAATTCTATTTATGAAAGTAATCTGATGGCTGTATTAACATAAATTATTAGTTTGATCTGTTCATTAATTAATATGCAGCTTTAGACCACACAAATCAAATCAAAAACACATATAACATAAATTTTATTTATATATATATATATATATATATATATATATATATATATATATACAACAAAAACCCCGCACAACACAAGAAATAATACATAGAAAATAATGCAGTTTATTGTGATACCACTAGCGCGGGTCAAACAGAGATTAAAATATTACATTTATGAAAATAATCTGATGGTTGTATTCGCATAAATTATTAGTTTGAATTGTTTATTACCTGTTCATTAATTAATAAACAGTTTTCGCCCACACATATAAAACCATCCAACACCAATTCTATTTATGAAAGTAATCTGATGGCTGTATTAACATAAATTATTAGTTTGATCTGTTCATTAATTAATATGCAGCTTTAGACCACACAAATCAAATCAAAAACACATATAACATAAATTTTATTTATATATATATATATATATATCTGTTTTTGTATCAAGTGGAGATCCGGGATAAATGTTGGACTACCCGAGATCCACCACAACAGAACGACTTTGCTGAGTATATTTTCCACAAACGATTGCCTAATCCGTTACTTAATCCCTAACCACGGAGAGGGGAAACAATTTCAGCACTTGACCATTCGCGATATAATTTAAACAACATGAGATCCGTGATAAATTATATACAAGTAGAGGTCCGGGGGTGTATATGGTGATGTTAGTAGCATAAGATGAGATCCTGCAAGGTTGCCATACCTCTTGGATAAGAAAGCAATCATAAAAGAGGAATGCTTGCGAAAAGTTTTGCTTATGCACGTAACTATTTTAGCAGTGGAACGACCATTCATTATGTTGTAGTCTTTTGAAACTCATATTCGAAATAAAATTTCCCATAAAAGCAGAATGTCTGATGATGTGAGAATAGTAATTTACGATACAAGTGCGTAAAGCTACTCTTTAGGCACGAGTGGGGTAGAGTTAAAACGCGAGTGAGCGAGCGTTTTAAGCCCCGCGAGTGACTAAAGATGCTTTACGCATGTGTATCGTACAATATTTTACCTACGATAGAATCTAAAAATACGGTAAATATAAAAAATATTTTACATGTAAATTAGAATTACTAGCAACCGGTCGTAATTTTGAGTGTTTTAAAATTTTTAAAACACGTTGCTACTAACTACGTGCCTAATGAAATTTTTAAAGCACGTTGCTATTAACAACGTAAACTAATGAAAACATGTTATTAAACAGTCGTTTTATAAACTTAAAACTGCCAACTAGAAGGCAATCTTACACACTGTTGTAGATAAAATCATTTAAATGTTTTTAAGTAATAGACTTGGATATAAATTAAAGTATTCGTATACAGCACTTATAAAAACAAGTAGTTTTAAGAAATTTTTCTTATATTTATATGTAGACTGCAGTACAGCTGTATTTTCACAGTTTCGGTTCATTAAAGACGTAATACTATGTTTGAAGGTCACCGGCTATATCCATTTGTTTTTCGAGTTTTCGTTTTTTTTTCGATTTTGCATCTTTAGCTTCAGCTCTATCGACAACTAAAGTGATTCTGTCCAAAACCGGCTATATCAATGTCAAAATTACATTTGAAAAGCAGGTTTTAGAGCAAAACCGGCCAAATCCACGTTTTTTCAGCAAACCTGGCTATATCCGATTGCCATTATGAAGAGCCTGCCGTAGTAATATAAGTTAACTTTTTTATTCTGTTTAATTTTTTTAACTAAGAATGTGCGTTATTTTGTAGTTTATAGATATATGTTGTCATTATTTTTGAAAAATAAAGTTTTCTTCCACATTTATTAACGGATTTTGAAGCAAACGTTTTTGAAAATGAAAATATGTCCCATCAATCAAGTACATTAATGCCCACAAGACATAAAATTGCATTTTTTTATCTGTAAAGGCCAGGAAACGGGAAGTTTTTGCCATTTTCCCAACATTTTACGAAAATGGATATAGCCGGTTTTGCATTTAATTTAATTTTTTATCCACAACCTTGTTTACTGGCCCTCGACAGCCGGCGGAATATGGCTTTTATGGCCCGAAAGTCTATAAAATTGGTAATCAGTAAAACAGATATCAACAATCCAACAATCTAATATAGCAATATCAACAACCTACACAGAAATCACAACACACCAAAAATGCACAGCACCAGCCTGTGCCCAAAATACCGAATTCTTAATTTTTGTTCATTTCGATAACCAAACTAAAATAAAACGTTGTATGTACCGTGTGCTATAATCTGGCTATTATGCTCTTAATATATAAATAACTATAATTTTTATTTTGTCCAAATGGAAATGCTAGTTATGAGCAGCCTCGAAAGCTTCACTTTGAAAAATGTTCATTTGGAAGGTTTCCGGTAAAGAAATATTCACTTCCAATAAGAAAGTTTCTTTAAATGTCCGTAAAGAGTTTCCCAGAAAGATCTCTTAAAGTTCGCCTGTTATTTTAATTACAAATTGTCATTAAACGTGTTATAGTACAGTTCCTTCAACGAAAGAAGAAATAGTTGACAACTTTTTTTTATGATTTACAAAAGAAAAACGTTGAATTATTTTTTTCAAAATGAAATCATCTATTCAGTTGCACCTTATATTAGTCACTTTTGGTTTAACCGAAAGTGCATGTAGCTTTTGTTTTTTAATTCGTTTTTACGTACGTATAACATTTTTATGCGGGTAGATTTCTAAGTACTGAAGTTAGCAGTCTAAAAAATGGAAGTAGGGATAGCCACGGAACTACTGCAGATTTGACAAAGTTTAGAAATTCCAACAACTCATTGTAATTAAAATGAGTAATAGCGAAAAAGTGGTTATGTTGTTAATTTTGGGTGAGTGTAATCGCAATTTCTTAAATAATGAGTTATTTAGGATCTACTGGGTTTGCGACAAAATTTGTACTTTGAGTTGGAGTGAGCGCGAGTCCATACTTACTTATTTAATCCGTTGCCTTTGTAGCTTACGGTCTAAGGCATTTTTTGGAGTTGTTGGAGCTTTGGGTATCTACTGTACCCCTTCCTCCTTCTTTTTCATTTCTGTAATTTTCAAATATCTTGGCTGTAGTTCTTCAATTTTTCTTGATTTCTGCTCTTACTTTCCAGTTATTCCTTTAATATTCTAGTTTCCTATTTTAAGGCTTCTCCTTTTGCGCGTGTTTTCCTTTTCCGTATTCAGGTCAGTGATCTTTGCATTTGTCGCATTCTCTTGGCAGCTTCCTGAATTCGGTCTCCTTATTCGTTTTTTAGAACATTGACTTTTACAACTTCGTTATCTTTTTCTCCCAATTCAAATAGAGCCCATTCATTGTTATCTTCTTATATCCTACTTTGATTTGTTTTCCTTTTGCTCTTCTCTTTCTATTTTTCTGATTTACGCTTGCATGTTTCTTTCTACTAACGTCATTTCATGATCGATGTATTCTTCTTTCCCTTGGGATCATTTTTCTCTTTACCTGTTGTTCTTTGTCTTAGGATTCCACCTCTATACTAATTATTTCCCCCTGTTTTTCTCTTGCCTATGATGTTCACATTTTTAACATTTGTTTGTATTCCTAGTTCCCTGCTTAGGAACTGGTTTATTACTGCCTCTAACTTTTATATCCTCTCTGCTAATTGCAATTCTAATTTTTCCCGTCTCAGCTCCGTTTTCCTGATTTCATCTCTTATTTTTTTATTTTTTTACGTATTTTTTATATATGTTCCATAATTTCCTTCATCATATTTTTACAACTTCTCAATCGCCCATGTTTACTTCATTTTCCTGGTTTGGTTGTCTATTTTGGTCTGGGTACCTGATTATTTTTTGTCTCCTTCCGAACATTTTCTTTGCCGTGTTGGTATCTAGCTCCCTGTCCTTTTCCTTTTTTGTTCATCTCCTAAACATCTTTATGTGGTTACTTCAGATTATTTAACTTCGATAAGGTCGCCTCTCAGCGTGGCTTACGCTGCAATACACTTACACGTACTCACGTCCATTTATTTCATATTGTTATAACTGAGATTTCCGATTTTTTTTGTTGCTTACTTTCTCTTTTACTATGTTATACTACCACTTTGCAAAAATCAGGTGCGATCGTCCCGTTTATAAGATTTTACCGGTACGATTCCACTGCGCGTCCGTTCCGCCTTTATTGTTTGGGAATACCCCAATGATGCGTTAATGGCCGTTTGCTTGCAAACAAGGGGTCTGTGGAATTGCCTCCAAGATCACCTGATCTCACACCTTCGGATTTTTGCTATTTTAATCTAGATTATTTAGAAAATAAAATCAGATGCGCTCAGTTATCAACCGATGAGAAAGGCAAAGAAACCGACCAAGAACTCCGAAAGAGATCAGAGGCGTGTGTTGTACAAAACTGTGAACATGTTGAGCAATTTATTGGATCGACGGTGCTTGCTGTTTGTATAACCGAATAAAATTACCAATCCTTAGACGCGATTTTGGGCAAAACTTTTTATAGAATCCCACTGAAATTCTATACATACAAGAGAAAAAGATGAAGAATTTAAAAATATAACCAAAAAATGCATAATGTACTTCCGGTTTAACCAAAAGCGAAAAAAATATTTGAAATTGCTACCAAATAGCAATGATGATCTCCAACAGCCAACCATTAATTTTCTTTAAATCGTATAGTAATAAAAAGGTTATCGAGTGTCCTCTTTGATTAAAGGCACTCTGGAACAAAATACTCCTCAATGAACATTTTTAAGCTTTCGATTTCAACTGAAAAAGTTCCCAAAAATGGTTGAATCTACTAAAAATAATCCGAAATTAAAATTTTCCGTTGTGTAGGTAGAGTCTACACATTACCCTTTTGCTGTAACGTAATAATTTTCTGTCTTTATTTAACTACAAGGAACTGGACGAAACAAAAAATTTTCAATTTTTCGTCAGGTCGGCGTTAAATACCTTATTGTTTGCTGTCAATGTGACATTTGTCCAAAATCGTTAAAAATGCCGCGCTACAGCGGGCAATCCCAAATTCTTATTTCAAACGTCAGAGACTTTTTTGAAGAGGAGAAGCGTAGAACAGAAATGGGCCAAGAACGTCTTGGAGCGAGTAATATGCTACTTAGAGCATCCCTGGCATTAAAAGTGAGTAAAAGGACTATTTCCAATATTAAGAAAAAAGGGATTCAAACGGATAAAACGTATTTTGAAAACATGTCACAAAAAATAAGCACAAGAAAAACCAAAATTACTGAGTTTATGAAAAACTCAATTCGAGAAGCAATATATAAAATGTATGAAAAGAAAGAATATGTTGCAATGACCACACTGCATCAATAGTTAAAGAATGAAATTGATTTGCCTTACTGCATAAATTCTCTTAGAACATGGTGTAGAAGCATCGGTTTTAGATGGAGAAGGGAAAGTAACAGGAGTTATTTAATGGAGTTACCTAACATACAATTAAAACGTTTAAAATTTCTCAGAGAATTTACAAAAAATAAAAAATCTGAGCATCCATTACAACCCATTTTTCTTGACGAAACATGGATTTTTAGCAAGGGTTCGTTTAGAAACAGCTGGCAAGATAGAACTTTAGCTACATGCTCTTCCAAGAGTGGCGAAGGGTGCAGATATATTATCTTGCATGCTGGAGGTATGGATGGTTTTGTCGAAAACGCTTCGTTGGTTTTTAAAAGTGGGTTAAAAACTGGGGATTATCATTCAAATATGAACAGGCAAAATTTTGAGAAATAGTTTCGAACACAACTAATTCCAAATTTAAAACAAAAGTCTTTGATTATAATGGATAACGCAAGTTATCACTATGGACAATTGGAAGAAATGCCAAACAAATCTTGGACTAAACTGAGATTGATTGATTGGTTAAAAACTAATAACATCGATTATCCTGAACATGCAATGAAAGACGAACTTCGGTCTATTGTTTCATGTAAGAAACCAAACACTAAAACTTATTATTTGGATGAATACGTAAAGCCATGCGGACATACAATTTTGAGAATTCCGCCGTACCATTGCCATTACAATGCTATAGAAATGGTTTGGTCGGAATGCAAGCGCAAATACGGTCATTTAATAACTTTAACAAACTCGAAACCAGAAGAAATTCTTCGCATTTGGAATCAAGTACTGGCTGATGTTACTATTGACCACTGGAGGAACTACGCCAATCACGTTGACAAAATGATTAAAGAAGCATGGGATACCATGAAAGTTTGCGACGCTTCTAATATGGATCCTATTATTATCAATATCAATAAAGACGATTCATCAGACGAAGCAGAGTTTGACTCTCCCAGTGACTTAAGTAACTAGTTCTTGTCCCCGTTTCTTTATTTTTACATTCTTGGTTGATATCTTTATTTATAAATAATCCTGTATAATTGTTAATTCTTTAAAATTAAAGTTGGAATTTAACAAATTTATTTAAACAATTCGACTAAACAGTGACAGCTTTGAAACGTTTGAACCTATAATCCATTTACTTGACTTCCGCGCTGAGAGTCTCATTTTTTTAAAATTCTTGACTGTACTTCTAAAATAACGTGTTTTGCAGACTGAAATGTAATTAAATTACTAAAATGTTAAAGAAGGAAAGTAACGTTATCGTTTAAATATTTGTTTAAATCAAAACAGTTGATCAATTAAAGACAATCCAGTAAGCTTCATTGTAAGTTTTGTGCACCTGAACTTCAATATATTCCATTACAAGAAGCCTTTCTAAATAAATTGACACTAATTAATTTGAAATCTGAAATGTTTGACAGCTAAGAGCTGGCAATTGACACTAACACGATAAACTAAGTTTTAGGTACTTAGTAAGAAATAGCAATGGTGCCAACTTACCGCCGCTTTGACAATGTGGATGACATTATGTCAAATTCTGATCTCGACTATCTATGATCTAAATACGATTTTTTTAAATTTGACTCTAATACAAGACGTACGTTTTTAACGCTCTTTTTTGTTATTTCTGACGTCACGGCAAAAGGGTAATGTGTAGACCTTACACATAACATAATATTAATAGTAATCGTGCTACTTTTTTACGTATTTTGCCACACCACAAAATAACAATATTAGAACATGAACGTTTCGGAAGAAAAATCTACTTCCATTTACAACAATTAACTGTTAAATTAACTATGAGAGCTTAGCTTATTTTATTGGAGATCTAGCAAAGTGTGACTAACCTCCCCAATAAAACAGTGTGACACTGACAGCCGCCTACTTGATTACATCTTTAAGAATGGATAGCCAACCATTACTTAAATCAACTGATTGTGTGTGGACAAGCATTCGTTTTTGTTCAATAAAATATACGCAGCTTCTTTAATTTCACGTCTAGTTAATATCGATTCCTTAAATAACATCTTTGTGTTATGCCAATGTATTTTGTGGTTGTTATTCCAAGGATGTTCTTTTATTTTCGATTTGTCAATGTGGTATTTCTTAATAAAATTTTGGTGTTCTTTAATCCTAACTTCTAAAGACCTTGCTGTTTCACCGATATAGTATTTCTTGCATTCACACGGAATACTGAAATTTTCGTGAAAATCGCTCTAAAGTATTAAAACAAAAATCGAATAAAAATCAAGTAGCCATGAAACAATGACTTAGTCCTAAAATTATGACAGTTCTTCATAGTTTGTTTATATGTTTTTGTTGTGTGCTCTTAATTAAATAAATAATTCTGCGATATTTGAGTGAAAAAAAAAACGAATTGAAATTTTAGTATTGAGGGGGTGTGGTTGCTGTACGATGTTCTCGAAAATTTCAAAATAGAGTACATATCATACTTTTTTAGAGTAGTTAGTCTTAGAATTTCATGCTCTGTCGAAATCCATCATAAACATTTAGGGTTTCCATTAAAAACAAAGTATCGCTAACGTCATAACTAAAAAACAAAAGACAATCTAAAAGTAACAATTACAGCAAAATATGTCTTATTTAAAATAAAAATTGACGTGTTCGAGGATTTCTTTCAAAAAGATTTGATATAAGTTCTATTATATGTACATGCATTTCTTTGAATGCTGTTCTTCGTTGAACGGTTTCGTTTTTGTAAGGTATTCATAGTTCTGAATACGGTCCTAACTAAATTTATTTCCAATTCGTTTAATTTTATCAGACATGCCTGGAATATAAGGTATAGTAAGAGTGTTGTATTTTGGAGTATCATTTTTCTGTACATGCGTGTTATTGTTTCGTATATTAAAAATGTTCCGAACAAGAGTCTCGGAATAACCGTTATCATTTAAAACATGTGTAATAATTTTTTTCTTTATTTTGAAGATTTCATTATTAGATCAAACAATCTTGGCTGCATCGTAAAGGCTTTTTACAACATCAGTCTTTGTGTTTTTGTGATAGTTGGAGTTAAAATGTAAGAACCTATTGGTGTTGGTTTTCTTGCGGTATGCTGATGTTTCAAAAGTATTTGTTGTTGGCGTCATTAGTGTATCAGAACAAAGTGATTGATTGTTTTGTTATGCTTCTAATGTGAATTTGATATTTTTTTATTGTCAATATGTTCAAGAAATATATCATCAATACTATATGGTCAAATTGCAAAGACATCATCAACATACCTCCACACAACTATTGGTTTGTTTGGGTATATGTAGACATGTTGTTGCTCAAAGTCTCCCATAAAAATAAATTGAAACAACAAACATTAATAAAATGCAACTTAAATATTTTAAAATATTCCGTGTTTACCCATCACTAGGAAATACTCGCCTTGGCTCATTCGTTCGAGATATAAATAGCGACGCGACGTTGCCAACTATGCAGGATCTCAGATTGTGCATAAAATGTCAAATACTGTATAACTTATGGAGCGCCCTCTTTAGAGCATTTGGTGAACTATTTCTGTATAAAAATTGATAAAAATGGACAAAATGAGATCCGAACAAAAATTTACAGGCACACTACCCACACTTTGATTAATTGGAAAAACACGAGATACACATAGAAACAAGGCGAGATCCAATTTGGATCTCGACTTGTTCAAACGGATCTCCACTTGTATACTATTTATCACTAAAAGATCTCGACTTGTGCAGAAAACATATATATATATATATATATATATATATATATAT